>OZ014513.1:32089759-32689759 GCA_963966075.1 Aphodius sticticus
AAAAATGGTATTTTAGCAATGTGATTTCGGGCTTTTACCAAGACATAGCGGTCAATCCTAGAATTGACCAATACATAATGGTGGAACCTAGGATCTACTGGCTCGTGTTGGACCTGTTGGTGAACCTCAGATGTATTTATTTGCACAGACACTTGCTGTGCTTAGTTTAGACCAGGGCTGTTATTGACAACTCAAATAACAATAGGTGCATGAAACCTGGGATGCTAAATTTCGGTAATTATATTTTTCGGTGAATTACCGTTGAACGTACAATTATTAATTTACTACGTAAATAAAAATCAAAATGGTTTAAATTACCGAGTAATTCAAAACTAAAAGATGGTAAATTATACTATCTTAAATTACAGGGTAAAAATGATAAATTTCCTATAACAGTAAGTTATGATAACTACTTATCGCAATAAAAATGTAGGGTATAACCTTAAAAGTCATTATTTTGTAGATAACTAGCAATCTCTGGTACATTCCCTAATTTGATAGTAGTAATTCATTATAAAAATCAGAACAAAGACTATAATAAAAATACTATTCATAGTAGCAATTTAAAAAAGGACAGTCAAGCAGCTGAATTATAGTATAAAATACTGGAATACCGACTCACAAAGCAACAACGCTTGGTTTCACAATCAATGAACATTTCTTTAAATCGTCATTGGAAAAGTAGGTAAACGGATTCTGATTTAAAATTTGCGTTGTAGGGTGCGCTGAATCGATCTCCATGGCCAAATCCCCTTTCCATGCCTTATGCATTCGACATAAAAAGATTAGCTATAGTTTCTCAAATGATATCATTGGGCAGGTAGATTGAAAATGTCCCGGTGTTAAAATAATATCCGGATAAAAACTGATTATTGTTTGTCAAATCAGGAACAAAAGTACTAAAATACAAATTAATAAAAAAGAAACAAAAATAAAGTAAATTTTTTAATGGTTATTTATGTTCAGGTTCTTTTTTATTATTATAAATGTCAGTAAATTACCAACGGTAATACATATTGACAGTAAATTGCCTTTGGTAATTTAAGCTGTAAATTACGGTAATCAAAAATCCGTATATACCTACATGAAACACATCTAACTACAGACCACGGAGGTAGAACAAGAACTTTAGAGGAAGCTAACCGTAAATAAAAAAAATCTGATGTGGCCAGGCACATGACTTTATCATACTATATATAAAATTAATAGTTTAGCTGCATGAGATTCTATTTGATCGAGATCGGCCATGTCTGCATTAAACTAAAATTAGTAGAACTAGACAGATATGTCGATTAAAGCTGCGTTCGGATATTGTACTCCGTTGACACAGGGTACACCGTCCAAAAGACACTTACGTGTTATTGGGTGTAAAAAGTGTAATACAATATCCGAACGCAGCTTATATTGACAGAAGTTATTGTCAAAACATTAGCGTTTGACACCTACTGTCATTAGAATAAAAAAATCTTACAAATCCTGGCTACTAGTTTTTATGCAATACGACCGATTTCGATGAAATAGAATTTGCTCATGCAGCTAAATTATTGATTGTACCAAAAAGTTTCATAGTCATAAATTATTCAAAAATTCCTCTTCTTTAATTTATTATTTAACTATTTCGACGAAATTCCAGAAATGGCGGCTTATTTGCAAAATCTTTCAAAAATGCTAAGACTAAACCTCCAGTTTCTTTGGACCCTTTTCAACAGAAAGCTTTTCAGCTCTAAGTTTGGTTATGAAACTTCTAAATATGAAGTTTCATCCCGATACCTTTAGTAGTTTTTCCGGAAACGTCGCAACAAGAATGGGTACACACACACACTCACACACACACACACACACACACACACACACACACACACACACACACACACACACACACACACACACACACACACACACACACACACACACACACACACACACACACACACACACACACACACACACACACACACACACACACACACACACACACACATCCACACACACACACACACACAGACATTTTTTTATACCTTGGTCAAAAATGTTCAGGGGACCCAAAAAGAAATATTTCCGCTAAAATCTAAAAAAATTTTTTTGGCACGATTACAATACTTTACATACTGCGTATGATAAAGTAAAAATCTGATGTGGCCAGGCACATGACTTTAACATACTATATATATAAAATTAATAGCTGCATGAGATTCTATTTGATCGAGATCGGCTATGTCTGCATTAAAATAAAACTAGTAGAACTAGGCAGATATCTCGATTAAAGCTGCGTTCGGATATTGTACTCCGTTGACACCGGGTACACCGTCGAAATGACACTTACGTGTTAGTGGGTGTAAAAAGTGTAACGGGGTTCAATATCCGAACGCAGCCTATATTGACAGTAGCATTTTCAAAACATTAGCGTTTGACACTAGCTACTGTCATTAGAATCAAAAAATCTGACATATCCTGGCTACTAGTTTTAAAGCAGTACGACCGATCTCGATGAAATAGAATTTGCTCATGCAGCTAAACTATAAATTCTACCAAAAAATGTCATATACATAAATTATAGAAAATTTCCTCTCCTTTAAATTATTATTTAACTATTTTGACGACATTACACAAATAGCGGCTCATTTGCAAAATCTTCTAAAAATGCTATGAGTAAACCACCAGTTCCTTTGGACCCTTTTCAGCAGAAAGCTTTTCAGCTCTAAGTTTGGTTATGAAACTTCTAAATATGAAGTTTCGTCCCGATACCTTTAGTAGTTTCTCCGGAATCGTCGCCACAAAAACGGGTACACACACACACACACACAAACACACACACAGACATTTTTTTGTATCTTGGTCAAAAATGTTCAGGGGACCCAAAAAGACATATTTCCGCTAAAATCTCAAAAATTTTTTTTGGCATGATTACAATACTTTACATACTGCGTATGATAAAGTAAAAAATCTGATGTGGCCAGGCACATGACTTTATCATAGTATATATAAAATTAATAGTTTAGCTGCATGAGATATTATTTGATCGAGATCGGCTATGTTTGCATTAAAATAAAACTAGTAGAACTAGACAGATATGTCGATTAAAGCTGCGTTCGGATATTCTACTCCGTTGATACCGGGTCCACCGTCCAAATGACACGTGTTATTCGGTGTAGAAAGTGTGAAGGTGCGTTCCGATTGGTGGCAATGGTTGGTAATGGCAGTGGTAGCAGACGAAATTATAGTGTTTCTCACATGTCGTGATGGTGACACATATTAGTTTGCATGTACATAACCTTGAGTCACTAGCAAATTCTATTAGAAATACTAGAATGGCGTCTACTACCACTGCCATTAGCACTAATGAAAACGCACCTTAACGGTGTACAATATCCGAACGCAGCTTGTATTGACAGTAGTATTGTCAAAGCATTAGCGTTTGACTGCCATATAAAAAGAGTTGTGTTTGGTTTACGTTACGCAATCTTTATTTTTATTTTAAGAATCAACGTGTTTGTTATTTGCTATTTAACAAAATAAAAGTACGTTTCTAGCGGTAACATTTAGTAAATAGTTTGAGAACATTACTTCATATTATGCTATATCATTCTCGCGTCTTTTCTTCACAGTGCCAATGTAATTTACTCGAACACCAGTAGTACCAAGAGGTAATTCCTAGGATTGGCCAATGTAGGTTGATAAAAGCCCAAAATTAAATAGATAATACAATTGTTCGGACATTTACCAAATCAAATTGGTCAAACCTCGGGCTTTTACAGTAACATGTATAGCACAATATAAATGGGACTAGGACAAAACATCCCAGAAAGAATATAAGAGAATTATTAACATTACTATTTTTTTGTAGTTTCAAAACCGTAGACCCGTGACCGCATTAGTATTCTAAGAAATGCTATACCATTTCGGGCAAATGTGTGGCCGCCATCCAAAGCAATCGCCGGTGCATCAATATGCACCATCAGCCACCGAAAGACTTCCTCCGTTTCCTTTCCAGGAAGCGAGATGCGCGTGGACAGGATGTCACGCTTTACGCCACAAGAAGAGAAGAAGAACCTGAGTTTACGGCAAGAACCATTCGTATTTAACCCCACCGACCTCGGTCTGAGCGTTTAATTGTCCCCAGATTACTTCCTGTTCCACCAATTAACTTCTTATATCTTCAAATTGATGCACATTGAAGCACGTTGCCGTACGCATCTGATGCGTTGTTCCTGTTTACAATATGCTTCCTAAACTGCCACCGTGTTGTACTGATGTGTGTGTGGCATCCTTTCATTGCCCCAGTGCCGAGCCGCTTTGATAGAATCAAATAAACAAAGGAGACAGTGCGCTGATTCACTAGCTGTTAGTTTTTTTTACTGGTGCGTACGAAGACCGAAACATCTGGTGAATCTGGTACGGGATTGTTGAATGAGTAGTGTTCCACAATACCTAAGTCGTAAACTTAAAATTGTACTTAGGAGACGCAATATTTATTAAACGTAATGTTGACAACGTTGTGTTGCTTTGATAACAGTTTCGCTACTGACTGACAACGTTTTCACGATAGGGCAATGGCAGTAAAACAGTATAATGAACAAACTACATGCTACAGTACGTAGTTTATTAGTCTTTAATTCCCTGTAAATAGCGTTTATAGTACTTCCGGCTTTTCCAGAAATCATATTTTAAACGGCACCCTATATTATGTTTGTGATATTTTTAATCATTATAACATTATGAACACAAAAACATACGAATTTTCGTTCATTTTCATCACCAACGCAATGAAAATCTTCAAAAAAAAAAAATCTTCTTTTCGGTTTATTAATCTAGGTGGATATGAATTGGTGAAAAAACTCTGGCCTGTGGCGCCTTCTTGCGTGATTTAATTGTTTTTTCTTTGCTCAGAAGTCATTTTTTTCTTTTCACAGGTATATTCCTAGGTACATTTTTATTGACTTTCTCATTCGTTGAGTATGAATTTAGAAATGGCATTTTTAAAGTTGCAGATTAAGGCTTCCGTCTCAATTCAAATAGCGAACTGTAGCAAACTTCTCTCCAAAGCTTAGAAATAAAAAAATCACCAGATGTAGATGGGACTACTATAAGCATGTCTGTTTTTATTTTGTATTTATTACATTTGACGTATGGTATAACCTAAAGAAATAAATGTGGTGCTTTCTATTTGTACAAATATTCAAACTGCACTGTGTTTGAGTTTTCTAGTCGAAGATATAGTACTTTCACAATCGTCGCTATTGTAAACATGGTTTCCAACTCACTACAAACACGCACTACAATACTCCAGAGTGCAAGTCTAGAGAAGTTCAAAAGAAAATAACTTGTGCTCTTACAGTTAACATTTAATTATATTTTATAATGTATTACAGCAGACAATAATCAGACGCAACTTCCAACGGAAAGCATTTCTATATTTATTGTCCACACCAAAATTTGCATAAATAATGTCCATAAATATTGAAATTCCTTTCCGATGGCAGTTGCATAACAGTTGCAGAACCTTCGGAATCGAATGGTAGCGAGCATTTCACGATTGGCGCAATAATTATGACGTGGGTTATTCTCGCGTTTTGGGGGTCGGAGACGGGAGCCGTAAGACAACAATAATCACAATTAATAACAAACAACAATAAATATAATATCAAAGGTGTGAGTAATATATAGAGTTTTCTATTTTCCTGCTTTAAATGACATTTCCACGCCAGTATTTTCAGCAAAATAAATACATATTTCAGAAAATTACTACTTGTACAAAAAGCCAATGACATCAGAGCGCCTATTGTACCATATTCGCCAAAATCGATTTAGCTGGTGTTCATTTGACAATCTTCGACTATTTTCACCGATTTATAGCCACCTGAAATATAAAATTAAATTTTGAAAATGTTTTTGTCCACCTGCTTTATCTGGGCGATTTTCAACTTTTTTATTTCTCCTAGACGGCATATTGAATAATTACAGATTTAAATAGAATACTGAAATGAATATTTTAGAACCATGTATGAATCGTTTGAAACTATATCAGAAAAATTAAAGTCCCAGCCCGTGGCCCGCAAGATCACCCGCCTTAACCCCCATGGATTTTCTCTATGAGGCTCGACTAGCGTCGATGCAAAGCACTGTGATACTGTACAGGAGCTTCGGGTGGCAGTGGAGAAAGCTATTAGAAATATACCTACCCCTTCAGTAATTGTTAATTCTTCGTCAACTATGTGAGGTTCCATTGGATATTTCCAGATTTAAATAGAATATGGAGAAGATATGCATATATAATCAGTTGAATATTATCATGAACTACAAGTTAAAAACTTCCCAAACTATGTTAAAAAAATTGTTCTTATGTTAAGGTTGGCGTTTTCTTCTCAATGTTATAAATATTTCGAAATGTGACGTATCAAAATGTACAAGTTTCTGTGATTGTGGTAATGCGATATAAAAATGAGTTAATTTATGGATGCCACATCACTGATAACATAAACGTAATATAACATCTTTTTATTTAATCTTTCATACTCTTTCTAAACAGAAGATAAGGATAACGCATGAGGACAAATAAGACAACAAATATGCAACGTCTAACCTGATCTAGCGCTCGTTCTTGATGCAGTCCGTTAACGAAAACAAATACACACGCACAAAAACAAAGAAACAACGGAAGCAAAACACTCCTGGCACCGTTTCGTGTTTGTCTTAGGCGAGTTAATCGTAGGAGGCTCATGCTCAGACTGTCGTCATTTATTCTTATCCTTTGTCCGTCCGCTCAGGAGAAATATATTTAAATTTAAATACAATGATGTGAAATTGTCCGAGTACAGACAGAAAGGAAGATGGAAAATGGCGACATGACCAGACGTGACTAGGATTTGGATGTCTGTAGACGTAGAGTTGTCGTTGTCCTTCTCAACGCTATAAGCTCCAGTCGGTGGCGATTTAGATTTTAGAGGATAATAGTAATCTAATATTATGATAAGCAATTTAAAAATGTATACTTTATACTTTTATGTAGGGCTTGCGCAACACCAACCTATAAAACTTGATCGCCTGACAAAATGAATGCAACTTAGTGACTAGAACGTCCAGTGGTCATCATCTGAAAAGTTGGAGAAAGATATTTGATGGTTTACTCTAGACTCATATCTGTCAATCTATTTATAGCATTTCTTGTTTTTTTTAGTGTATAGTTAAACATGCTGTCGGGATAGCATGGTGGGATATCCGATAAATGCATTAGTTTGTACATTAGTATGAGTATGTACATAACCTTAATTCTATTTATTAATATAATTATGTTAAGACCAAAAGTGATATTTTGAATCCTTCGTAATGGGTTTTTAATGACTTATGAAGGAACACACGCCATTTATCGAAAACAAACCCGACAACTACATTGGTTAGGTGTTGACATAACCTCAATCGTAGATATGGTTTTGCAGTCAAAATATTATGTACTCCCTAACATCTGAAGTGGACGTTTTAATCTTCCCTAATTGTTTTATTTATTGTTTTAAACGACTTGATTTGAAATATGCACAGAAAAACAAAACCCGATAAATACAATAATAATGCATAACCTCAATCTTAGATTTTGATCTGGGGTCAAAAACATTCTCCCTAAGTGGACTTTTTATGAATCCTCCCTAACGATATTAGCGAATGAATTGTAATATTGCCCTGACGGTTTGAGAATGAATAGCCGGTAAAATACTAAGGTTATGTAGTAAACTTTTTCATTTATTTATTTACAAACTACATACTCCCAAACGTTGAAAATAGAGTACCTACCTAATCCACAATACAGATTTCAAAATCAATCCACTCAATTAATATTCAAAACGTGAAGAACGCTAAAAGAACAATATTGTCTTTTAAAAAACATGTAGCTACTCCCAGACGAAACGAATATACTCCCAAACCCTCCCTAACGATTCCCTTATTCTTAGCATAAAAACCTACATACAATTCATAATCGAACTCGGCAATCTACCCGGATCGGCGATCTACCGAATCGGCGATCTACTCGGATCGGCGATCTACTCGGATCGACGATCTACCCGGATTGACGATCTACCCGGATCGGCGATCTACCCGGATTGACGATCTACTCGGATCGACGATCTACTCGGATCGACGATCTACTCGGATCGGCGATCTACCATCTTGGCGACGTGCAGACCTATTAGGTCTGCTTCATGTTACCTACATGTTTTTTCCACAGAAAATGACAATTGTTCTTTTAGCGTTCCCAATTCCACTTTGCAGTGCTTAGGACTGCCGGATCGTCGCTTTTTAGCGTCCTTTTCGTTTGCTTTATGAGACAATCGACGTACAGCAGCGCTGGATTGTACATTTTTATATGAGGTTACGTCTTATCGACTTCTGACCTGAACGTCAAGGACGCTAAAAGAACAATATGTTAAAAAAAAAAGAACATGTAGCTACTCCCAGACGAAACGAATATACTCCCAAACCCTCCCTAACGATTCCCACATTCTTAGCATAAAAAAACCTACATACAATTCATAATCGAACTCGGCGATCTACCCGAATTGGCAATCTACCCGGATCGGCGATCAACCGAATCGGCGATCTACTCGGATTGACGATCTACACAGACCGACGATCTACCCGGATCGGCGATCTACTCGGATCGGCGATCTACCCGGATCGGCGATTTACCTGAATCGGCGATCTACCATCTTGGCGACGTGCGGACCTATTAGGTCTGCTTCGTGTTACGTACATGTTTTTTTTTTCATGTTTTTTGTTCTTTTAGCGTTTCCAATTCCACTTTGCAGTGCTTAGGACTGTCGGATCGTCGCTTTTTAGCATCCTTTTCGTTTGCTTTATGAGACAATCGACGTACGGCAACGCTGGATTGTACATTTTTATATGACGTGACGTCTTATCGTCTTCTGACCTGAACGTGAAGAACGCTAAAAGAACAATATTGTCTTAAAAAAATAACATGTAGCTACTCCCAGACGAAACGAATATACTCCCAAACCCTCCCTAACGATTCCCATATTCTTAGTATAACAACCTACATACAATTCATAATCGAACTCGGCGATCTACCCGAATTGGCAATCTACCCGGATCGGCGATCTACTCGGATCAACGATCTACCCAGATCGGCGATGTACCATCTAGGCGATGTGGAGACCTATTAGGTCTGCTTCGTATTACCTTTATGTTTTTTTTTCAGAAAATGACAATTGTTCCTTTAGCGTTCCCAATTCCACTTTGCAGTGCTTACTTTGCAGGACTGTCGGCTCGTCGCTTTTTAGCGTCCTTTTCGTTTGATTTATGAGACAATCGACGTACGGTAACGCTGGATTGTACATTTTTATATGAGGGTACGTCTTATCGACTTCTGACCTTGACTTTCTTTTGCTAATATTACAGATTGCCTCTAAACCTGGTCTATGTCTGGTTTCAGCATTGTCTCGGCTCCGAAAAGCTGTCGTGTTAGAATAATTGTAGCATCTTTTAGCTGCATCTTTCAGAAAAGAATACATGAAAAGTGTACGATTGAATTAGTATTCCAACAAATGATATATCCCAAGAAAGGAAGATGGAAAATGGCGACATTGGCGCGCGTGATCAGGATATTGACGTACAGGTTATAGTAGCCACTGTCCGCTAAAAGCTTTTGCGGACGCCGCCATTACATCGACGACGTTGCGTAATATTAATATGCAGCCACTGTGAGCGCTTGGTAAACTTAATTATTTAACTTTGCGAATTGATATAGCGTAAACTTGGCTATATATCCGGAGCCCGTGGTCAGCATAACAAGTTGACCGTGATGTTGACCATGATGATGTTGTGATGACAGCACCAGCCATCCGATAGAACGGGATGGGTTTATTGATTCCAAATCTATTAGATGCGATTTGCAAAACACGGATATAGTGAAGCAGGCATAGTACCGCCTCAGCCGAATAATAAACACCAAAGCTGTATTTTGATTTAGCCCTGGGTGCAATGCCCACTAAAGCATTAGTATCAGAATTCATCAGAACACACGAATAATATTTTCATACACAATAATAAATGAAGAAAATAAAATCTGAGTTAAAGTTGATGTATGTATGTATAGGTAGTTTTTATGTTGTATAATTGCTTGCCTATACGGCAGTATTGTTCGGTATAGAAAGTGCGGTCAAAATCAATTTTAGCACATGCTGGAGTATCACCGGTCACTAGATTGGCAACACTATATTGTATGTAGTCGTATAGGTTGCCCCTCGCTGTAAATCAAGTGGACAATTTATCAATGTAGATACGAGACTAGCGCAATAAAAATCGCTACCGGTGAAGACGTTCCCATGGAAACTTTCCAATTGCCCGACCGGCAGAACAATATTGAGAGCAATTGAGATTACAATGCAGAACTGACCATTGAGTTACTAGTCCGACCGAGAAAAATAGCAAATATAGTTCATATTGAAGCATAGTCGAGGCTTAGGCACCATGAAGCTGAAAAACGGAGTTAGCTAGACAAATTGGACGAGTTTTACGTATTTAAGTACAGTTTGTGTTCCTAATAAAATCTAAAATTACCTTAGCTGGTTTTGCATGCTCAAAATATATTCTCTTCCTCAATAATGCGTAAATTTGCATTTCAAAACATGCCACAATATTGTAGTTCAAAAACGTTTTTTATTTTCAAATCGTACGTTGTTTTACTTGTCTCTATTTCTTCTCTCAACAAAATATCTTAATTGGTAAATATTTTGATGCATTTTGACAAAATCATCAGAGCTATATGTCTTGAGTAGAAAAGAATAAGTTTTTTTTTATAGTAGGACTCCTAATATATGTAATAATATAAAAAAAAAATAAAATTCCAAAAGAGTTCAAATAACAATAACTCAAAAGCAGATAGACCGAACTATTCCTATAATGGTGCAACAGTTTTATTTTTTAAGAAGAACGCATTCTTTATAAATGTCCTGAGAACTCCATACTCATAGTCAGAATATTGATTTAACATGCAAGGTGGTTGCAAAGCAAGAGATTGATTTTGCTTAAAAGTAAAGAATCTGTTTTACTCAATTAACTGTAAAATTTCATGGGAAAACGTTTTTTTTTAATTTAGTGCTTATATAGCAAATTTTAAATTAAAAAATTTATTTAAATTTTACTATTTCATCTTTTGTTTTTATCGTTTTATTTTTAGTCAATATTTTTATCAACAACAAATTGTGAGAATTGTATTTAATAAGGTAGTGTTTCTAGTGCTAACTAAGTCACAAAATGGCAATAACCTGTGTTTTCAGTAAAAAAACAAAATGTTAAAATCTGCAAATTATTTTGTCAGATTTCAATTTACCAATACAGTATAGAGCGTCGATAATCCGAACTTCGGTAATTTGAACGTTCGATAATCTGAACACCCAAAAAGAAAAATAATGAAATAAAACACTGAGTAACCTAGGAAACCTCCATTTTTGACAGTTCTTGTTTACAGAAAAATGTTGCTTTTGTTTTATATCTTATATCCACTACTCGTATTTTCTACTATTTAGCTGCAGTATTTGATAATCCGAACATATTGATAATCCGAATCACCTTCGGTCCCAATTAGTTCGGATTATCGACGCTCTACTGTATTTCAAAAGCCGTCAAAAATGCCAAACATGTACAAGGCGGAAAATTATACATTATTTACCTTTAATGTGTCATATTGCTTTTCCAATTCTTTGAAAAAACAATTGAGAAAAACACTCTCTTAAGTGCTTTAAGACTACTTTTTCATTTTAGTACTTTAGTAGGGTATTTTTTGCGACATAAGTTCTGTATACTATACTAGGTAAATGTTATTTAGAAAGATGTCGGTACTTTCTTCTTTTTTTTGTATTCCCGTTTTGAAAAACACAAGTTGATCACTCAACACTGTTTATAAGTTTCCTATCTGTTAATATAAACAGATTTATTTTTCCGATAAAATAATAAGATGGAACTGCTATCTGTTGATCTAAAAGACATAAGAACATGACAAAGAATTAAAAAATGCTTATCAGAACGCTTTCTGTCTGTGAAGTAAAAGCAAATTCATAAACTCTACATTTTAGAACTGTTCACAAACGTTTCATTGGCCCTCCATGCACAAACATGTGATTTTTGTACTTGTTCTTTAAATCCGAAAAACAACAATAAATAAGAATACGAAAACTCACCTCTACACCTCACGCAGCGTTTCCTCGGATACGACGAATGTCTCATAGAATGATCATCGAGAATGATGGAGTTGATTGGACCAATAGAGTTACCCTCAGGAGTCGTATGGACTACGACATGCGGAAACTCATCCTTGAAGTTCGGCGATGGACAAGTAGCACCACTAACTGATCGTTCCCTAGCCATCATGGTACCAATCGAATGTCGTCTTCGCGTAACGGCATTTTGCGATAGGTTATAGTACCTAGCGGTATTCTCAGTCAAAAAGACTTCCTCATCATCATCCTGGTCATCAACGTCAACCACTTCCGCAGTAGGCAACGGGAAGTACTGCCCATTCTGGTCTGTACGTGTAAACTTCAATGAGTTCGACCTCCTGGGTTCACCAGGCAACTTAAACGTCAAATCAGGAGCAATGTCTGACAATCTAGGCTCGCCCATGATCAGCAATTCTTGATTGGAGTCAGCAGAATTGGTGCTGATCGAGCGTAGATAACTCCTCGGTAGTCTCATTGGTGACCTGTTGATGGAACTTTCCGATGAAGTCGATTGTGAGTCAATTGATGAAATCTTTGCAGATATCTTCAGGAAATCATCGTTCTCGGTTGGACCGGCCGCCACGGTGAAGTACGAAGGATTATCTGCAAACATGAGCGCGGTTAGAGGATAACTGAAGAACAGATTTGAGTAAAATGATTCCTTCCTCCGATACAAGGTTGTGTTTTGAATTTTAAGGAGGTAGTTTGAGGTGGGGTGGAGATCGGCGCTTTGTAGAGGAGGAAGCTACTGATCCTACGACAGGATGTCTTAGGCGATGCTCAGGCGCATTTTAAGTTACCCGTCGAGCTGGTTAAGAAGTGGTGGACACTTTGAGAATTTAATTTTGTATGATCTGAGCAAACGTAAACAACGATGGGTGTGTTTTTTTTGCCGAAGGAGGAGTAGTTGATTAAGGGAGACAAATAAGTCTGTATCTTTTATTCATCCGCTGTTTTGTATTCTTAAGCGTTGAAGGCGGCTGGAGATGTATTGCCTTCGGGACTGGTAAATTGTCTTGTAGTGCTCTTAAGACATGAGATTTTTATCAATGAGTCTCTTTGATGATAATGTCTTCTAGAAAAATATTGTAATATTGTATATTGTAATTGTATAACTAACTAACTTATTATTAACTTATTAGTAAGTTAAAGTTTGTTGATTAATTTATAGTTTAGCTGCACGAGCAAATTCTATTTGATCGAGATCGTTCGTACTGCATTAAAACTAGTTAGCCAGGATTTGACAGACATTTTGATACTATTGACAGGATTGTCACACCATCAATGTTGGCCTTGAAAAACACTGCTAAATAGTATGATAAAGTCACATCCCTGGCCACATCCCATTTTACATGTAATTGTTCATAATATATTTTTTCTACTTTGCATTCACAATGCACACATTGTAACACTGTTTTCGGTGTAACAATTAACAAATTGTAACACCGTTTTTAGTAAGATTGGTCACATTGATATCAAATGCCATATGTCGTACAACACATAACCACAAACTGCCTCTTTTGAATCGCCTGCAATCGCATAAACTGCTAAAACTTCTATACATATTTAAACATGCGTGTAGCCTGCTATAGTATGGCCAAAGGGTTGGGGCTTTCTTAGATTTGCTGTGTTCATCAAAATACGCCAGCATGACGTTTTCGGTGATGTTTTGCAACTTTGGTGAGTGATAGTCATCATTCTTGTCAACTAAACATCAAATCCCCTTTTCAGATATAATTCAAGGACCACATTTACTTTAATAAGGTCTTATGCGAAGATCAAACCTACATCGTAGATAAGAACGATTTTAATTACTGCTGCGGGATTGTATATGCGCAATAAATGGTTTATTGAACATCAGCATACACGTAGGAAGCTATAGTACATGTAAAGTATTGAGGATTTCTTAGTTTATGTAACGTATAAGTTTTCGGTAACATTTTGGACCGAATTCTGCTCGTGTCAATACCGCATTCATTTTTGTCCGTCGCTTCCGACTTTGTCTTAGTTCTGGTTGTGTGCAAAGTATTTATATTACCTCCATCACATGTAATTTTACGAAGTATAATTTATTCTAATAAATAATTACAACGAAATTAGAATTTGGTTTCAATTCTAAGAAACTAGAAACTGATGCTATTAAACGTTAATCGTTATAACATTTTTTCAAGTAACTAATCAGGTCAAACACGTCTATTCTGATTATTATAATTACGAAGCCACTATTTTAAAGTTAACTTTTTAACCTTTTATCACAGTAGGGTTAAAAGTGTTGCCCGAAGCTCCATTATGATCATAGTTGCGACCTCGCTGATTATCTATTAAAACTTGTAGGCTAAAGTAGAGTAAAATTATTCACAATTAGATTTAGTCATGATTTTATCCCAACCTTAGGAAGTTGACAGTTTACTACAGAACTACAGTACTGCCACGTGGTACCCGCAAAATACCCTAGATTCTAAATTAGCGCAATATAGTAACCACAATTTCTAAATTTATATAAAATTAATGACGCAAAGTACAAAAAATAGTATATTATAATACTCGTTTTATAAGACGTATTGGCGCACTCGTTCCATCACAACTCGTGCGCCAATTTGACGTATTATAAAACTTGTATAATAATATACTATTTGCAGCCGCGTACTTGTTGCTATTTATAGCAAATGAACTAACGAAATTTTAAAGCAACCGTACTATTGAAACGTAGATGTGTGCAGTTCAAAATAATTGTTTTGATACAAAGTTTTTAATATTCAAAGCATTTTCACAAATAAATGTTTGCACTGTGATTGCCTAGTTTACCTTCTGAAGACACTATTTTGATTGTGTTCGAATTTGCTCATTTGCTTGCATGTTATATTTTGTCAAAACCAGTTTCTACACTATTCTTCTGATTTTATATAGCCAACAAACGTTTTGTTTATTATTTGTTAATGGGTGTGTCGCCCTTGCAGAGAAAAATTTAGGTAGGGCATAGCCTCGGTTCTGAGGAATCAATTTAATATCAAACATAATTATTAGTGCTGCGTTTGACACACGATGGTACGCTATAGGGTTGGTTAGCATGACTGTTGAGGCTTTGTAAACCTCACGTATTGAAACAGAGGAAACGCAACATATTCAAAGGATGTAAATTATGTCGCATGTCTTCTTTCGGTAGATCCGAACATGGTGATATGTTGTTATATCTTTTGCTGCATTGTCCTCATTCGTGGAACTACTTTGCTTGTAACTTCCGAAACCTTGATACTTTACGTATTCATTCATAGTTTTTTACTTATTTTACTTGCTTTTTTTTCGATGGAAAGGCTTCTTATAGTCACCGCTTATAGACATTTCTGTATTTATATTGTAATGTGTTCCCATTTGTTAGAGAATAATTATTTTAATGTATGTACTTCTTTAATTCAAAATTTTAAATAACCAATTAGATTGTTTCATTGTTTATAGACTAATGCCAAAAGCAGATGATAATTTGTTAAGCTCGTCTATTAAACAATAACAACATAAAAAAGTGCAATAAAACGTTGTTATTTCTTTTTAGGGTTCAAAAAGTGACATATTAAAATTAACTTTTCTTATGTAAAGTGATGGTTTTTTACAATATTTACATTTTACGGAAAACGAAACCTATTCGAAAACATATGATCACATCTGCAATTTAATATTATAATTTGAAATACAATTTTACTTATACCCTGTAGGCTATGAAAAGTTGTGCTAAACAAGTTATTAATATGCAATTATTAATCTGTCAGTGGAGGTGATATTATTGGGTTAGAATTGCATAATTTTCGGAAATATGGCGAACTTTTCTCGGGAGGAAACATTTTAAAATTAACGTTTTTTATGTAAAGTGATGGTTTTTTACAATATTTACATTTTACGGAAAACGAAACCTATTCGAGAATTATAAGAAATGACTTGGTATCTTCTGTGTCACAAAAAAAAAGGTCTTTCAGGTTGTTCCAGGTTCATTGTTCTTTAGTCAATATTAGTCGCTTTATGGGCGATGTGTACTACAAACAATAACCGCCAAGGTTACGCGCAATGAAATGCGATTTATAGTCATTAGGTAAATTGGATGAACTAAGATTTTAGAATTGCTTGCACGTAATATGATGTAATGTGGATAATATTTCAATTAATGTTATTGTTATGGAAATGCTTTTTAAATTGTTAAATACTTTAAGTAAAATTCTTTTTTTTAAGATTTGGCTAAAACAGCCAACCCAAGTGAATAACGTGTCAGCAAAACTTTTCAGAAACTTTGAAATGTCGACAATTTCTTAGTGGTTATTAATATTTTAATGAGCGGTGACCTTATCTCACACAAATCATTGCATAAGATCATCAGTGGCGGCTCGCGTATATGCACTGTGGAACTGCAGCAGCCGCTATTATTTACACTTAATATTATGGATAACATTTAATATAATGAGTGCCTTTTCCTTTAATTCTTTCTTTATACTTGTACAAAGTATAACCCTTAATGTCAGTAGCCATCTCCCAGTTTAAGAAAAAGATTCAAAAATCGTTGTATGGAACTGTGATCTTCCCAGTTCCAGTAGACGAGGTGTTTGGCTGTTCTGCGCATGCGCACATAGGGAGCTGCACGCGAGGCAGCGGTCTGTTATGGATACAGAGAGCACTGTTGTTCCCGCAGTGCCGACCCTGTCGTGCTGGTGGAAGGTAGTTTTACAAACTGCAGATGGCATATCAAAAGTTAATACGTATTTTACAACAATTGCAGTGTTTTCAATGGAGAAAAAAATCCTCAGTTTTCATCCAGAGACCAAGGATAACATTATTGATATTTTCGCGCAAATTAAAACAAGAAGAATGGATTTAATTTTTACTGTCTTAACTTCACTTGTTTCTTTGCTACATTTAAATCTTGTAATCGATATTTTACTTACTTGCCAATATCCAATCGAGTTGAAATTGCACGTGAACCGATTGCCGGTGACAATGCATAAAGGAATAAAACATAATTTTCCACAATTTTCTAAATTTAGCTGTTAATGCGTTTTTTTTTTCATTAAGCGTAGTTTTTAAAAAATGTATTTTGTTCATAAATGTGTTACTACGCTCATCTTAACTTCACTTGTTTGTTTGTTATGTTCAAATCTTGTAATCGATATTTTACCTACTTCCCATTGTCCTATCGAGTTCAATTTTTGTATGTGGACGATTTCTGGTGACAATGCATGAAACAATAAAAAAATATGGAAACTTTTTAAGTTTTACTGCATTTCGTTAAAGCGTAGTTTTTAGAAAATGTATTTCTTACATAAATTTATTAATGAATGTAACTGTAACAATTTAAGTTAAAGTAAATAAGAAATCCGTGTTTATTCTCTAAATTCCTTTACGATTTCATCAAGTTTCTGAATAAATGTTCTTTTTATACGTTTTTTTTCCTTTCACACAATATTTTTTAAAACAATGACAAACATATTTCTGGAACAGCAGCCCCACTAATATTAGCTACGAGCCGCCACTGGTTATTATACGCCAAATTGTAGGTTATCTTACAAATTTATCCCTCAAGATGTCCTGTGTGGTTATATTCAAACTCAGAGAGCATAAAGTAGGTTCAATTCCTTCAAAACTAAAGCTGTGAAAAAAAAAAGTTTTAGACAAAACTTATTTGGTTTTTATTTATATTTCTTTCAGTTCAAAGTATATATTATGTTACAATATACAGTGTCTCAACAGTGCGATCTCGGAAGATTGTGCCTGTGTTAATAAAGATATTTTAAAACTGATTTCACTGATATACCACAGAACTCAGAGGCGCACATTTTAAAATTATTAGCGTGTATACACGGCGTTCCATAAGGTAGTACCAACCCAAACTTATGCTTTTATTAAATGGAACAACCTATATTTCGGCACAATTTTGAATTCCTCGCAAAATTGTATACTTTATACTTTTTGATTTATTTGCATATTTATGGAAAAACACCAATCTAAGAAAAATTTTATATCTCAATACCTGTTTCTTATTTTATTGCGCACGCTTAGATCATGGTTAAGTGAGAAGCGTTCTATTAGCGTGATTACCTACCATATCCAAATTGTGTACAGGGTGGTCATAACCTGCAATAAAAGATAGAAAATAGTTTTTCCTAACAAAGTTAATTTTTTTAAATGGAACACCATGTATCTGATTATTTTTTTGAATTCCACGCATCGTTCTGCACAAAAATGTACTAGCACACACCAGTGCTAGAATAAATAATTGCAGAGATAACTAGTCTTCTTTATAAGAAAATCTCTTGTTCTATTAATAAATGTTTCTACACCTACATTAACAATTAAACCAGCTAAGTATGTACCTAAATTACTGTTTCTCGCATTATTTCATCTTGGTTTTAATAAATCAAAACATTTGATCACATCTGCAATTTAATATTATAATTTGAAATAAAATTTTACTTATACCCTGTAGGCTATGAAAAGCTGTGCTAAACAAGTTATTAAGGTATCTGTCAGTGGTATTATTAGGTTAGATTTGCATAATTTTCGGAAATATGGCGAACTTTTCTCGGGAGGAAGTAATTGACATGGTATGAGTTCTTGGCAAAAAAGTACTAGCACACACTAGTGCTAAAATAAACCGTTACAGAAATAATTTGTCTTCTTCGTAAAAATTTACATCAAATTACCGTTAAAAATTTCTATTTCTTGCAAAACAATATTAAGTATTAATCTTTATGGAAAAATAAATGTAGAGTGCTTGATATTGACTTGCGTTATGAATTGCTTTTATTTTGAGATAAGTAAAACAACACCTGCACTTTAACAACAACTTTATATCAGCTTTAATAACTAAAAGTAAAAAAGTAGAATTTCATTTCAAATTATAATATTAAGTTGCAGATGTGATCAAATGTTTTGATTTATTAAAAAAATATGAAATCATGCGAGAAAACAGTAATTTAGCTAAATACTTAGCTGGTTTAATGGTGTGGATGTGTGGATGTGTGTACCCGTTTTTGTGGCGACGATTCCGGAGAAACTACTAAAGGTATCGGGACGAAACTTCATACTTAGAAGTTTCATAACCAAACTTAGAGCTCAAAAGCTTTCTGTTGAAAATGGTCCAAAGGCACTGCAGGTTTAGTCTTAGCATTTTTGAAACATTTTGTAAATAAGCCGCCATTTCTAGAATTTCGTCGAAATAGTTAAATAATAAATTAAAGAAGATGAAATTCTGAATAATTTATCACTATGACATTTTTTGGTACAATCAATAGTTTAGCTGCATGAGCAAATTCTATTTCATCGAGATCGGTCGTACTCCTTTAAAACTAGTAGCCAGGATATGTCAGATTATATGTCAGATATGATTCTAATGACAGTACGTAGTGTCAAACGCAAATGTTTTGACAACCTACTGTCAATATAAGCTGCGTTTGGATATAGTATACCGTACACTTTTTACACCCAATAACACGTAAGTGTCATTTGGACAGTGTACTGTCCAAATGTACTGTGTCAGCGGAGTACATTATCCGACCACAGCTTTATTCGACCTATCTGTCTAGTTCTACTAGTTTTATTTTAATGCAGACATAGCCGATCTCGATCAAATAGAATCTCATGCAGCTAAACTATTAATTTTATATATAGTATGATAAAGTCATGTGCCTGGCCACATCAGATTTTTTTTATTAAGGAGACTAGTTATCTCTGCAATTGTTTATTTTAGCACTGGTGTGTGCTAGTACTTTTTAGTGCAGAACGATGCGTAGAATACAAAAAATTAATTAGATACATGGTGTTCCATTTTAAAAACAAATAATTTACTTACAAAGAACTATTTGCTATATTTTGTTGCAGATTATGACCAGCCTGTACACAATTTGGATATGGTAGGTAATCACGCTAATAGAACGCTTCTTATTTCATCATAAGCTAAGCGGGCGCAATAAAATTAAAAACAGGTATTGGGATATACAATTACTTTTAGACTGCTGTCTTTCCATAAAAATGCCAATAAATCAAAAAATATAAAATATAGGTTGTTCCATTTAGAAAAACATAACTTTGAGTTGACACTACCTTATGGAACAGCCTGTATACACGCTAATAATTTTGAAATGTGCGCCTCGGCGTTCTGTATATATGAGTGAAATCAGTTTTAAAATATCCTCAGTAACAGAGGCACAATCTTCCGAGATCGCACTGTTGAGACACACGTTCGTAGTAAATATAAAACTTTGATTTTTTTAAGCTAATAGTAATTTTTTTATTTGAAATGAATATTTATCGATGCTATTGTAGTTAACTGAAATGTGTGCTCCCTTTGAGGGTAGTAAATGTATGACTAATATGTATTGACCAGTAAGTGTCTACATTTACGGAGTTATGTAGCATATACATAAATGTCAAATAAGGATATTCTAATGGCCGACTATTGAGTGGGAGAAATCAAATCGATCACAGCGTTCACAACGCTGTGAAACAACACCGAAAAACGCCCAACAAAAGTACATAATAGAATGCTGTTTTATATGTAAAATGTGTTCAATGACAGCTATAATTTACAGCCATCCATAAAATTGTTTACGAAAAAAAGAAAAACGAGTTGAAAAAGTATTTGTGTACAGATTCTATCATTGGTATTTCAAATAACAAATGACTAATCTTTCAAATTCTTAACCGATCTCCACGAAGCACAATGTTTAATCGTAATAACAACATTAACAATTAAATTGACGACAGTCTTTTGTGTGTTCCAATTTCTGGGTGAGAAGACAAAGAATTTGTGTAGATACTTGACATCTAGATAAGTAAATTATTTTTAAATCGGACGGAAGCCGATGTCAAACGAAGTTCTTTATAGCCGTTATAAAGATGTCGTCGGCAAATTATATAGTGCACTATCCTGATTTGACAATTTGCCAAATATTTCTCCACATCTATTACAATAACCAATTCTTCACTTCATCCTAATTAATATGGATCGCGAAATAATAAATTTTGCCAACTTTTTTTGACACTAACGAACCGAACTCACTTTTTGTTACTCTCGTACTTGTTTGTTAAATGTCAGCCCATCTGAAGCTTATAATTAATATGTGAAATATAATAAGACGGTTGTTTTTTTTTCGAGAGATGTAAAAAGCTAATAGTTTCATAAAACAGAGGGGGTGCGCCTTCTGAAGTGCACCTAAAACGTCTCAGTGATGCACGGATTATGCTGAAAGATGGGACCCATCGAAATTCCACGGGATCAAGTTACAGGTTCCAAGTGTCTTTTTGTACTTCTGAGATTTGTTAAGAAGTTAATCCCAACATCGTAAATCGTCGACTGTAAGACTGCGGACAAATTTAAATCGTCTCACTTTTAATTTAGGCCGTTTATTACAGTGCATGATGTATGCAATACCGCCTTGAAAAGATACTTTGATTTATTGTAAACGTTTAGTCGGCGCTTACAGTTTGCATTAGTACACATTTGGTGTAGCTTTAATAACTTTTTCCGTCGATCGTTTATTTATGAATCAGTTTAGTGAATAGGAAATCGTTTATTAAACAACTCTAGAATTAGAATTAATTTATTCCAAAAGTCTTCTTTTTACAATAAATATTTACACAAAATAATAATAGCATGTCCACGCAAATCTTCCTTCTGGAATGGCCATAGACCGGGGTCTTTCAGCCCTGATTGATTTCATTTTTGCCTTTTCATTAGGATTTCTCTTCTGTGGGGGTTCTATGTTGGGTATGTTCGTAGATGTTGTATGGTTTCGTAAATGGTGGGGTTGGGATGTCTTGGGAAATCGTGTCTTGGAGAACCATCTCTGTGAAGGAACATGTGGAGAAGTGTTGGAGGGAACTTTTTGGAGATTTTGATGGAAAGGGTTTCAATTCTGGTAGAGATAGGGATAATGTTGGTAGTCTGATAGAGGAGATCATTGGAGGGGTTATGGAGGGGGTTATTAGGATGGCGTAAACGGGTAATGTTGCGGAGTGCGCTTCTTTCGCCGACATTTATGTTGTTTAGGGCTGCTCTAGGAAGATGGTTGAAGAGAAGGCATCCGTAGTCCAGGATCGGACGACATATGGTCTTGTATATGTGCACCGCTCCCTGGGTGCTGATTCCTTTATTCCTGAAGGTGAGACTTCGGAAATGAGCTGCTCTGCATTTGGCTTTCATTTTTGTTTGTTTTGTGTGCCCAGAAAACTTTAATTTCGTGTCTATAGAGATTCCCAGATATCTGCAGGATGGGGATGGTGTGATGGAAATATTGTTGAAAAAGATTGTGGGGGAGGTGTCGAGGATACGGTGAAATGGGATGAGGTATTGAGTTTTTCGCGGGTTGATTTTTATCCTCCAACTGCGGGACCAGGAGACGATTCGATTTAGGAGGGATTGAAGGTTTGTGACAGCTAAATCGAGGGAGCGGGAATGTGAGATTATCGCTGTATCGTCAGCATAAAGGAGAGTGTACAGATGAGGGTTAAACACCATTGGATCGGGGTCGTAGATGTCGTGGCAGAAGATGTTATATAATAAAGGGGAAATAGGAGATCCTTGTGGTACACCTTGTTCGGGATAAATAGGATGAGAGAGGGATGTGCGGAATTTGATGCGGGAAGTTCGGTGCGAAAGGAATTGTCGGATAATATTAGTGATGTAGAATGGAACTTTGAGGATGGAGAGTTTGTAGAGGAGACCGCGGTGCCACACAGAGTCGAATGCCTTCTGGATGTCCAGGAACAGTACTGCCGATCGTTGTTTATTTAGATGTGCGGTTTTGAGATTGGATACAAGAATGGAGAGGGGGTGTATGGTGGAAGTTTGTTGACGGAACCCAAATTGGTAGGGAGGAATAAGATGTTCGGTGTGTGTTTGGAGTCGGGATTTGAGGAGGGATTCGAAGAGTTTACCAAGGACAGGTAGGAGAGCAATAGGACGGTAGTTGCTGGGATCTTTTGAGTCGCCCTCTTTTTTAGGGATGCATGAAATTATCGCTTTTTTCCATTCTATTGGGAAGCATTGTTCCAGGAGACAGTAGTTAAATAGTTGTAAAATGTAGGTGTGGATATCAGGTTCAAGTCTCCTCAATGTATGCCGAGATATTTTATCGTATCCTGGAGTAGTGTTTTTTCCTTTGCTTAGAAGTGTCAAATATTCTTCTTCATTGATAAGATCTTCTATCGGGGTTGGGGAGATGGTTTTAAAATATGCTTCGTGCCATTTATTGATACGTTCGTGGTGGTCGCCGTCAAAGTCTGGGTCGTTGCTCACACCAAAAACCTCCTGAAGATATCTGGCGTGGACGTTTGCTATCTCGTGGTGGTCGCTGTGGGTGATATCAGTGGCTGGATCAGTTATTTCTTGTGGAGTATTTGCTTTCTTATATTTTGAAAGTTTCCTTATTTCTTGCCAATATTTTTTGCCTTTGCTTTGTTCGATATTGGAACAGGCTTCCATGTATTTTTCGCTTCTGTATTTCTTTATGAGATCTTGTATACTTTTGTTTAGCGCGTTGAATTTTCTTTTTAGGTAAGTGTCTTCGGTGAATTGAAATTCTCTATAAAGTCTTCTTTTTTCTTTGATGAGACGGATAATAAAAGGGGGTAGGGGGAAGGAATAATGATGTTTTTTCGCTTTGGGGGAGTGTTGCGTGACGGATGCTGAGAGTGTTTTGGTGAAGTTGGTTATGGATGCTAGGTTAATCGTTGGGTTGTTACGGATAAATGTCAGCAGTTCGTGGTTGACTGCTTTAAAATTACAACGGTTGAAGTTGGTAATGTACTCTGGGGAGATGGGAATTAGATTGGGGACGGTATTTATCTGAAAGTCAATGGCAAGATGGTCAGAGCAGAGGTCGGAGACAATTTGAACGGAGTGTATTCGTTTTGAGATATTAGGGGAGCAGAGGAGAAGGTCAGGAGTGGAGCTGGGATTGTTTGCCATGATAAATGTTGGTCTTGTTTTTATTTGTGTAAAATTGGATAGCGTAAGGAATTGGGAAATGTGTTTCTTCTTTAGGACGTTTGGGTTAAAGTCTCCTATGATTATGACGTTTTCGTACAGAGCTGCTTTTACAAAAATTGTGTCGTCTATGTCAGAGTGCGGATGTATGTATATAAGAAATATATGGAGTTTCTCTGCGCCATAAGGTAGAGCGAAGTGAAGGCATTCGTTGAAACAGTTGTTTATTACTGGTGCGTTTTCCTTTTTGAGCCGGATTGAAGGATGCGTCATAGCCACAGCGCCTCCACCAATGTTTTGGTTTCTGATTGTGCTTGCGTTCTGAAGAATAGCCCAGTCACGGAAAGATATGGTTGTTTTACATTTTGTTTCAACAAGAAGAACACACTGTATGTTATTTTGCTCTATGTACCTCCCGACCAAGTGAGATTTATTCGTGTAGCTGTTAATGTTGGAATATAGGACTCTGATGTTAGACATTTTGTACATTGGTAACGGTTGCCTGTTCGCCAAAGATAGGCTCTGTTGGTGATGGTGTCGTGATGTTTTGTAGGTCAACCATAATGACGTACATGTAGCACCCGGAGAAGGAAACTATTGTGTCTATGTTGTATATTTCAATAAACTTGTTTTTTAATTTGTTGATCAACTCCTGTCTGTTATTGTTCTTTGGCGAGTTAACTTTGGTGATGTAAGTGTGCAGTATATTGTCATGAATTGTAAGTGGTTTGTGTATTCTGGATTCGTTTGTGATAGTTTTGTTGATGTCATCGGTTTGCTTATTTAGTAGTTTGATTTTTTGGTTTGGGATGCCTACTATAGGTGTTGTTGGTCTTTGTTTGCATTTGAATGACCAAGCTCCGTGACCCTCTTCACCGCAACTTTTACATTTTTCTGGAAGAGTAGTGTTACATTTGTCTGTTGGGTGGGTTCCTTCACATTTTCTACATTTAATAGGTTCTTGGCATTTGTCTAAAGTGTGGTTAAATGAGTTGCACTTTCCGCATGGTATTGGTAATGGAGGTGGCGCGTTACTCTCGAAAGT
Organism: Aphodius sticticus; assembly: GCA_963966075.1. NCBI lineage: Eukaryota > Metazoa > Arthropoda > Insecta > Coleoptera > Scarabaeidae > Aphodius > Aphodius sticticus. The sequence goes on from OZ014513.1 coordinate 32,114,991, forward strand.
AGGATAATGTCTATTGCGGTAGAAGAGTCCTTCTTGAAGAAGTTTTTGGTACGCCGCAACCGATCCTGTTATTATTCGTATTTTTAGTGTCGGATTTCCTGTTGCTCTTGATATAATCCGTTTGCAGTATCTATGAGGGATATTAAGTGATGTCAATAGGGTACTGATCTCGTTGTCAGTTATTTCCAAATCCACGCTGGCGATAACAGCAGAGTACGAGGTTTGCGGAATACGTTTTTCGGCTGTGTTGTTATTTCCAGCTTCATTAAATTCTTTGATTATATTGTTTGCCTTAAGATTATTTAGGTTGTTGTTTATCACTGCTTTAGGGCTTTCCGACTTTAAGATAAATCCCGCTGCTGTTTTAATAATTGTGTCACGGGGGTTGAAATTTTTTTGGGACCATATATTGGAGAGTTGAATGCGGGATAGGTTCTCGTGTGTGGTGATGAAGTACGTAGCGTTTTGTGTATTTTTATGCATTTCTATAAAGCGTACGTTTTTAGGTTGTGTGTTTGGGTAGTATCGTTTGGTTGTAGTGTTTTGTGTAGTGGTGTTAATTGTATTTGTTTGGGATCGGGTTTGTTGTGAGGATGAGGCTTGGGAAAGTGGTGGTTGTGTAGGTACCTTAAATTCTGTGGTTCTCTTGGCTGGTTTCTCGGCCGAGTTTTTCCGGCGACCTCTTTTTCTCCCGCCCGTATGTGGACTGAACTCGTCCTCCGATGTCACACCGGTGGATGACATATTGATTGATTTAATCCCTTTGCAGGGGTGAAAAGTCACCTAACGACGATGCCAAATCGATGTATGGTTGTCTAGCAATCCGTGTGACTGTTTTTAAATCAATTTTCTCTCACTTTTCTAATAGAAATTACTTATTTCAAGAGCCCACTACTAGCACGTGTGTTGCCCAGAGCGGCAGAAACTTAGTCTGTAAACAACTCTATTAATGCACGATTTCTATTAATGCATGTTTGTTATAGCCAATCACACGACGTAAAGACGTCCTTTGATTGGCCAATCGAACATATGTGAAATGAAACTTTCCAATCAAAACATACCGCCCTCTAGAACTGTCAGTGTCAAATTACATAAATTGTCATATAACCTAAAAAGACATTGGCGAAGAAAAATCTATGTCGACGACGCTAGAAGAATACGATCGACGAAAAATTTTGTAACCAACTCGAATATTAAACGGCGATTAATGATCTCGACAATTAACGCTCTCGGTACGCTCGAGCGTTAAACAGTCTCGATCATTAATCGCTGTTTTTAATATACTTGTTGGTTAAATAACTATTTTTAAATGATCTAGATCAGAGATTCTCAACCTTTTAGGTTCCGTGTACCACCTAAAAGATATCCAAATTTCTTCGTACCACCACCCTTTATACAAAAATGCATATTAATACAGGGAGAGAAATAATCCTACTTATTTATTTTGTAATAAAATAATAACGTTTATAACAACATTTCACTTGGTAAAAACTTATTCTCATCGAAAGCAATAATAATAAAAATTATATACTTAACAAAATTTCATTTGGTATACAAAAATAAAATAAAAAAAAACCTGATGTGGCCAAGCACATGACTTTATCATACTATATATAAAATTAATTTCTTAGCTGCATGAGATTCTATTTGATCGAGATTGGCCATGTCTGCATTAAAATAAAACTAGTAGAACTAGACACATATGTCTAATAAAGCTGCGTTCGGATATTGTACTCCGTTGACATCGGGTACACCGTCAAAATGATACTTACGTGTTATTGGGTGTAAAAACTGTAACGGTGTGCAATATCCGAACGCAGCATGTATTGACAGTAGTATTTTCAAAACATTAGCGTTTGACACTAGCTACTGTCATTAGAATCAAAAAATCTGACATATCCTGGCTACTAGTTTTAAAGCAGTACGACCGATCTCGATGAAATAGAATTTGCTCATGCAGCTAAACTATAAATTCTACCAAAAAATGTCATATACATAAATTATAGAAAATTTCCTCTCCTTTAATTTATTATTTAACTATTTTGACGACATTACACAAATAGCGGCTCATTTACAAAATCTTCGAAAAATGCTAAGAGTAAACCTGCAGTTCCTTTGGACCATTTTCAACAGAAAGCTTTTCAGCTCTAAGTTTGGTTATGAAACTTCTAAATATGAAGTTTCGTCCCGATACCTTTAGTAGTTTCTCCGGAATCATCGCCCCAAAAACGGGTACACACATCCACACATACACACACACACACACACACACACACACACACACACACACACACACACACACACACACACACACACACACACACAGACATTTTTTTGTACCTTGGTCAAAAATGTTCAGGGGACCCAAAAAGGCATATTTCCGCTAAAATCTCAAACATTTTTTTTGGCACGATTACAATACTTTACATACTGCGTATGATAAAGTAAAAACCCTTGGGGTTGTTTTGATAAACCATTTTTTTTTAAATATCATGATCTGTGTCATTAGTTTCAAGCTCAAATTTGGCTCAAGCATTAATTTTGGCTTATGTGTGTTGTTTAAATAATAATATTGATGAAAACCCATACCTACATACATTTCTCATAAATCGTGGCGCAAAAAGGCATTAAAAGTCTAATATCTTAATCCCCAGTTTCTTTAAAATAATTCTTCCTCTGGATCCAAAAAACAGTGATTGTAATAATTTTCAATTTTGCTATCAGCGGTATGTGTGAGGAAATGTCTATCAAATGTTCTTAAATGTTCTTTTTCTATTAGGTTGTGAAGTTTGGTATTTAAATAAATTTTAGATTTCTGATCCAATTTTCATTGTCATAGATTTGGGAAAATAACTATAGCTTTTTAAAGAGGTGCAGTCAATATTTTTTTTTTATATCCGACTAATTCATCATTGATGTTTTCCATCCTTCTTCAAGGAAGCCATCGAATGCTGGCAATGAACTACGTTTATTTTTATTAACTTGTTTTATAATTAACTATATTTATTTATTGGTAATTTTATCTTCAACGATATTTAAATTAACCTTTGATCCCTGCAAAACTAAATTTAATTCATACAGCTTTCCCAAAGTATCAGCTAAATATGCTAACCGGGGCCATCCACAATTCGTCAAAAAAAAGAATTTTTGAATTCGAAATTAGCGTTTTCAAGAAAAACTTGAACTTCTGATTTAAGTTCGAAGAGACGATTCAAAACTTTACCTCTCGAGAGCCATCTTTCATCGGAATGTAACAAGAGTAACTTCTGTTGCTACCCGTCTCCTGACATAATATTAAAAAGATTCGTGAACTGAATGCTCGACTTTTAATAATATTGATTGCAATTTTTTTTTGTTAAAGCCAGAGCTCCATCAGTGCAGACGCCAGTGCATTTCGCTCATGGAATAGAATTGTTAAACATAAAATTATTAAAAAATTTGAATATTTCACCAGTTGTTCTTTCCAGCAGAGGTTTACAAAATAATTATTCCTCTGTAATTTTCTCTTTCACCTCGAATCGGATAGACTAATAATTGATAAAAATTAATTATATCAGAATTTCATCTAACTGTAGCGCAAAATATAAACTTTGATTTATGTTTTTAACTACACTTCCTTTTACACAATGTGCCATTTGAAATACGTCTGCGTACGGTAATGGGTATTATCTGATTTGACCGCTATAATTTTGGGTCAAACAATTTAAGAATATCATCTGAATAAATATGATTTTAAGTTTGGTACCTTTTGCATACCATCTGGAAGTCCTTCGCGTGCCACCAGTGGTACGCGTATCACCGGTTGAGAACCCCTGATCTAGATATTAATAGAATAGTAAACATTCTCCGGAATGAATAAAGTGCTATTTAAATACAAACTGTTTGCTTTTCTGTTTTCTTTAGTAACCTCGAATACTTCAATTTTAGATATTATCAAATATTTGCGTATCAAATATCTACAGTAGCATTGGACTTGATGTCAACGATTTTTTTTAGTGGCAACTGCCTACATTTCTTATTAATTTTACTAGATTTTCTTAATGATAATATTACAAGTTTCTAACCTTAAATTTTCGAAAATTTTTGATCAGGATAGTGACATAGCTTCGTAGATGATGGTATTTTTGACAAATTAAGATGTCAAGATGCCGCTCAAGACGCCATTTGCCATCTTACAGGTACTATTTAATTTAAAATTATATTACGCTACATGCCTTGTCTTAAATAAAATAAGACAATTAAATTGATTGCAATGTATGTTGCATTTTGTCAATTCTGACAAAAGGCGCAGTTTTGCAGGATTCTAAAAATATCTTATTTTTTGTCATTGATTTTTAATTTTATCTTTTACCAAACAAAATTGCATCACAAAATACCTACCAAGTGCCATTTTTGCCCTAGTTTGTGAAGTGTACGCTTAAATCTTGCGCATGAAGATTTAAACTACTAGAACCCCTCTGGAAATTCCATAAGATTAGATTTCCTTGTCGGCTTCTGCTTCCGCGGAAAGTCGTCTACCTGTAAACATATTATTGTGCGGTGAGAAAACAGGATGTAATAACGAAAGAATTATCGGTAGCGAGCGGCAAGATAACAAAGTTATGTAGCTGCGAGATTTAGAAATCACATTTCAAAGCGTTACCCTGTAAAATTGTACGGAAATTACTTGGTGCATTTCTACATTTTCTGGCCGAAGAAAAATCTACTCATAAAATTTCTCATTTCGATTTTTTATCTCATATTTTTTATTTGTTTTATTGGAATAGATTTTAATTTCCTCTTCTACTGTTTCTCTGTTGTTGCCATTGATATAAATAAACCGGGTGTAGTACGATGTTTTTCTACTTTAAGCCATTTTATAAAAATATTATTTATTATTATTAAAAATAATATACGGGTGACCCACGGCATCGGGACTCCCTTTTATTGTTTTTGTTTATAAAGCTGGACGAATGAAATTTGGGAAAGTGTTAATAGACAAAAAATGCCATTCCTTGGGACATTCCTTGAGGTTAATATGACTTCCGGGTTTTCCGGAAATGACGTCATAATTGAAATTTTAAATGGCACCGTATATTCTTTGTGTGATATTTTCAATCAGGATGACATTCTGAACACAAAAACATATCGACCGTCAATTTTTATCACCAAGGCAACGCAAAAATAACTTTTTTGTGTATTAATCTAGGTGGCTATGAAGTGGTGAAAATAGTCTAAAATTGTCAAATAAACACAAACTAAATCGATTTTGGCCGACATTGGATTACTGGCGTCCTCTAGCGTGATTTAATTGATTTTTGGCCAGTGAGTCATTTTTTTCTATTTTTATAAACGAGAGTACCTATGCCGTGGGTTACCCGTATAATACAGAATCGTAAAATAAATTATTGCATCTTATTTTTTAAAGGCATTTTTTTATTTAATTAATGGTAATTAATAATTTGTTTTTATATGTTGCTAAGCGATGTCCAAGCAATACAACAATGCACAAAAAATCATACATCAATACCTGCATTCGTTATTAGTTATTTACAAAAATATGGAAATATCGTTCAATTCATATCCAGTTTGCGGTATATTGAGCTTGAGAAGGGTCGGACAGAGCTAACATTTGGCAATTGTGTTGATTTTACGAGAAAAAATCCTAAATCTCCAGCTAAGTTTCTCTTTCTATCTATAATTTTTGATAAAAACAATCCGCAAACAATCCGATAAAAACAGAGAGTGAAATAGCTTTGTGTGAGGTATCATGGGATGCTCTTTTGAAACTAAATGAATTTGCTTAAAACTTTTTTAATTTCACGTAAGAGATGTGAAGAGGCATCATTTTGGTTATATGGAATTATTGGACAATTTGTTATGTAATATAGATATGCGGCTTGAAACTATATTCCAATTATATGAGTTTAAGTAATATTTCAGCGGTATTCAGCTAACCGCAATTTAATAACACCGTAACTATAACGGTTTCAGTTAGAACTGAAATAATGAACCAAAATTCATTATAACGGGCTAACTTTATTTTTAAATGAGAATCGTAATTAATTTGATCGTTTTCCATGCTGCAAAACCTGTACTGCGCGGTTTAGTTTTATCCGACTTATTTCCACAAAATTGTAGTTATCACCGAACAACAGAATTTCAATTTGCGGCTTCCGCTGGTCGGTTGACCAGTGAGTGAGAGAGATGCTTGATAAATTAGTCCAGTGCCGGTTCGTCACCCAGCATAAAATGAAAGTTAAGTTTGATACTGCCGTTTTTAGTTTTTATCTAAAAAAATATGGTTTCCTCTTTGTAATAAGCGACCGAACTAGAAAAATTTGGAAAGATTACATGACCAAAATCTTTATCTTTTAGTATCAAATTTAAAGAATAGACCTGGAACAGTAAAAGATAGGAAAATTGAAAGTAACACCGCTTATCCGTCACAAGGAGGACCTTTGTCACATGTCATGCACATTCTCAGCAGTCTCCACAGTCAAACCACAGCAAATTATTTGCTTTTGATTAGTTTTATTCGTATTTTATTTTTATTATGCATCCTGTGGTTTATTTACCAATGCACATTCTTTTTGCTATGAATTTTTATATTTAATTTACCTGATATTTACTATTAAATACCATGATATCAAAAATTATCTTGGTCAAGGGTTGCCATGGAATGTAAAATGGTTCTCTTAGCTTGAATTATCCTTTTGAAATAATTCTGTCCTTTTTAAGCTACACTGACATCATCAATGACTTACAATTGAATCGGGCGGTTCGAAAACAGTACAAGTCCAAAAAGTAAGTTCTGAGATAATTAACAAAATAATTTTGTCAAAATATGTATAAAGTAGTTCATAGAGAATTAAATGTAGGTACATATTACATATTTTAATTATATTTGCATTAAAAGCAGAGCTATGATTAAAACAATCATCATGGACAATATTTGTTTATTTAAAGCATTTAAATAATATTTTTATTATGATGTATAGTGTTTTTGGAGTTCTGATTCCAAATCCGTTGTCATATTTTTTAAATTCAAAATGGCGGATTCAATATGGCGACCGAAAATGTAAAAAATCTTGTATTTGCATGAAACTTATTTCCCGTTATATTTGAAGATTGATAATTAAAAATGTCATGTCAGATTTTCAAAACAAATTCAAAATGGCGGACTATACATGGTTAGTCAAAGTTACCGGGACACCTTAGTAATTCTTCAACCGTAAAGAATTTCTAAGAAAAATTCAAACAAAAGTGTTTTGGTTTTAAACAAGCTATCGTCTAAATGTTTTATCAATATACTGGTTGTTCATTTTATTCTGGAAATTTCTTAATGGACCATCCTGTATATTTAACATATTTTAATTCTAAGGTTAATTCTAAAAGTTTTTGTAAGAATCATTTTCTTTATAAATGCATCATCTTTGAGTTGAGCAATTAATCGATCATTAACGGATAAAAAATAAAAAAAAATCAAGAAAAAATTACTAAACTATGAAATAGAATTAAATTAAATATTCAAGCTGCCAAATTAAAAGAAATGTGTATATATGTGGGAATATATTCTTAATTTGAAGACCAGGAGTTTTGATTAATTCCTTATAACTAAAAAATGATAGTATTGTATTTAAAATAATCATTTCTACAAAAGAATTAATCCTAGAATTAAAAAAATGTATAAATATACAGAGTGTGCTATCAGAAAAAGGAAAAGTTACCAAATTTGCAGAATAAACAATAGTTTGTTTAAATTATTTAGGTATTTCGGTAATTTTGGCTATTTTTGATTAGTTGCTCATAACTCCAACATGATGCATGTTATAAAAACAAATGCATACAAAAGATTCTATGAATTAATCTTAGAATTAAAAAAAATAATTATGCGGGATGGTTCTATCTGAAAAAGGTAAGGCTACCATTATCCAGAATATAATGAACATCCTGTATATTAAAAATATATTGAAACGATAGATTGTTTAAAGCAAAACAACGTTTACACATGAACATTTTTTTGAACTGTTTACGGTTGGAGAATTATTTAGGTGTTCTGGTAATTTTGACTAACCCTGTATATGGCGATATGATAGAGTTTGATGATTATATACATGATAGTATTAAATTTCCTCTTCTACGGTGGTATTCGGTCCGGATGTCACGTGGTAGAAAAATTCTAAATTTTCACCAGTTACATACCTACTTCAGGACATTTGAAATATTATCTATCTTTTTGATATTGATATTCATATTGATTACTTCGACGTACCTCAACAACTATTTGAATGCATATTACGAAGTTGGCGAATGTTTACGACTCATATATCAGTAGAAACTGGGTATAAACGCGTTTCCTGAGGGAGCAAAAAAATCACTGTTCTGAACTTGATTATTTCGCCCAAGCATCCTCTTAAGGCCTATTCGATAGAATAAACTATACTGAACATTTTGGCCATTTCAGCTAAAAATGGCAAATTTTGGACTTGTACTGTTTTCGAACTCGCCGATTCAATTATGTTACCTACTGATTTCAGCTGTAAAATAGTAATGTTAAAATAGTTAAAATAGTAAGTTATGAAATACTAATAACGTTTTTATTAACAAGAAAAACTAAATTACATTAATTGTTGGAAAGTCCCCCGTTTTGTTCAATGCACAAGTTTACGCGCCTCCTCGTGCTGTGAAAATCGTTTTGCAGCATTTCTGGCGTTGTGGCTGCACATTGCTGAAGAATTCTTTGTTGTAGTTCTTGCAAATTATGTACCGGAGTTGCGAAAATCTTATTTTTAAGTAAGGAAAAACAAAATCGTCCATAATTGTCCAACAAGGTGATCTCGGAGGAAGCTCAACTTCTGTATGCAAACTTATCAGCCGGTCATCAAAAAACTCGCGGAAAAAACAAGATTTTGTCGTGTGGTATGTGCGGTTGTACCGTCTTGCTGGAAATAACCGCACTGAAGTTCATCATCGTGTAACTGTTGCACAAAGTCTGCCAAAAAGTTGTTTCTGTACCTTTCTGCGTTGACTGGTAAATCGAAAAAAATATTGGCCCAATTATTCTCATGCGAGAAACTGTCCTCCAAACACCAATTTTCTGAGCGTGTAGGGGCGTTTCAATAGAAACATGCGGGTTATCAGTGCTCCACAATCGCATATTCTTAGAATTCATGTATCCTGAAAGGTGGAACCACGCTTAGTCAGAAAAAAAAGTTAAGTTCAGCAGATCGTCATTCATTAAATTATTATAATGAAAAAGGATACGCAGGTGAACAAGTGATCTATATATAAATAAAATCGAGTATTATTCTTGTTCGGAATTTATATTTTCTTACGTAGTTACATGTTTCGCCTTTCAGGCATCATCAGACTACATAAAGACAAAGAACAAAACGTAAGGAAGGCAAACGAAAGCCAAACAGGAAAGCAAAACTTACGGTCGGTAAATCCTACATAAGAATAAACAAATTTCCAAAACGTGGTGGCACAATAATCTTCAAAATATAAAAAATGTCGTAAATAACCTACAAACAAACAAACATGAGCATGAAAACAATATTACAGGCGCAAAACTTACAACAATTAACGTTAAGACAAATTAAGTTAAGACAAAAACAATTAACGTTCGTTTGCCTTCCTTACGTTTTGTTCTTTGTCTTTAGTGTAGTCTGATGATGGCGAAACATGTAACTACGTGAGAAAATATAAATTCTGAACAAGAAGAATACTGGATTTTATTTATACATTAAATTACTGACAAACCAATCGCAGTACGCAACGCGTCTGGGATGTTCTGCGGGCAGAAGAGCTTGATATAATTGCATCTTATATGGATGCATGTTCAAGTCCTTCTTTACAATCGTTTGGCATGTTTCATACGAAAGTCCAATTTCTTGAGAGAGACGTTTTAATAGTATAGGCTTTTCTTCCATACGTTGACGAACGTTATTAACAACTTCTTCTGTACGAACGCTTGGTCTACCAGCACCTTTTTTTATGAGTCACAGAACCAGTTTCGCGAAACACTTCAACACAATTTGTAAGGCACGCACAAAAATTGTCCGGGAATATTGCTACGGCTGGGAAGTGCTTTAGAAAATTGTCCAAACACAAACTTTGACTGCATTCTCAAGTTCCATTAACTAGCACACCCGTTCGAAAATAGGCTTCAATCATGTAAATTTTGTGCTGTGTGGTGAGAGCCATAATTCCAAAACTGCGTAGGATTAGAAAACTTCAGCACAATGACTTGGCAGATTTAGAACCTCAAAAGATGATCATTTTAAAATCCATGACCACCCTTGATCAAGGTAGTTTTTGATATCACGGTACAATGTTTTAATTGGATTTAGCCTATTTTACCGAGCATTTTTAAAGTAGGTAGTTAAAGCGTTTCGGAAATTTAAGACATATTACTTAAAACTTTTTTCTGGAAATTGTAGGTTTGATATGTGAGGATAATATTATGTTTGTTATCATTCAGCGGTCTGATAAGACTGCCCCACATAGACTTTTTTAATTTGATTCCTGCATCCCCCACAACAAACTGTTATGACCCGCCACTGATAATTACCCAGAATCCATTGCATATAGCGCAAACTTCCGCAACGGCAGTTTCAATTATAGTTCGACAACGTCCCCCTATGTAATATAATTTTGTGCACGTTCAAGATAACTTAGTTATTACGCGATTCGGTCTTTGCTTTCCGGTAATCCCCGTGAGTATGATTATATTGCCTCAACCGTGCGCCATCAGGAGATAGATTCTGGAGTATATTGGCGGAAAATCACCTATTAACGAATAGACGCCGGCGCCGTTGCTTATCATTGTCGATAGCGCTTACGCCAAGTTAAGTTACGATCGGTTTGCCTATTCACGCCGCAGTTTGGCCAATTTGACAATAATTGGATACCAATAATTGAAAATCAACTCAGTCGACCATCTGCAAATACAAATTTGCGGTTACAGCCACATCCAAATTGATTGTTTTATACATTTGGCCATTCCGATATACACTGCTCAAAAAAATTAGGTGAAGACATTTTTCGAAACATGTAACTTTTTAAATAATAGTTCTAGGCAAATCAAATTTGGTATGCTTTAAGGGTATATATTTAACTAAAGAAAATTACAAAAGCAATGTTACAACTCTTAGTTACTTCTAAGCTTCACGTCTACTAAAGATGACAAATGAATTCAGTTGTCAATTTTCGTTGATTAGAAGTAAACTGAGGTAGCTTAGTGAAGTGCAAGTAGCTCGTGCGGTCGCCCTTATTCAGCATGGCCACTCTATTCGACATGTTAGCAGGTACCTTCGAGTTTCCCCTTCAGTTATTCAGCAGAGCTGGAAGAGCTGGACAAGGTCGAAATCGAGAAACTACTCAAAACCGATTTCTTGTCCCTTCCTCTCAACGCCAGCGTACTGCCACAGCACGAAACCTCCTAAGCGACCTAAGACGAGCACATGGAATAGAAATTTCTGATCAAACTGTTAGAAACAGCTTAAATGAAGCGAAGTTGGAACCAAGAAGACCTGTCCGCGCACCACGCCTTACGCAGCGTCACAAAGCAGCGCGAATGAGGTTTGCTGTGAGATTGGCAACTTCGTCACTGGACGCCTGTACTGTTTACAGACGAGTCCAGATTTCGTTTAACTCGTTGCGACGGTCGAGTACGTGTATATAGACGTCCTGGTGAACGCTACGCAGCCGCTACTATACATGAAGTGGATCGATTTGGTCGTGGATCTGTGATGGTTTCAGCTGGAATCAGTATAGACAACAGAACTGATCTTGTTGAGGTTCCTGGTAGACTAAATGTCATGAATTGCATCGAAAGCATCTTGGAGGACCATGTGGTGCCTGCTGCATATAGCGTCGGTCAAAATTTTATCCTATTGCAGGACAATGCAAAGCCACATACCGCCGGCATCACCAGAAAACCTTTTTACAATAACGTGGAATTCAGGTCATGGAATGGCCAGCGTTAAGTCCGGCCATTTCCGGCGAATCCTATTGAACACGTGTAGGATCAGCTTGACCGGCGTGTTTGCAAGCGCCCTTATCCACCACTAACCATACAGGAACTGACACAAGCCCAGATTGAGGAATGGGAAAGCATACCCCAAAAATTTATTCGCAGACTAGTGCGGAGCATGCCACGCAGGTGTGAGGAAGTGATTCGTGCTCGTGGATATACTGTATTAAACCTCAACAATCCACAGAAAACCCGACTGTCATCGATACTATGACAGTCATTTCCATTTGGTTTGCGTTATTAATTTACATTTTTAACTGTAACTTAGAAGTAACTAAAAGTAGTAACATTGTTTTTGTAATTTTCTTTAGTTAAATATATGCCGCTGAAGTATACCAAATTTGATTTGCCGAGAACTGTTCTTTTGAGCAGCGTACATCAATTTTTAAAAAGAGTAGTCTGAATGCCGAACATAGTAACCCAACGGCCTATGTTCCATATTGAAATAGAGTCCAGCGTTCTTCAACCTTTTTACGCCTGCGGACCGGCAAAAATAGGAGAAATATTTCGCGGACCGGCTGACGATTAAGGGCCAATACCACCCTGGAGGTAGAAAATTGATACCTAAGTTTAAGCATGTACTTGAGGTAGTGCAAAGATCAATTTTATTAAAAAATCAAATATTCTGTTAGAAGTTCTGTTTGACACAAGTCTTCTCTTTTTATAATCATTTACGTTTCAAAAACGAATAAATATCTCAACCAATTCACACCTTATTGATTTAAAAGTACTACATAGACAGATTTTGTGTATTCTCTGATACAAAACCCAGTCCAGTACGTAGGATTTTAGCAAATAGTATTTTTTTGCAGTTTGTCATGTTATTGAAAACAAATTGAACACTCTTTATTCGACAATTTTTTAACCAAATAGCTGTAACCAAAAAGAAGTTTTGAAAATTTCGGTAAAAAAACTTGCTGGACGGGTATATGTATCGGAGAAGATTGTCTCAATTTCAAGTCAATCGGTTATGAATTGGCTGAGATACCCGACTCAACGTATTTGATGATTTTAAAACGAGTTTGGAGGAGAAATGCCGGTATGCCGCCATTTTGATTTTTTGTTAAACTACGTGATTTTAAAGACGTGTAATTGATGTAATTTCTGAATAAAATTGATTTTTACACTGTACATGCTTAAGCTTTTTTCGACCTAAAAAAATGGACACTTATAGACACACTATAACTTGTATTTCAATGTCGGTGTCCACGTCATTAATTCTTCTCTAAGCTGTGGTATCCGATAGTGGTACAGCCTCTAATTTTGTAGCAGCTTGAGGACCCAAAATTTCGTGAACGACATCTAAGACGCAAACCTTTACTCAGGGCTGTGGAGTCGGAGTCGGAGTCGTGGAATCGAAGTCGGAGTTCAGACAAATTTCAGAGGAGTCGGAGTCGGAAAAAATGTACCGACTCCGACTCCGAGTCCAGGTTTAATTATTGTAGAAAAAGAAAAACATGCGAGATGGACGTTGCTTTACTAGACAGTAAACAAATACAACTAAACATTCTATTAGGTCTGTGACAAAGTACCTACCTACATACATATGTAAATAGTCAAATAACAAAATACACTTTTCAAACGAAAGTGAAGACGATGAACAAAAAAGTAATCGGCAGAAATTTTAAAAAGGAAATTTTAACAGAAGATTTTAAATGAAATTGACAAGTAGGGTCGTCGTTCAATGTTGTAATAATCATTTATCCAGATTACCTGTGGCGGCCATAATTATGACTATTTTCAGCTATTAAAAAATTATAAATATGTAAGAGAATTTTGTTGGAGCTATTCTGTTTCTCACAACAATTTTATAAACATACGTACGTACGTACGGTATTTTGTACTTAATTCCGTTTTTATTAGAATGAATTTTATTTTATATTATACACTGTTATGGATGATTTTGTTAATATTAGAGATAGAAAGTCGGTTAAATGGATAACGTAGTGCCGATTTGTATGTTCTCTGGCGAAAACAGGTAAATATTAATAATGTCAGAGTTATTTTGAATAAACAAATTACAGAAAGAAATTACATTTTATAATTATGTGGTCATAACAGCATTTGTTTGTGAGTAATTTGATATGCACAAGCCATGTTTAATACATCAGATACTACAATACTAGACTAGAAATTTAGTTTATTAAATTTGTTTCTTCTTGCTTTTGTTTTCATAGCAAATTTAATGTTGCTCGGTTGTATTATTCTGCGTCAAATTTGTGATTATTTACATATGTAAGATTTTTATTACACATAATTATTTGAATATATTTTTGTATGCAGTTTTTCTGGAGTCGCAGTCGGAGTCGGACTACGAAAAATATCTGGAGTCGGAGTCGGAGTCGAACATTCTTTTACCGACTCCGCAGCCCTGGCTTTACTAACTCCTCACTAATAGGGAATGGATTTTTGTTTTAGCTATACGAAGAGCTACGAAATAATACTCTTGAAGTAGTGACTTGTTACTATAGTAGTCATCATAAATTTCATTTGACTTTTCTGAATTTTTATCTGATCGTGTAATCTTTCAAAAAAGTCCAGTGGCTTATCAGTAAAATGTTTATGCTTTGAGTGCAAATGGCGAGCTAGTTTTGAAGGCTTCATTGCTTCATTTGAAAGAATTTCTGAACATACTACACACAAAGGCAGTGGCGATAGTTCGCTGCCAGGGGTATAATAAACCGAACTTAAAATACTCCTTATCATATTGCCTAATAAAGTAACTTTTTCTCTTTTTTGTTTGTATTGTATATTCAGAAGTATCGACCCATTTCTTTTTTCTGTGGTGCTTCTACACTTGAAGCACTGGTGCTTGGCATAATTTCGATACCATCAGTACTTTTCTCCTGAATATTGTCCTTGCTTCTACAAAATAAAGTTAAAAGGTTTTGCTGTTTGACTTTTTTTACTTCCATACGGCTTCAAGTTTTACGAAAGAAAATTTATTTTCCGAAACACCACACAACACACTATAACTAACAATATTCAAAAACTGAGATTGGCAACTTCGTCACTGGACGCCTGTACTGTTTACAGACGAGTCCAGATTTCGTTTAACTCGTTGCGACGGTCGAGTACGTGTATATAGACGTCCTGGTGAACGCTACGCAGCCGCTACTATACATGAAGTGGATCGATTTGGTCGTGGATCTGTGATGGTTTCAGCTGGAATCAGTATAGACAACAGAACTGATCTTGTTGAGGTTCCTGGTAGACTAAATGTCATGAATTGCATCGAAAGCATCTTGGAGGACCATGTGGTGCCTGCTGCATATAGCGTCGGTCAAAATTTTATCCTATTGCAGGACAATGCAAAGCCACATACCGCCGGCATCACCAGAAAACCTTTTTTTTGAAGGCTTCATTGCTTCATTTGAAAGAATTTCTGAACATACTACACACAAAGGCAGTGGCGATAGTTCGCTGCCAGGGGTATAATAAACCGAACTTAAAATACTCCTTATCATATTGCCTAATAAAGTAACTTTTTCTCTTTTTTGTTTGTATTGTATATTCAGAAGTATCGACCCATTTCTTTTTTCTGTGGTGCTTCTACACTTGAAGCACTGGTGCTTGGCATAATTTCGATACCATCAGTACTTTTCTCCTGAATATTGTCCTTGCTTCTACAAAATAAAGTTAAAAGGTTTTGCTGTTTGACTTTTTTTACTTCCATACGGCTTCAAGTTTTACGAAAGAAAATTTATTTTCCGAAACACCACACAACACACTATAACTAACAATACGCTCGAGCGTGATAAAATAAAAGACAATCGATCTGACACAATACTGGGGTGGAGCATACACGAATCGTCGTAAACTATGTTGTTCAGAATAAATGAAGATGATTTATATATTTGTAATATACCTTTTGTGCATGTTTTACACGCATTTCTACTGACCTGTATTAGTGCCATCTGGTGATAGCTATAGCAAGTATTATGCAGTATAGAAAAATAATGTAATATATCTAAATACAATAGAAACCACATATATATCTTCTGTTAACAGTTAAGCGACGCTTACTATATTTATAAGAAAATACCTACAAATGTACCTATGTTCTTGCCGTTAATGACGCACAGAAGAGAGCCAGCCCCGCCGGCGCTGGGCGCAGAATAGCCTTGATACGGGCGAAATTTTTCGCGGACCGGGAAAATATTTCTGCGGACCGGCACCGGTCCGCGGACCGGCGGTTGGGAAACGCTGAAATAGACGACTACATTTCGATGGCAAAACTGCCGTATAGCTAACTAACTGTGCAATCAACGCTACTATTTTACTATATACTATATTTTGGAATTACAAAGGAAACAATTTTTTGTCAACAACGTAAAAATCAAAAGTAGTATTTTTTTACTTTATCATGCGTAGTATATCACAAAGTATTGTAATTGTGCCGAAAAAACTTTTGAGATTTTAGCGGAAATATGTCCTTTTGGGTCCCCTGAACATTTTTGACCAAGGTTCTGGCGACGATTCCGAAGAAACTACTAAAGGTATCGGGACGAAGCTTCATATATAGAAATTTCATAACAAAACTTAGAACTGAAGAGCTTTTTGTTCAAAAGGGTCCAAAGGAACTGGATGTTTACTCCTAGCATTTTCAACGATTTTACAAATGAGCCGAAGTTTCTATAATTTGGCCACACTAGTTAAATAATAAATTAAAGTAGACGAAATTCTGAATGATTTATTTCTATAACATTTTTTTGGTAAAATTAATAGTTTAGTTGCATCAGCAAAGTCTATTTCATCGAGATCGCTCGTACTGCATTAAAACTAGTTAGCCAGCATTTGAAGAAAACAGTTGCAATAATATTAAGGGTAGACGATGGCTAGCTACTGTTTTTCGTGGACAAAGTCCTCTATGAATATTGCAAAGCCTATTTCTAAATATACGTGAGATGGTAGGGCCACGACATTAACATTCTAATGGGCATATCTATTCGCCTGAGACGATGCCAAATTCTAATTATGCACACGCAAAACGAACAGGACAAACGACGAACGGTTTCATTCACCGTTTCGGCCAGATTTTATGAATCGGATAGATTTTTCTACCGGGAATCCGTGTCAACATCTGTTGCACTCATTCACTTTAGTATCCAATCCAAAGATAAAATTGCCAAATTATTTGTCACCCAACCTAAATACTTTCAAAATAAGCCTATTTACTTACGTTGACAGTGCTGTATTATTATCAACCAGGGATAGATATGCCCAATGATGTAATAATACACATGTTTAGGCAAATAACGTATAGTATCTAACTTAACGCATTCTTGAGAAAATTAACAAAGAAAACTGGTGTCCGACCCTGTTCAGCGCAAGAAATCGTCAACACCTACCGCAGTTGTGTTGCAACTGGTGACAAAACATAGCCGTCAGCATAATATATCTGTCTCAATGCATTCTCGCGTTCCTCACTTTGACATTGACCTACATTAGTCTGGTCATCATCGTAGTCAGTTCGTTGGTTTATCTACAATAAGAATAGTTTGGATTGGGGAACATTATTGTGGGTATGTGGCAATTGTGACAATTGTATGAGACGGATCACTACTACCAAATAATTTGGCTTCTCTGTTCTCGGAGGATACGCTCCTACATAGCTAGCCGTTATTTCTGAAATATCCTGTATAAAAAGCGAGTACAGAAGCTGATAATGACAATTGTAGATACAATTAAATGCTTTCGTTTGGACAAAAGCACCCGTGCCAAACATATTTCTAGTGGTACAAAAACAATCTGCCCATAATTTGCATGTAGTGACGAACATTAGATATCATAACCAAGCGAATAGCTGAATTACACACAGCAAAGTGATTATTTGGAACGAGAAAACATAATTTCTTGAATTTATTTACTAGATATGCATATTTAGTTGGATGTAGTTAGGTATATACAAGAAATGCCACATACTCAATCTCAGTAAAATAATTTCTCAGATAAATGCTGTCGACAAATAAATTCTTTCTTTATAAGAACCAATATTGTATTGAAAGAAATAATTGAATTTTTCGTCCCAAAAATGTCAATTTCTCCAACGAAGTAATAGTAAATCCATCCAAGTGCGTAGTTACTTGATCCAAGAAAATATAAGACATTTAATATTAGTAAGTATTGTTTACTGAATAAAAACCCACCAATTATTTAACCGAAGTGATTCTCACTTCTTTCAAGTAATCCCTTTCTCTGGAATAAATATGCGCATCGTGGAGCGCGTAGGGCTGGCGCCGTAAAGGAGCGTATCTTAGTACGAAAACAACAACGAAGTACCCGGATGTGCCTTGTGATTAGCGTACAATAAACGTTTTAACACGGAATAATTTGATGTAAGGCACGCAACAGGTTAGAACCAGTAAGTAAATTTAACATACCTATCTTGTTAATTAGCAATAGAAAACGTATTTGTGCCAAATCTTTAAAATTCTTACAGTAAGTAGCTAAAAATATTTACCGGGAATAAAAATATACCCTTCATTGCAGACTACTTCCTTCACCAGAGTATCAACTTTCTTAAATCTAGTAATTATTCCAAGAAATAAAATGTCTTGGTTGAAGTCAATAATCTCTCGCGTATATACGAACCAACCAACTACTTCATCCAAGTAATTCTCTCTTCGTTCGAAAGATCACTTTTCTGTGTGTACTTTAGATAAATATCTACATGTCCACTACCTAATTATAACATTTCATTGAATTTCGACAATAATTGCTCTGGAGAAAAATTGCGTTTACAAACTTAAGTGCTTTAATGCTGAATATATTGGACAAGCAGGTTGTAACTTATAATAAGATTTAAAGAACACTATACCAGCGTCTAGTTGCTTCGTTTGTCTCCTTATGTTGATTATATGTTAAAATTGTGACTACGTGGTCGGAAATTTTTGACTCGGAACGCACACAGTCTTTCTATGTTCCTTAACTTCAAATGTTGGCAATTCTCTACGGACTTGACGCTTGGCCTGAAGGCAGGTTCTTCCCCGAAACATAAGAACCGTATTCAATAAACATTGGAAACTGATTACTCGCCTATCTACGACAGAATAAATGAAGTAAAAAATATGAAATATGTTTTAAAATAAAATTAAACTCATTTTTACTTGCTACGTTTTCTTTAATAAATAATACACCATCATCTATGATTCACAAAACCAGTCAACTGGACTTAGACATTATAACCACTGTATTGAACACTAATTTATAGGTAATGTAGACTCGCAAGTGTCTCTTGGGAACCCTCATATTTTTGCCCTCATACTAATGTATTAAATGGAACTACAATTTACAAAAGGAACAAAATAATAGGCATCTATAATCTAATAAAATAATTGTGCTTCAAAATTAAAAAGGCAATAGAGGCATTATATTAACAATATAGAGAGTGATATTCTCACTGCTCTACTCATTAGGAGTTGGGAGAAATAAGGATATGCATTGTTAAAAAAATATCAGATATGTTTATTGTATTAAATAACAGACCATTGATGTAAAATGTTCTCTGTTATATTATAAACAAGGGATTTACACGGATAAGTCGAAATACAATAAATCAGCTCCTCATTTGTATTTCTTCTTCTTATTCTGAATCAAGTATTAAAGTACGACAAACCCCAAACATCCAGACGAAATCACAAAAAATAAGCAACACAAGTCTATGCAATGCTCACAGAATAATAAAGAGGTGTCAAGATTTAAATAAAAACACCTAATATTCAAATCGCTCATCGTTATGAGAACTGCGTCTTGTATGAATAATGTTCGGGGCTTCGCCCTTCCGAGAATCGAAGAGGCCGTTTTCATCCCTTTTAGCCCGAATTAGCCACTTCAAACTTGGGGACCGTGCGTTAGGTCAGATTTAGGGGTGCTCATTCATGAGGGTAGGTACGCATATCGATCTGTCCCAACTGACCTTGCGCAAATAAGAGCAGGGCGGTATGTTTTTTTTTCACTTGTTCCTGTGCTAAGTCTAGTCCATTTTTTAGTAAAGTAAATTCAACAGTTTTAAATGATCATTTCACAATTTTACTTGCTTTTGAGCTGACGAAAAACACGATAAATTGTCCCATGTCGCATGGGTTTTCAAACCCGACCCAAAAGGACTTTTTAAGCGTTTTTATTTTAATAAAATTGCCATATTTAATAATAATAATAGCTATGACCTATCTAGTTCAAAGCTTGAGAAATTACACTACGGTTACTAACTTTTTAATGCTCCAAAGCTGGTGTTTAATGATGTTTAATTAAGTGTTGATGTTTAAAGGGCCACCACTTCAAAATAATTTGTAATTTTAAAAAATATTTATGTATCGCTACCGGTTGTCAAAGTTAAAAGAAGTTAAATTTATAATTTAAAAAACGTACAATAAATTTGCATAATAAATAAATAAAAATAAACTAAATAAAATAAAATAAAACCTATATCTAGACTGTAGACTTCCGCGGTCTAACCTAACCAACAGCAATAAAAAATTAATCTAATGCTTTTTTTCGTTGAATCGGAAAGTGAAGGCAGACATTTTAAATTATGTTTAGTTTTAGAGAAGAAATAGCGGTTTTTACTGATTACTGGCTTTTATAGTTCAAATTATTTTTCACAAATTGCCCAAAGTTAATTGCTTTGTGTGCAGGTCGGTTGTTTTCGAAAATTGAAAGTAGAGTAGTAGAGACACTAAATTATTATAGTTTTATGGGGTGGTGTTTTGAAATTTTTACATTGCAATAAAATTTTCAAAAATCGTGACAAAATGCGGGCAATTTATCAAAATTCGGGATTCTCCCGTTCATTTTGGTACGGTTGGATATTTTATTACGCCCTCTATAGTGTGTTAATTCTTTTATTTTGTAGATAGGTCATTTTTTAAAGCAGGGAAAAAAATAAATGCTGTGTCAGCGTAGTGAATAAGGATGAATGCTAACAGTCAAATTCGACAGTTAATAGTTAAAGAAATAATGTTATATTTATAAAAATCATTTTTTAAATAGCAATTCAAACAACAATAATTGACTCGTAAACAAAAAGATACATAAGAATTAAGGATAACCAACAATTAATAACGACCCTTAATTATGTTAATAGTGGAAAATACCTGACAATAACCTCAAATAATAAGCAATACAGAGAACTGTCAAACTATCCATTGTTCACTATGCTGACTTTTGCACCCCATTGTATTCCTAAGGTCACTACGATCAAGTAATAGTATATTACATTGCAAGAGCTGTATAGTTGAATCAATTTAACTTTGCGTGTTGTCAAAAGTGACAGGCGTCTGGTGCAATCGACTGTTGTCATTCGCCGCCAGTGGCGTAGTCGAATAAATTTTGCCAAAGGAAAAGCATACGTCTGCATACAGAGTCATCGTAGGGAGCCATAACTAAAAATCAAAAGCGACTTTTCACGCAGCTCTTCCTTTAATGATGGTAACATGCATCCCTAGTATTAAATATTGCTAAATGTTGTCTACAGGAAGAATATGATAATGCAATACCGTACTTGCAGCGTAAAGGTTATACAATGTGTTGCGAACTTGCATTTTTGCACCCTCATCAACGTCTTAGGTTTTTGGTTTTTGAGTTCGAGATTTTCTTCTGGTACAAAATGACTCGTTTACCTCCCTGGCATTTTTAATATTAGATACTGTCCTTAGACATAATTTTAATGCATCCGCAACTCTCTAAGAAATAATGTAAGAATGTTCGCAATAGGACGAATGGACAATAATTAACACCTGCTGAATTGCATTAAAGGAAATTAGGGGATCCATATTTTCCTTTTCCGCTGTTAAATAGTCTATAAGATTGGTCACAAACTATTGCGCTTGAGGATTTAAATATTTTCCCGGCATTTTAAAGTGTGATACCAACACAACTGACAGTTACCCTGAATCTCCTGTTAGAGACGCCGCTGGAAAACTACCCAATGACCGACGTACTGTAGTTCTGTCTTTCTTCTGCGCACTAGTATACATATTAGCATTCGAGATCGTGTGTCTTAGCCAGCCGAGACATACGTCCAACGTTAGTGTCAATAGTTTAGCATTCAGTAGAAAGAGTGGGAATGCATTTAATCATATCGTGTGTCACTACCGCATGTCACTTTTGACAACACGCAAAGTTAAATTGATTCAACTATAACTACCATATTACGTACGAGTGGAAAGTTAACATACGAAGTTTTCTTATTTTTCACGAGCACGTACTATGCGTTACAGCTCGAGTATTGTACATAATTTTACGACCGACAATTACAGATCCAATCACTTACTTTAAATTAAGGTGTAATATTGCGACAGAAGTAGATGTATTAGATTAGGTTAGTATATTTGACAGTTCAACAAAAATGTATTTATCTATTGCTAGTTATTCGCGCGACATCTATTTCAACTATGGGGAACTGCATTTGAACTGTTGTGACAAGAGGGAAATTATAATCAAATACGAAAATATGGATCTACATTTGCGTTGTGATGACATTATGTCGTGCGTTAAAAACACAAAAGCACAACCAAAAGCACATGTTTGTTAGAAGCGATATATCCAGCAGTCCGTGACGTAAGGGACATTTATACATACGGTCGTAGGTAAAAACATCTACGAACCTGCAGCTTTAACAATAACCTTCCCCAGGAATGAAGGTAGTCTTTCGTATACATAGTTTTGAATATAAGTAGCCCGTTAGTGGTCCAGTAACTAAAAGTTTGCATGCTGTACTGATTCAAAACAACATATATTATCATGATCAAATTTGAATTTCTTTAGGAATACGACGACTGATCAATCTCACCGTAGTTTTTAAAATATTCCTGTAAACGCATCTCAATAATCTATACGTCCACTATTTCAAAATGTATAAAACTAAAATGAAGTGAAAGTACAATATTTCTACAAAACGCTATTTCGAAACGTTATGGACGACTTGGCAACAATGCTTCACTTAAATCTATTGCAGACAATGTTGTGTGACAACAATTCGGTGGAAACCGACAGCGTTTTGACATCGGTTATTAATTTAAAGACACATAATGTCTCCTACTCGCCATATTATGTGTTACAGAATGGAATACGGACGTTTAACTGTGCTTGGAATAGAGCCACATCTTGATAACACCTTGCCAAATTGAACCGCATGCGTTAATCATTCTATCCCGGTGAATTCTTTCAGGTACATTATGCTATAATACATCTTAGGTTATGAAGGCCACGATCCAACTTTATTTGGACCGTTATTAGCGTACGTGACAAAATTGAATATAGGTTTAGGATATATGATAATTGTTATTGTTATTAGACAAGGAAGAATCAATTGCTATTGTAGGTTTAAGAATGTTATTTATTTAGTCAATTGGTTTTATCCGGATACAATGTTGTTATTATAAAGCTGCAGGAGGCTTCTTTTAGTTTTTGATAAAGATGAACCACCAAGCAACCTACTTTATTTTAGTTTTTTAGAAACTATACTTTATTCTTTCTACAGCTGAATGTACCTACATACAACTGCAGTCTTGAAAAAAAAATGAATTCATTGAATTTTGCACTGAACGACCGTGTTTATATTTCCGGTACACCAGCTTGTGCAGAGGCGTCTCGTAATGGGACCAGGGAGCAAACTTTCGTCCGTATCTATAAATATAACTGGGAACTTGGTTCATTCATAAATTCTGGTCCTGTTTCATCTGGCACGAGCGATTTTATTTGCACAGCTTGGTTCTAGACCATAACAGATGCATTTTCACCAATTTTGTGGTTGAATGCACACCTGTTCTAAGATAAGTTCGTATCACGTAGGATATATGGTTTCGAGGTTAATGCTAAATGAAATGCTTGTTATTCATTTAGTTATTTATTTATTCATTTTGATGCAAGCGATCTTCAGTGGACTGTGTTTACTGATAGGGTAATATCATTAAGGGGGCGAACTACCCCCAGACAGAGTTTCTCAATGAAGATTTTGCCTGAATTGAATGAAATGTAATTTATTACTCAATAATTTATGAATCAGTAGGTAGGTCATGATGTAGAAAAGAATTGAATACGCTATATAGGGTGATCCTATGAACAGCCTGTATAGAATCTCATACACCGATTGTTACTAGTTTTTGCAAAATTGCAATTAACGAAAATGTAGTGTAAGTATTTAAGGGGTGAACAGGTAATTTAGAACCTATTTAACTACATTTACCCTTACACAAGGTATTACGGTTATCAACATATTAACAATATTTTATATGATATTTTAGTATTGTATTTTATTTTGCTATTCTTGTAATCGTATGGAAAACGACCCCGTTGGCCGAGAAACTTCAAATTACTACTAGACGGCGCTTCTTTGTTATGAGGCAAAAAAGCAAGCTGATAGGCATATTTTCATTCGAATTTTTTTTTCAGACCAAAAATAAGTCTATTGAAAATACCTCCAAATAACCAATTTCAATTTACGTTATCAATATTACTCATATTATCATTCATATTATCACAATTTTGAATTGTCTTTTTATGATATTAGCTATGATAGTAAGTAGATATTTTTGTTGTTTTTTGTACTGAATACAAATCCGTTCTCGAACATTGCATATCAAGTTCGGTTTTAGCGTTCTCTGTTTGATTTTGTCTGTGAGCGCACATACCACTACAATAAAACGTTTGTGCAAACCTGTAATATTGTGTAATACTTTGTAAATGAATAAATCTTGTTAAACAGATTCTAAATGACCTCTTCTATAACCATTTAGAAATTTTACATCAAACTACTCAACACACTGTATAGACAGCAAAATTAAGGAAGTTCGAATAAAAATTTACTTTCAAATGTCACAAAATCTAGCAAAAATAGATACAGATCATAAACATAAACATAACTTGGAAATAACTTAAGGGACATTTCAGTTACCCTATAATATATATGGTGTTCCACTTGGAAAGCTCAAGAAAATCCATCTTAAACTAATAAAAAAATAACTACATGATACGATCACCCCGCATAGAGCATTTTTCATGACAAAATTTTTAGAAGAAAATCTGCAAAAGTGTTGTATAGAAGTTGTTTTAAAGAAGGTCTGCATTTACCAATTTTTTGACATAGAATGAATTTCTCAGAAACTATAATTATAGTAAAACAAAGTAGTGCTTACAAAAGTAAATAAATATATTTAGCTACAGTTTCCCCAAAAAGTCGATATAACATTCATTGTTGGTAAAATCAGACCTTAATAATTCACTTAAAATTAATGGTTCTTTAACCGATATTACTAAGAGCAATTTATAATCAAGATTTCTTTTCACATTTCATAAATACAAGTGAACATTTGGGTAAATACTTCTTTCTACTCCTATTGATAAATGCATTCATTATCATGGCAATTTATGAGTAATACTAACCATTCCCCACACACATGGCAAATATTTCATTACTGGGTCCTCATACCTCGCGAGTCGTGAGAAATATTTCATTTTTCACGGCTCTAGAACCTATCACAGCTCTGGAGTTTTCATTTCCATCGTGTTTTGATACACTGCTTAGCGACATTGTCAAGCCATTGACAACGTCGCTAAGTGAGAAGCGCACCAAACAATTTTAATCTGTCAATAGTATATTATTATACAAGTTTTATAAGACGTCAAATTGGCGGACGAGTTGTTTTGGGCACGACGAGCGTAGCGAGGAGTGCCTAAATGGAACGAGTGCGCCAATACGACTTATAAAACGAGTGAAATATACTATTTTTTCTACTTTGCGTCATTAATTTTATATAAATTTAGAAATTGTGGTTACTATATCGCGCTAAATTAGAATCTAGGGTATTTTGCGGGTACGACGTGGCAGCACTGTAGTAACTGTCAACTTCGTTAAGGATGAGATCGATGAGATAAAATCAAAACCTTTAACGAATTTTCCGATTATTTATCATACTCATAAACGTTTTTATACTTACATGGTTGTAAAAGATTTTAATTATTCAAATTTATTTATGTTTATTTTAATTTATTTGGATCTTTGGGTTACAATTTCACCTTATAGAATGTTTGGAGTTAAATATAGCGGATAAAATTGCCCATATTCAGTGGTCCGTAAAAACCAATTGTCAGTTCCTGGTTGAGAGAATATTAAAAAATATATTAAATCAGACATATATTAAAAAATACTTTTCATTATTCTAGGTAAATGTCCATGGCTAAGGTGAGCGTCCTTACATGCTAACTAACCTCGGTGAAACGCAATGTTTAATTGTGTATGCCTCGAACTTGGTTTATTTCGTAGCAATTTGAGTCTGAATCACGAATTCGCCTGGTTTTAAATAGCAACTTCGGTAAACAGATTGTTAAACCTCACTTTACGTCGCTATATCGTCAAGATTTCTCAAATTTAAAGCAATTTCGCTCAGAACATTTAAGTGTGTTTCTTTTGCCACTTTTACATTCTATCTATATATTCTAGAATCATGAATTTCCAATATTGCAGCAAAAAGAACGAATAAATTTTGTTCCTGCATTTAAATAAATATGATATGTACCTGCTACACTATCAGGTAATATATCTTTATTACAATCTTGGTGCATTATTGTTCTTTCAAACGAAATAAATTAAATTATCTTCTACGTCTGGTGTATTATGAAAAGTATGTATATGTATATTTCCAACATAGATACTATGTAATATAAGCATAAACTTCAATTTGCCTGTTGAGTGCTCTGAGATACAAGAGTTCAAACTTATTGGTCGTGATATTAAAAATTATCCTGGAAGATAAAGTGTTTTTATTATACAAGGGGAGTCTACAAGGGCCCAGTTAAACATTTTCTTAAATTCGGAAGTCATGTCATAAATATTATTTTTTACCATTCTGTATTAGAGTGATTCTTAATTGTTCAGGCACAAACTTTTCAAAATGATATCTTAGAATGACAATTTTTTTATTATTTTAATTAAACAAAAATATATATTTAGGGGTTGCAATCTGTCAAAAACAAATGTTTCTTTAATTACAATAAATTTGCAGTTTGTTAATATGTCTTGTTTTTGAGAAAAAAAAACACTTTTATTGTGTTCTCTTTTGCGGTGGTTTTATCAAAAATTAGACGCTATTCATAACCTTTGAAGCCAGTGATGTTAAATTACGGGTATTAAGTTTTTCGTAAATTACCGTTCAAATTAGAATTATTAATTTCAAATATTAAATTACCACGTAAATAAAAATTAAAAAGGGGAAATTACGTTGGCTTAAATTACCGAGTAATTAAAAATTCAAAATGGTAAATTACCGAGTAATTAAAAATTCAAAATGTTAAATTAAACCGGCCGGCGTTAATACATTATTTTGTAGATAACTAGCAATCTGACTAAGGATGTTAAATTTCCGTAATTATTCTTTTCAGTAAATTACCGCTGAAATTAAAATTATTACCATCAAATTTAAATTCCCACGTAATTAAAAATTGCAATTGATAAATTATATTTTCTGAAATTACCGGGTAATTCAAAATGATAATTTACCGGTGACAATAAGTTATGTAAAAGAAAATTTGGGTACAGCCTTATAAGTCATTATATTGTAGATAACTAATCGCTGATGCTTTTCCTGATTTAATTGTAGTAATTGATTATTAAAATAAAAGCAGGTACTACAATAAAAATACCTTTTGTACAACAATTTATAAAATGGACAGCATAATTATATTATAAAATACTGTAATTTATTACCGACTAACAAAACGACAACGCCCGTTTCACAAACAATGATCACATTTTATCCGGATCACCAGAGCATTTCTTTAAATCATGAATTTGATAGTAGGTAGATGGCTTCTGATTTAAAATGTGCATTTTTGGCTCCGATGAATTAAGTAATTAAAAATACGGAAATTACCATTAATTGCGGTAATTTATTTAGTAATTTACCCGATAAATTGCGCTCTTACATCCCTAAGTACCTCCCAGGCAAAGCACAAACAACAGTGCACTTGTCGACTGCTTAGGAGTGGTGGGGTACATTCACGCAAGTACATATGTAATTAAAATTTTCTGTAAATTACTAGTAAATTACCAACGGTAATTTGATAATGTATCTACATCACAAACCTTATTGATTCTTTTTATTAAGTTGTAGGGTGCAAATTTATAATAGATAAAATATCTTGTTAATTACGAAATAATTCATCTTTCCTAACCTTCTTTGACAACCGATAGCAATCTTTAAATAATTTCTTCACATCATATAAGATTTTGAAAACATTTCGCTTGAAAATAAGATTTTGAAAAAGTAAAAGATGATAAAATGTTCGGTACTCTACATTTTCTCTATTCTACTCTACTTTTTGGCAACCCTAGTTGTAGGCAATTGATGCAGAAAAACTACGGCAACGTAAAATTATTTAAAAAATTATTATACGTATTCTAGAATATTTATAATTATATAATGATATTATATTTATAATTATTTTTAATAAAAAAATAAAATCGTACACCAACTATTTTAATACATTTAAATATATTTAAATAAATTAAATTATTTTTATAGACTTAAAAATTTTCCGATGTCAATTAATGATTAATATAACTTTGATAACTTATTTGGAATCTTTGTAAGAAAACATCAAGTTTTTTAATCGAAAGTAATGGCTATTACTCACTCGAATGATTTCAACCATGGTTACTCGCTATACAATAGAAACTTCAATTTAAGATAATGGCATGAGTGAAATAGGATGTAAAAAATACAAATTTTGACGTCTATGACAATTATCCAACGAATGTATTTAATTTTGGAATATTAACTAATGGGTATTACTGAGAGCCGCTATCGAAGCCTGCACGACGCACAGAAAAATAGGTTTTGACTAAGGATATTTTCCCAAATGGCACGTGGTTCTTTCGCGCAAACATCAACAAATCTTTAGCAGACTTTCGGTGCGTTCGGCTATTTTTGGCACGTTGTATATAGTAAGGCACACGTTCGTTCTTACAACGAAACATATTTCATTGTATAGCACCCACAAAATAATACGAGCAAAGAAAAAAGAACACTTACTTTTTATCTACCAGGATTACGAAGTATAAACAAAGCAACCACGGACACTATTGGTAACGAGATATTACGAAGACGTTTAAGAACTTTAAAAGCAAAGCTGCGCGCGCGTATCTAGCTCAGCGAAAGCTCTGAACTGCACCGACGCGTTTCGGCGTCTACTGAGCGTTATTCGGCGCGATGCTTCAGTTTCAAAAACGGAAGGCCGGAGCTGGAGTGGGAGTAAAAAAGGATCTTGAGTGTTTGGTCGGACGAGACGGTAGACGGTCCATGAGTTATGAGAGCAGCTGAAAAAATGGTGTTTCAGGATAGTGGAGATGAGGAGGTTATGTGCCGCTTGCACGGGTTTTTGGTCCGTCTCGAAGAGGTGCATAACGGAGGTGACAGTTGCACGCACCGAACGATGGAATGCCGTGCGTCCGAAATAGTATCGCCGGCTTTGTTGGTTTTATTCTGTAGGCGATGTAGCTGGACAGACGATGAGTCGGCGACCATAATTCCGTGCTGTTGGAATGGAATAATATCGTCGAAAGTACGAGAATATGTGTCTATTGACACCTGTGTTTGAAGGCCCATAACTCTAAAACTACTGAACAGAAAAAATTTAAAAAAGCATGTCATACACCTGAATCATTTATTACTACATAAGTTCTATGACTGCCAAAATTGTTTGCCTCTAGGTGTAAACATGAGCGCGAGAGAAGTGAAAAAAAGTACCCGATTTTTGCAGTTTTAAATTAACGCTCGTCTTTCCGATTTTTTTTCTTTTAAACCACTTACCACAAAAATTTCCGTTTTTGTTCAGGTTGCATCTAGAGCAGTGTTTCCCAACGTTTTTTGTGCCATGCCCCACCTAAGCCTTTCTAAAATTGTTATGCCCCCCATGTGTCACATACATAATTTTTAATATTAAAAAATAGCGCTGTTCACTGAAGAAACTTAAATGATTTGCTTTAGGAAGAAATATTTGAAGAAATTTTAGGAAATTGGTGAGGAAGTAAGTTTTCATAACATTTAATAGACAATATGTTATACACTTTGGGCAAAAAAACGAAAAACAATTTAATTTATCATGATATTTAGTCAATTCAAATAGTTCGTCAAAAACGAATTGCTATTATATATATAACAGAACGTTTCTGTCCAATGTTATGTTACTTTATGTTCGCGGACGTTAGTTACTAAAATATTGCATAGACACGAGAAATCTAATTGTGTACTTCAGATATTTTTAAATATTGTGGAGAAACCATTGCCAAATTTGGTATTGTTATAGGCGGCATGTTTGATTTTAACATTTTATTTAAAATCTACAGCCCAACAAGTGTAAATGTACTATCTGTGAAACAAAAACAGAAAAGAAAAGAACTGCCATAGTTTCTGTATCATCTTTAAAGATTTATCATCTCAAGAATGCAGTTGGATTTGTCCTGCCTGTTCAATGTTGTCGTTGCAAACGTCAAACGTCAAAATTTACATAATATCAGTAATGGAAAATTTGTATCGTTTTATTTTTGCCCACAGTGTTTAATAATGAATAATAATATACAGGTTACACTTTTTTCCTCGTAAGATGTTTGTGTTTGATGCTTGCTGTAAAGAGATTTTATGTTAGGTTCCAATTTAGTTAACTTCAGTCTCAAGTTTTCCCGTTGTGTTATATACAACCGATTTCTTTTTTATATATATTTTTATATATTTCTTTTTTTTTCAGCAATTCATTTATGGCAATAAGTCTACATTCACCTAAATATGAAGAGCGAAATGGTAACAATGGTTGCTTGCACAATTGGTTGAATTTGGATATATTATTTCTGCTTCCTCAAAAAGCGATGCCATCGCTCCTTTTATATTAAATATCTGGACGAATCCGAGTGCCATTTTCGAATTGCCCCCCTGAACAATCAAATTGCCCCCTTGTGGGGCGTGGGCCCCACGTTGGGAAACACTGATCTAGAGTCTCTCCTATAGATTGGCGTTTTTGTTTTCTTCAGTTTTTATGTAATAACGGTTGCGAACAAGATTTTCATGGAAGCCATATCTCAGTAACAAATGTTAGCAGGACAACGCAGCATGCAAATAATCCTTATTTACTGCAATACTTGAATTCAATAGCATTCCGACTATTTGTTAATTTTTAAGACCGAAATAAACATGAAAAATATTTTGCGCAGTTTGGTTTCCCTCGTTTGTGGGTTTTGGTGCGAGGCAGTCGAACGAGATGCGGAAATAATTAATTATACATTTAAATTCATTATCTATATTTAACTTGCACTACTATTCAAAATTCCGCAATTAAATTGTTCTGATCGTATCGTACTAATAGTAAATAATCTTCCACTGTCGCAGCTACGTTTCCATTTACCGTTACGATTGATGTAGTGCACGCTGCACGAAATTTATATCATTCATATTAAATCGCTTTAAAAATTACTTAAAAATTATTATGCAATTCTTTATCTACAGTCGCCTTAAATAAAATATGGCGATTATTTACGTGCATATCCCGTTATCGTACTAATGTTCGTTACTGAGATATCCGCTTCCATGAAAATCTTGTTCGCAACCTTTATTACACAAAACTGAAGAAAACTAAAACGCCAATCTATAGAAGAAGCTCTAAATGCCCCTGAACAAAAATTTAAAGTTTTGTGGCAAGCGGTTTACAAGGAAAGGCATTAATTTAAAAGTGCAAAAATCGGGTACGTTTTCTCATTTCTCTTGCGCTCATGTTTACACCGAGAGGCAAAAAATGTTGACAGTCAGACAACTTAGGTAGAAATGATTCAGGAGTATGAAGCACTTTCTCTCAAATTTTTCTGATCAGTAATTTGAGTTATGCGCCTTCAAACACAGAAGTCAATATTATCAAAACGAGAGATAGTAGGGCGATTCTCTCGTGCGGGGTCACATATGCGATTGAGATAATTCTGAAATTGCCGCGGTTTTCCATTCTACAGAAGAATTGGATTTTACGTGAAAACATAACCGCGCAAAATTTTTATCAAAGGTATCAAACATTTTAAAATTAAAGAGAAATTGCTTGACCCTGACAATTGACAAGCTTTAGATACCAATTTTTTTTACAGAATTCGCAAAAAGATTGGAAAATAACAGCTAGAATAGTGCATAGACCTTATTTCGTAAAAGATGACTCTAAATGTTGAGATAGTAAATTTAATAATGAAAATAATATAAATGTTGTTAGGGAAACGTAGTTTGTTTAGTTGATGACAAGCATTTATAATTCTGTATCATCTGTCACCAAATATATGTTCATAGTTCAAAGAAAACTTGCGCGTTAATAATTTAAAAAACACAACACTAAAGTAGTTTTTAATGCATAAGAAGTAGTGTGTTTTATAAAAAATAGCGCGTTTTGTCTCCTAACACGTCAAAGTTCATAACACGAAATTAAAGGTAAAGAATGTACAATTTTCGATCGTAGGATGTTCTATAGTAAGATTTTTAATTGTTTTTTCCACTATTTTTTAAATTAGTAAACGTAGTTGTCACAAGAATTTACTCATTTAAACATTTTTGTTTCAACTGAAACGACAGGTTATTTTTATTACTGTGAATCAGTTGAAACCAGCAACATCAATTGGAGTGTCAGAATTTGTTGCTAATAATAATATTGACTTTGGATCAAACGATGTAATAAGAACAAACTATTAAAATAAACCATGATTTTTGTAGTAAATTACCGTTGAAATTAAAATTATTAATTTCAAATATTAAATTATCACGTACCGATCACTGCAAGTTATTATTGCTACTTATGTTAATAAAAATATATGGTAAATAAAAGTCATTATTCTGTAGAAATTGTCAAAAAATTTAAAATTATTAATTTCAAATATTAAATTATCAGGTAATTAAATACTCAAAATGGTAAATTATATTTTCCTTAATTACCGGGTTATTCCAAATGATAAACTATTTATCGATGATAGAAAGTTAATCTCCGATGGTTTTCCTAATTTAATAGTAGTAATTCATTATTAAAATGTAAACAAAGACTATAATAAAAATACTATTTATACCAGCAATTCATAAAAAAAAACAATCTAACAGTATAATTATAGTTTAAAGTACTTTTTCCGTCGATCGTTGATTTATCAGTCAGTTTAGTGAATAGGAAATCGTTTATTAAACAACTCTATTAATGCACGATTTCTATTAATGCATGATTTGTTATTGCCAATCACACGACGTCGTTTGATTGGCCAATCGAACATATGTGAAATGAAACCTTCCAATCAAAACATACCGCCCTCTAGAACTGTCAGTGTCAAATTACTTAAATTGTCATATAACCTAAAACGACATTGGCGAAGAAAAATCTATGTAGACGACGCTAGAAGAATACGATCGACGAAAAAATTTTGTAACCAACTCGACGCTCGAGCGTTAAACAGTCTCGATCATTAATCGCTCATTTTAATATATTTGTTGGTTAAATAACTATAATTCATCTTTTGCAACTGCCCTATATTAAAAATCAATATTTTGACAATGGGTGTGGCGCTTTTAGTACATCCAAAACTAGTTCTTTTTTCATGAAATTAAAATTTTGGTCCAATATTAGGTATACATAGGTCCATCGTACACAGTGTGTACAAAAAAGTTGACCGTTTTTTATTTTACGTCGTTTGGTAAATTCTTTATCTTTAACAATACCGTAAACTTGGGTGACTTTAGTCCACTTTTGAAATTTGAAGTCTGGTAACTTTTAACAGATTAGATATAATTACTCATACTTGAGCTATTTTTTGGGTCTTTGATAGTACTTCAAAAATCTCAAAACACTAATATTTCCAACGTCAGGATATACTTCTTTTATGTATATATATATATATGGGTGGCCAAAGTCAGAATTCATTATTGGGTCACTTTGGCCATACTACTGTTTATCATGCCATCGAAACGATAAGCTAGTGTATGCTCGAGTTTGGCCACCAAATATGTTTTAAAAGTGTTCAAGAACAAAATATGTTAAAATCAGCAATAAGATCATGACAAAACTCTTTTATGACTATTTTAAGAAATAATGCTAACATGTCATACATTGCGGAAATGAGAAAAAAACACGACTATCGGAAAATGCCAAAATTCAATATGGCGCTCATAAGAAAAACAAAAGTTGGCCATGATTACGCCGCCATCTTTGATGTTATTTCAAATTAAAAAAAAATGTTTTTGTTTCAAATGTCTAGCTACGTTTGGTTTTGAATAGAAAATTAAAAACAATATCTTAACATTTCAGTTTTTTGCGGATATCTTTAAAATGAAAAATGATAGCAAAAATTTCTTTTCAGATAATTGTTCAGCACAAAAATACGAAACTTTGCCAAATTTAAACATAGCCTCTATCTCCACTAATAAGCGAGATCTAATAATCCTCGAAATTGAATCACCCGGTATAGCTAGACATAATTTTGTACTTCTGGTATAATGAAGAAACCTCATTTGGACGGGACAGGTGTTTTTATTGCTTGTAAAATGTCATCTTTGTCATACCACAGAAATGTCATCATTTGATGGTCATTTCCACTGAGAATGCCCGACTTCACTTTCCTCGATTGACTACACCGAGCACTTTAACTACGCGGGTATTGCTAAAAGTTATTCCTAACAAACCACAGGACGAATGTTATCGGCGGCAAATCATAGATGCTGATAGATTACTCAACACAAACAAAGTTGTTCATAGTAACAAAATTGGTCAATTTTCAAAGCTATCTTCTGACACTGCCACAAAAAAAATAAATTATCATCTAACTTACATTAACCACCTTTGTATTCAATATAGTATCTAAAATATAAATAACCAAAAATACTCGCAATGTTTGAAATATTAACAAAGATCTAAACAATATAAATAAATTTTCGAATAGTGGCCAAAGTCACCCAGGGCGGCCAAAGTCACCCAAGTTTACGGTACTAAAAATTTAACCAAATAAATTTGAAAACGTAATAATTTTTAATCGTAGAGGCACAAAAACGTGAGATCAAAATAAATGAAAGTAAAATATTGTATACCTACTGATTACAGTGTGTTTGGTAGTTTTGACTTAATCATTTTGAAGGGGCGATAGCAGACATTATTGGATCATATCTGAAAGAAGCGGTATTTTCTGTACTTTGATGCGTCACATGCCGTATCGTCAATGATACAAGACGATTAAAATTTGGACTGCAAAATGAAAAGCAAATCACAGTGTATAATAATTATAAAATTGTCATCTCAAATACAAACAACGGCTCGCAATCGTACATAAATCAAAATTACAAGTATATTTACCTAAACTACAACGTAATCTCCATTTTTAGTTACGATGCAGTACTTAAGAGTTGCATGTGAAGCAGCATTGTATAATATTTGGTGGTACTACACAAGGTTTTGGACATCTGGCGTACAAGTGTACAAATAAATCAATCGTTAGAAATGGTCTGAGGTTACTACTTTGTAGCACTCGAGTGACCCGTGTCTAGTGCTGCTACCCACGTGCTTACAATACAATGGACGAAACAACAGTCCATTACGGATATTGGTTTTGGTCATTTTCTTCGGTTTCGAACCGATAACGACCGATGCCTTGTGTGGATGTGTGTACCCGTTTTTGTGGCGACGATTCCGGAGAAACTACTAAAGGTATCGGGACGAAACTTCATATTTAGAAGTTTCATAACCAATCTTAGAGCTGAGAAGCTTTCTGTTGAAAATGGTCCAAAGGAACTGCAGGTTTAGTCTTAGCATTTTTGAAAAATTTTGTGAATAAGCCGCCATTTCTGGAATTTCATCGAAATAGTTAAATAATAAATTAAAGAAGATGAAATTCTGAATAATTTATCACTATGACATTTTTTGGTACAATCAATAGTTTAGCTGCATGAGCAAATTCTATTTCATCGAGATCGGTCGTACTCCTTTAAAACTAGTAGCCAGGATATGTCAGATTATATGTCAGATATGATTCTAATGACAGTACGTAGTGTCAAACGCAAATGTTTTGACAACCTACTGTCAATATAAGCTGCGTTCGGATATAGTATACCGTACACTTTTTACACCCAATAACACGTAAGTGTTATTTGGACGGTGTACCCTGTGTCAGCGGAGTACAATATCCGACCGCAACTTTATTCGACATATCTGTCTAGTTCTACTAGTTTTATTTTAATGGAGACATAGCCGATCTGGATCAAATAGAATCTCATGCAGCTAAACTATTAATTTTATATATATAGTATATATATATAGTATGATAAAGTCATGTGCCTGGCCACATCAGATTTTTTTTTTTTGCAATTATTTTTAGACTTGCGATTTTTTTTTAGTAATTTTAGAACTTTTTTGCTTTATCGGTATTTTTTAAAAATCAGTCAATCGTTCTTAGAGGGTGTCTTTACCTGCTATGTTAATTATATTGTTTATTGGTATATTTGAGATAATTTTGGCAAGTTTGATCGGAAATTTTGCATTATTTTTAGACTTGTGATTTTTTAACGACTGGCACTAGAGTAGAATCGGGGGAAAATGGTTTAGATTTTTATGAACCATCTTGCATTGTAGCTTTTATTAAGCTTATCGATTTTTCAGCTTAACGCAGCGATATTAATGGGGATTTGGTGGACTGATTGTCTGCTGACCAGTTATAAACTTAGAAGAGTTATAAGTCTGTTTTTAGGTCGGTCAAGTTTTCTGTGAAATCGATTGGTTTGACTAGCATATTTTTGATAAACTTCATTATGCTAAATACGAGTCCGGGCTCAAACGTTTCCATCACTTAAGTTTGCCGAAAAAATGTTACCCAAAACGTTGAAAAAGCCTGATTTTAGCCACCTTTTGCGAGTGCTTATTGTCGAAAATCTCGCCCTAGGACCTTCTGACGGATCTCAAAGTGAATTTTGAAAACCTGTTTTTTCTAAATTGAATTCGAAAAATGTTAAAGTATTAAAAAGTCTTTAACAATAATTTGTAAAATAGGTATCGTACCTACTTATTTTGTCAAAACGTTGATAGTAAAGTAGTTTAAATATATGGATTATTATTTATTAGTTTCTAGTGGTTTTATTTACTTGAAATCGGAAATTATAAAACCAGGCAAATTGCAATAACAAAGAAATTTTTAATACACTTAGAGTTATCTGGTGTTTATAGCCAGCTTTCAATTTTGGGGGTGTTCTCATTTTCACTAAAACAAACACAAGGTACGGCATTCGATAAGCCATTTAGAAATTATTTCATATTGTTTGAAATTCATTTAAAACAAGATGACAGCCTTCTGACGCCACATGTCATTTAAAACATATATTTGATAGGAAATGCATTAAAATTTTGTGTTTCCAAAATTTCAGGGTTCGCATCTTTAATTCCAGAGATAGTCGGGGGGGGGGGGGTATTGCTTCATTGAATTAATATTGTTGCCCTCTTAATTATTATTCGATTTTATAATGCAAACTGTTTGCCCTTGGCTCCATTCCCCGAGGCAAGCCTCTAACAAGAGCTGAAGACAAAAAGCAACAGCGGTGATTTGGTGTTAATGGGCCTTAATGCATATTAATGACTGTCGACGGGAACCTCAAAGCTTTTGATCGCCGCTGGTGATTTGTTTGCGGAATTATGAAAACACTAAACGACATCATTAAGCGATGTTTTGCTAGGGCAGCGTTGAGAACGTGAAAGAGCGATAGAGAAGGCCATACGACCGGAAGTGGCGACAGTAATGAATCGTGTACAAGAGGATGTCCGACTGTCAGAACCGTTTGAAATATTTTGATGATTTGCAACGCTAACCCGAACGCGTGATTATCCGATATGGTAGGTGAAGTCTAGTGACGTTTGAGCTGTTCAGAAAAAGAACATTTTAAGTAGATAGTGAGCGACATGGAATAGTGAACATCTAGTAATTTACTGTAATTTTATTTCAATAATTTTTGGCAAGGATAATTCCATGTCATAGGTATGTATAATTAATAAAATACAGCTTAATTAATCGGATAACAAACAATTTAGTGGATTTAGTTAAAATTTATTAGCAAATAAATACAGGGAAAGATGGAATATAAAGAAATATTTTTGGTGCCATTATTTTGGCGTGTTCTACACGAATAAACAAAATAGATGTAATTTTATATACGATGAAGCGATAATAATCATTTGTGACATGCGACAAGATACAAAATTAAACAGTAAACAAATATACATAACAATAATCATAAAACATGCGACACTTATGGATTTGTGTGTCAATCGGTACACAGTATGATTATTGAGCAGTACCAACCGCGTAGACAGGAAACATTGATAACAATGGCTGAACCAGAAATGGTTATGTTTTGAAATTTAGCCACACCAAGGTTAGCTGAAGGATATCGTCTTACCAAAAAGACGTGTTAATTATGAAAGAGAACGTATTAGTTAGCGCCCGCAAACTATTATGTATAAATACGTAACTAATTTCCGAATCAACAAAAGCAAAAAGCAAAACTTTGGTGTCCATTGTATTAGCTACGATATTGATAAAACTTTCAAAATGTTTTATACTTATAGACCAGGCAATAGACCAGAAAATGACTGAGGTCGTGACAAAAATAGTATCAGGAAGCCGACGGTCCCAGGTCAGGTGGAACAGACCGTACATGTATTGTGATGTGTTTTCGACTCGCAAATATCATTACTTAATTTGTTATAAACAAAAAACCCTCAAAAAGCATGTTTTTTTCGTTTTTCGCCTGTAAAAGCTAAACCGATGGAGCAATCATGATGATTTCAACAGACTTGTAGAGAATAAAAAGACGAAAAACATGAGCCCTACAAGGACTCGATCGGATTAATATCAACGGAGAAAATTAGGAAAAATCGGAAAATCTGCGTTTTTTTCAAATATAATCATTCATAACTCATTTTAAAAATTATAGCGCAGGCTATTCGCGAGAAAGTAGCGATTGATGGCTACTATGAGTGGGACCCAGGCGTTGTCCGATGATTAGTTTTTGCACAATTGCGATTTGAATTTTTGATTTTGCGTTAAAATGTTGTGAAACTGGTGAAAAATGCTTGCAAACATGACCGAAAACGGCCGCGCGCTCGGAAGCGGTCGAGTAGTGGGGGTAGACGGAGGACTCGAGCAGCGCGCTTGTATTACTATCTATTATACCGGGTCATTCAATTTCGAAGCTCACCATGGGGATCTCGCTTATTAGTGGAGATAGAGCCTGTGTTTAAATTTGGCAAAGTTTCGTATTTTTGTGCTGATCAATTATCTGAAAAGAAATTTTAGCTTTCATTCTAAAGATATCCGCAAAACAACTGAAATGTTAAGATATCGTTTTAAATTTTTTTTATTCAAAACCAAACGTAGCTAGACATTTAGAACAAAAACATTCAAAAACAATCAAACAAAAACAGCGACTGTTTAACAAGGAATGCAGTGTTATTTTTCATTTTGAAATAACATCAAAGATGGCGGCGTAACCATGGCCAACTTTTGTTTTTCTTATGGGCGCCATGTTGATTTTTGGCATTTTCCAATAGTAGTGTTTCTTCTCATTTCCGCAATGTATTAACATGATGGCATTATTTTTTAAAACAATGGTAAAATAAATAATAATAATAAAAAACTTTCTTCTTTTTCTCGTTGTTTGTCGTGCTTATCAGGTACCCAACTGGTGCTTGGTTACAGACCGCCGGCGCCGGACTGACGAGAGTGCTTTGGATTAAAAACATTCAGATTGTAAAAGAAGCAAGTTTACACAACAAGAAGCTTATTTTTTAAGTAAATGTTCAAATTGATTGCCATTTTCTTCAAGGCATAAAACCGAGCCAGCTTTTCGACATGTTGTGTGCTCTTCGACATGCTCTTCTAACTGTTTTCCCCGGAATAGCATTGTTCGCATTTGTCATTCGAGCCCGCAGATCCTCGATATTTCTGCGAGTATCGTGATAAATTTCGTCGTCCACAGTTCCCCATAGAAAATAGTCCAGAGAACTTAAATCAGGGGATCTAGCAGGACATTCCACCACTCCACCATTACCAATCCAGCGATTTGGAAATTGTTGATTCAAATAATTTCGTACAACTGCAAAGTTTGAGTTGTGCGGGGTTTGTACGGTTTCAATTTCTTTGTTCGTAATGCTCTCCAAACACGTGTTTACAGCAATTCTAAATTAGAGGCTACTGCCCGCGTAGAAATCCAAGGATCGTCATTTATCTAAAAACCAGTAGTTGAAGCATTGCAAATTATGGTAATCTAACGTTTACCATGTCCAAAATATCTCTTTGGTCGTTTTCGACATTTCCATGAGGATTATAAGAATTGCGGGCTTTACTAAACGATCCATGGTCCGCTAAATTTCTGTCCAATGTTACGCATATTGTACGATTGGGCACTTCAATGACAACAATAATAAACCCTTATCACATCGCGCTTTTCGTTATTGGTAAACGGCATTTTACATCCACAATCAACCACAATTAAGAAAATAAACTGCTTCCGGGTTATGCCGTGTGTCAAGATTTGGTAATGCTGTCGTTTCGCGAACCATGTTGCTCGCTTCTTCAAAGCTAATTGAATACTGAAGACCTACCAAGAAAGTCTCCCTTATATACCCGAATTTACACCTCACTGCGCACATCTGGAGCTACCGCTCCATGTGGGTTTCCACCTGACCGCGTTAGGATCGATTTCCAGACCCTACTAATGTCATTACCGTCCTCGCGATTGATGTTGTCAGGATGCTTGTAAATTTCGATGGCTTCTCTAATAAGCCTTCGATGATAATTACCCACCCTTGCCAACATCTTCGCGTCATCGAAATCCATTGTGTGTCCCGACTCGTGGCAGTGTTGAGCAACAGCGGACTGTTGAATCTTGCCTAGCCGGGTGTCCCTACTGTGCTCCTTGATTCGACATTCGATGCTTCGTCCTGTCTGTCCTACATAGCATGTTCCGCACTCACATGTTATCTTGTATACCCCTTCGTTCTTCAGGAGTGGTGTGATATCCTTTGGGCTAGGCAAAAGATCCTTTACCTTAGCTGGTGCTCTGTACCTTACCGTGATACCCGATTTCTTCAGTACTCTACCGATTCTCTCTGATACCCCACTTACGTATGGTAAGCAAGCGAACCCCTTTGACTCTTGCGGTTCCTCTGAGACTTGCGGTTTTCTTTGTGTGACACCCCGTATGGCAGACTTGGTGTATCCATTCTGACGTAGGGCCCACTCCAAGTGTTTCCGTTCGTCGTCCAAGGTGCTAGAGTCGCATACCTTCTCGGCTCTGTTGAACAAAGTGTTAAATAACACCTCTCTTCTGTTGGGGGTGGTGGTGTGATTTGGCGTTCAAGTACCGATCGGTATGTGTCTTCTTACGGTAGACTGTATGTCCAAGTCTACCCGTTGACGTTCTGTATACCAGCACATCCAAGAAAGGTAGCTGATTATCCTCTTCTATTTCCATCGTGAATTTGATGGAAGGACTAACATTGTTCAGGTGGTTAAGGAACTCAGTAAGTCTATCTCTACCGTGTGGCCAAACCACAAAGGTATCGTCGACATATCTGACCCAGTGCTGGGGTTTGACAGGACTTGATGTAATGGCTTTTTCTTCAAACAATTCCATGAAGAAATTGGCGATTACCGGTGACAAAGGTGATCCCATGGCTGCACCCTCTACCTGCTCATACATCGCTCCCGCCCACTTGAAGTATGTGGTGGAGAGACAATACTCTACAAGATCCGGTACATCGGTTGGTAGACCTAGGGGGACAAGTGTTGTCCGAAGGCCTTCGACTGTCTCCTTAACCGGAACACACGTAAAGAGTGATGTTACGTCGAAACTTACGAGTATATCCTGAGGGTCAATGACAACTTCCTTCAAAATCTGAATAAAATGTTCAGAGTTCTTGACAAAAGATGTAGTTTGTCCTATAAACGGTTGGATGGTTTTCGCCAAGTATTTTGCCAACAAATAGGTTGGGGAGCCTATTGCGCTAACGATTGGTCTTAAAGGTACGTTATCCTTGTGGATCTTTGGCAAACCGTAGATCCTAGGTGCCCTAGGGGCTTGAACAAAAAGGCTTCTTTGTTCCTGTACGGGAATCGATGATGATTTAACCAATTCCTTCACTCGCCTTCCTATCTTATCTGTTGGGTCCTTGGAAATTTTACGGTACGCATTCGGGTCCAATAGATCGTTCATCTTCCTGTTGTAGTCCTCCTTGCTCAATATCATGTGATTCAATTCATGTGATATCAATATCATATGAAATGGCAAACCCAACGCTGAGCGCGCCGCTTGATCCAAGTGCATTTTGTTGACGTTGCTTGGCAACGAGTCCGACGGTCTGTAACCAGTTAGATACCTGAATGTTTTTTGATTATTACACCATTATTTTAAAAAATAATGCTAACATGTTATACATTGTGGAAATGAGAAAAGTCACGACTATCGGAAAATGCCTAAATTCAACATGGCGCCCATAAGAAAAACAAAAGTTGGCCATGGTTACGCCGCCATCTTTGATATTATTTCAAATTAAAAAATGACACTGCATTTCTTGTTAAAAAGTAGAATGTTTTTGTTTCAAATGTCTAGCTACATTTGGTCTTGAATAAAAAATTAAAAACGATACCTTAACATTTCAGTTTTTTGCGGATATCTTCAAAATGAAAAATGATAGCCTAAATTTCTTTTCAGATAATTGACCAATACAAAAATACGAAACTTTGCCAAACATAGGCTCTATCTCCACTAATAAGCGAAATCCCCATGGTGAGCCTCGAAATTGAATCACCCCGTATATAAAGTATAAAACGTTTTGCTCAGTGTGACATTTACTATCTGGAAAATTGTTCTTTTGGGAAAGAAGTGAGACACCCTGTATATTTTATCAACAAAATTGAATTTTGAACCTTTAATACACGATAAACGTAAAAGTTATATTTTTCGACATTGTAAGGTGGCATTCGGTCCTAATAATTACCCTTGTATCCCACCCTTGCATTAATCGACATAACAATGCCAGGTAACAATGTTAACAATAAATTAGAGTACCTATCCAAGTTAGATATTTGGAGCAATTGTGGTAGCTGCAATAATTATTATACAGGGAACCTGTTATATACATAATATTAAACTTACTAATTTATCCGAGGTCGCCAGGTAATAAACGGTCCAAGTTGTATGGCGGGATATTTGAAATTAACTTTGTTCCTAATGAATAATTTACGCCCCGTTTGGCACATGAAATGCATAGACTGCTATATATCTATTATATGGTCTGCACAAGGTAGATCATTAGGACATATCTGGAGAACCGTACATCTACTAATATAATAAATGTTTTGAGAGATGTCATATACTGGGAGCGGCAAAAGAATTGAATATATTTATTAGGTAGTTTTAATTAGCAAAACGAAAATGTTATATCAATTTTAATGTACGTCCTTCAATCGATTTTGGCTTGCAATATTTTGTTTAAGTAATGTCACCCTATTTTTGTTACATAACGAATATAAGCCGCGAGCATTTTATATCAAATATTTTAAATGTATTTGTCAATGGTGACGATGGGAGGTGTCAATCAACTGTCACTACTCTTGTTCTTTTTCTTTTGTCTTCTTTCAAAGTCGTTGCTTGGCAAAGGGTTAAGTCTACGTCACCATATCATGTATGACTAAGGTGACCAGACGTCCCGCTTTTTCCCGCTTTTTCATATTTTGTCCCGCGTCCCGTGGAGTTTTAAAAATGTTGTAAAAATGTGAGTTTAAAAATTATTTATATGAACTATATGCTTTATTTATTATATTTCGTTCAAACACTCTTGTTCAAATCGTTCGTTAAAACGCAGTAACATTTTTATAATTATTAAACATTTTGGGGTCGACAAC
This sequence comes from Aphodius sticticus, assembly GCA_963966075.1. Lineage (NCBI taxonomy): Eukaryota > Metazoa > Arthropoda > Insecta > Coleoptera > Scarabaeidae > Aphodius > Aphodius sticticus. The sequence continues at coordinate 32,158,937 of OZ014513.1, forward strand.
CGTTGTTTCACAATTGTATTTTTTTTACAAAGAAAAACATGAATTACTCATTTTAGGTAACTTACATACCATACTAAGTATAAATTAATAATCATTTTTGTTAACAACTATAGTCTATTCACTTTTAGAATAAAGCATTGGATGAGATAGGGCTATAATTTGCGGCTTGTGATTGGCTGAAAGTTGAACCAAATTTACACCAGCCAACGCGCGCCAACAAATGAATTTATGTCGGTAAAGAAGAATGTATGTCACTTGAATTTTCAAACGTCATGTCATTTGCGTCAGATTTTCGTTGTGTTCGGAATAAATTGCAGTCTTTCGAATTTATTTTCAACAATCAACCGATTCAAATCAAACTCCGTTCTTTTTAGAATTCCACACAATATTAACATTGTAACAATTAATCTTAATAATGCCAATAGTATTTGTTGTTAATGTTTTACGATGATATTTAATAGTGCTAATATGGATGAGAGAATGCAAGCTGGTTCATCTAAAAATCCGCAAGAAAAGCCCATTCGCAGTGGACAACGGCTGAGGGCCTACAATCCACATGTCGAATACAGTCGGGAATCTGAAAATTCGAAGTCATTACAATTATGCTGCAGCTGCTAACAGCCAGACTAATACCGTTCTCGTCCACCAAGCCCACGAGCAACAATGTTCGCGAAACGTCAGCATTAACAAATCTTGACACACGGCATAACCCGGAAGCAGTTTATTTTCTAAATGATTCTGGCCGTGAAAGTCTACGTACTTACTTGAAATAAACTTTGTCTTGTATCAAACAATATTTATTTATTTAAAATAAGTATGGCAAAACAATTAATCACTAATAATGCAAATAATGTCGAATATTCAATGAAGTATGTGTTGTTCAAACAAATATGTTTGGATCACAAGCACAACAATTTAAAGGAGCATGTGATGATGTTGCTTAAAATAAAAAAATCTGTGTAACCAACCAAACAAAAAACTAACTAATAATAGCTTTTGTGTTTATAAAAATCCTAGAATTTGTCTATTTTCGAGTACTATCTTTTGAAAAGACAGTTGGTTTTAATTACTACCACCCACCCCGCCCGCTACTGTCCCGATTTTCTACAATAAAAATCTGGTCACCTTATGTATGACATACACAAGAATTAATCGAAATTTGAGTATAGTTTACGGTTATACATCAATCCGGCGCATCCGCCATTTATGAAAATCATTTTTCTTGTGCTACACAGTGATTTATTTGGCTAATTTATATGAAAATTAAGCTTGTAGAAGTTTAACAATGTGCAATGAGGAATAGGAAAAACAAATAGCAAATAGCAACAAATAGTCCAATAGTATTTGGTTATTGGGCTACATTTTCAACATTTTAAGTATTGGGGTGTTTTAAGGGTTGCTGATTACAAATCCAAAATCAGAAATTAAAGAAATAACCTGCCGGATCAAATATGGCTGAGATTTGTTTTAATATACTTTGAATGTAGTTGATATTTAGTATTCTGGGGTTACATATTGGGCTCGATGATTACAAATCCAAAATTAGAAATGTAGAATATCAAAATAGCATACAATTGTTCCAAAATTGCTTTTAATTGGATAACCTGGCAACAATGTCAAATCCTAAAAAGTATGTCTTGATGTCTTCACCTTTTCAAGTCATCCTGTTGACACAAAGAAAAATGCATAGGATGCAATTAAAAAAGATTACGCACGTTACGGAAAATAAAATGAACGCAACTTCAAAAATATATCAAAAAATCTGATGTGGCCAGGCACATGACTTTATCATACTATATATAAAATTAATAGTTTAGCTGCATGAGATTCTATTTGATCGAGATCGGCTATGTCTGCATTAAAATAAAACTAGTAAAACTAGACAGATATGTCGAATAAAGCTGCGGTCGGATATTGTACTCCGCTGACACAGGTTACACTGTCAAAATGACACTTACGTGTTATTGGGTGTAAAAAGTGTACGGAATACTATATCCGAACGCAGCTTATATTGACAGTAGGTTGTCAAAACTTTTGCGTTTGACACTACGTACTGTCATTAGAATCATATCTGACATATAATCTGACATATCCTGGCTACTAGTTTTAAAGGAGTACGACCGATCTCGATGAAATAGAATTTGCTCATGCAGCTAAACTATTGATTGTACCAAAAAATGTCATAGTGATAAATTATTCAGAATTTCATCTTCTTTAATTTATTATTTAACTATTTCGACGAAATTCCAGAAATGGCGGCTTATTTACAAAATGTTTCAAAAATGCTAAGACTAAACCTGCAGTTCCTTTGGACCATTTTCAACAGAAAGCTTTTCAGCTCTAAGTTTGGTTATGAAACTTCTAAATATGAAGTTTCGTCCCGATACCTTTGGTAGTTTCTCCGGAATCGTCGCCACAAAAACGGGTACACACATCCACACATACACACACACACACACACACGCACACACACACAGACATTTTTTTGTACCTTGGTCAAAAATGTTCAGGGGACCCAAAAAGACATATTTCCGCTAAAATCTCAAAAATTCTTTTTGGCACGATTACAATACATACTGCGTATGATAAAGTAAAAAATGCAAAATTCTTGCACCATATGCGCTTGCTATTTCCACCTATAATTATAATTTTGTTGGCCCGTCAACACTCCATTATTGAACTTTATTTATATTTTGCACTTCCACATCAAAGCTTTGTAATGTTCGTCTGTTCGTGACAACAAATTACAAAGTTCCTGATCAAGTGGTGTTTGGATACAAGTACAAGTACTGACTGACGATTGCAAAATTGCCGACGCTTTAGATTCAGCGTTAATAGGGTATATGTCGATGTTTAAAGTTTTACTCAAACGCTCTGTAATAACGCCCGTACGCGGCAATTCCGTGGTATGTTACTAAAGTGAAGTTTCACCTTTGATCATGATTTCAACATTTTTAAAAGCGAGGGTCTCAACCGCTAAGGGTTCCGTTCATGGTTCCGTTCTATCAAATAATATAGTCGACTGTCATATGTCCAAGCCGTCATGGTTATAAATTAACACCCGTTGTTAATTTTGGATAGTGGATTATTAATCTGTATAGTGATTTGTGTAGTACCAGAGACAGACGGATGTCAGTTGTATGCGACGAATGGCTCGTAAGTAAAAAATATTTTTTCGCTTTGTTTAGTCAGACCGGAATCACTGCAGAATGAATAAATATCACCATTTTTTTTGTTTTTTTGATTTTACTAACTTTTGGTGATTTTCGCGGTTACGTTTAAAATTGAATATCTCGGTTATTATTGAAACTAGAAGTTTCATGATTGGTGGTCCAAAACTAGAAACATAACCAAATAAGACGATGTTTAATTCATCATGATATCTTATACAGGCTGTTCACATTTACAACACAATAATTGAATTTTCAAACGTAAAAAACAATTTTTCAACAATTCGATAGAAAATGTTATTCCCTATCAATAAATAATATTAGGGTTCCCTATATCTATCTTAGTTTTTGAGATATTGTCAGTATAAAAGAATGCAAACTAAATACAAAACGATCTATTCTTCATTTATAGGAATGTAACAACTTTGGAACAGCAGGAAAACAGAAAAATATTGAAAAGGTTTCTTAAAACTAAAATAATATATTTGGGATATCTAACTTAAAATAAAACTTAATTATGTTGTTCGAAATGCTGCCCGTTCTGTATGCTGTATACTATATATACTTTATTCATGGGAGTAGCCAGGAGGGGGGGGGGGGGCAAGGGGGGCAGATTTATTGCATAGCACTCTTTGCCTTATGGGAAAAAATCTGATGTGGCCAGGCACATGACTTTATCATACTATATATAAAATTAATAGTTTAGCTGCATGAGACTCTATTTGATCGAGATCGGCCATGCCTGCATTAAAATAAAACTACTAGAACTAGACAGATATGTCGATTAAAGCTGCGTTCGGATATTGTACTCCGTTGACACCGGGTACACCGTCCAAATGACACTTACGTGTTATTGGGTGTAAAAAGTGTAATGCAATATGCGAACGCAGCTTATATTGATAGATGTTATTGTCAAAACATTAGCGTTTGACACCAAGACTACCTACTGTCATTAGAATAAAAAAATCTGACAAATCCTGGCTACTAGTTTTCATGCAGTACGACCGATCTCGTAGAAATAGAATGCTTCTTCTTTTAAGAAGCATTATCACATTCTTTTAAATGTTTGTGTTCGTGATCAAAACATATTTGTTTAAGCAAAATATATTTACTTCACTGTATATTTATTTATTTATTTGCATTATTAGGGATTTGTTTTGTTATATTTCTATTTTTTTGTGTAAATTAAGTAAATATTGTTTGGCGCAAGAAAAAGTTTATTTCGTTATCGATTCTGATAGGGATTCAAGTTGTAAATCCGGAACTAACTCTTTCCTTTAACATAAATTGTTTAATATATCCCCTTGAAATTAATAAAAATTGTACATACGTAGTCAGCGCAATTTTGATTGCAAATATAGAACAGAAGGAACTGCTTTGTAGTCTTTAGTTGAGTTTGTTGACAAATTAATAAATAATATGTAAGTTTATATTTAGTGTGGTATGTAAGTTACCTAAAAGAAGCAACCTTCTTTGTAAGAAAATACTAATTTCACGGTGCTAATTTCACGTATTTGATTAAACCAAAAGTAAATGAAAGTTTATGCCTCCCATAACGAAATCCCAAAACGATTTTTAGCCTATAGATCTGGTTTTCTTAATGCGTGATTTTTAAAATACCCTGTATACAGGACAAACTGAGAAGAATTCGATCCAATAATGGAATACTTCTGGAAAGTTGTGGTATATTAGGTCTTTTAGGTCGAGGAATAAATTTTTGATGTTATATTTTTACTTAAAACTTATGCTAGGTGGCGCTGTGGTAAAATTTCTGCTATTTTTTTGTAGTTTTTCATAAAAAAATTATTTTTACACTTTTTAAGGCTGAGTAATCCTATTTTGATATATATTTTATTATAAAACTTATGCTAGATGATGTTACAGAGATCATTTCATTATTTTTGTTTAAAAAAATAGTATTATCCTGAGAAAAAATCTTTACGTTAAATGTTTTATGAGAAAAAATAGCATTTTTATAGGAAAAAGCACTTACTTCATTAAACAATAATATTTTTTAATACAAAATGGTTTTTTTATTTATCTTTAAAAAAATTATATGAAAGCACAAAAAAAGGCGAAAGAATTAAAAAAAAGACAAAAAAATTAGAACTGTCAACCTAACTTAACGTAACATTAAACGTATGACAGCAGAAAACAAAACTTTTGTATATTTGCTTACATTGTGAAATAAACTAACTTAAAAATGAATAACTGTTTGCAAAATTTGCGACATTATTGTTATGTCTGTGGTAAATTTAATACAGCAAGCATTCTGACTGGTATAAGCAACAGTGCGAAAGAATGGTATGAACAATATTTTGGAATGCCAGTAATACAGTAATACCTATAGAAATGTGTAGAACTTGCTACGATGATTTACGTCTCTGGATAAAAGGAAAAAAACATCAATCAAGTTTGGTGTTCCAATGATTTGGAATGATCCAGGTAATTTTGTTTTATTTTATGCAGAGATGTTAAATTACCGCGGTAATTTACGGAGCCCATGTTAATCTTATGGGGTAATATATCGGTGAATTACGCAGTTCATTACCCATGGGCTCCGTAAATTACCGCGGTAATTTAACATCTCTAATTTTATGTCATTAATACATACACAAATATGTATGTATTCTATATTTTATATCGTGTGAATGAAGGCGAGCATGATGAAGAAAATTGTTATATGTGTTTGAATAATATAAACGGAAAAACTAAAAGATCGTGAAGGTCAATGAAATATGTTGGAACAGATTACGTAAAACTACTGATACTATTCCAGTACCACGACCACCAAGTCCTAGTAATATTTCTAGATGGTCTGCAAATTTGGTAGAAGAATTACTTGATCCTGATTACGAATTATCTGAAGCTAGCATATTATAATTTTTTTAAAATATTGTGGTCATGCCGAAAAAAAAATGAGATTTTAACGGAAATATGTGCATTTGGGTCCCATGAACATTTTTAACGAGATACAAAAAAATGTCTGTGTGTGTGTTGATATGTACCCGTTTTTTGTAGCGACGATTCCGGAGAAACTACTAAAGGTATCGGGACGAACATATTTAGAAGTTTTATGACCAAACTTAGAGCTGAAAGAGTTTTTGTTCAAAAGCTTCCAAAGGAACTAGATGTTTACTCTAAGCATTTTTCAAGGATTTTGCCAATGAGCCGCCATTTCTGTAATTTCCTCAAAATAGTTAAATAATAAATTCAAGTAGAGAAAATTTTGTATAATTTATGTTTATGACATTTTGTGGTAAAGTTAATAGTTTAGCTGCATGCGCAAATTCTATTTGATCGAGATCGTGTCTGCATTAAAACTAGTTAGCCAGGATTTGACAGATATTTTGTAACCCTTGACAGTATTGTCAGAATGTCAGTATTTGACACTGCTGTCGACTGCTGTATAGTATGATACAATCATGTGCTTGACCACATCAGACTTTTTCTCATAAAACATTTATCATAAAGATTTTTTCTCAGGATAATGCTATTTTTTAACAAAAATAATGAAATGATCTCTGTAACATCATGTAGCATAAGTTTTACAATGAAAAATATATCAAAAATGGATTACTTAGCCTTAAAAAAAACACTAAAAATACTACTTTTCCCTAAGAAGCCATAAAAATAGCAATCATTGTAGCACAGCGCCACCTAGCGTAAGTTTTAGGTAAGAATAAATATCGAAAATGAGTTCCTCGACCCAAAAAACAGTAATATACGACAACTTTCCAGAAGAATTCCATTATTTGTTCGAATTTTACTCAATCTTTCCTGTATACAGGGTAATTTAAAAATCACCAATGCATTAAAAAAACGATCTATAGGCGAAAAATCCTGTTGGGATTTTGTTATAGGAGGTGTAAACTTTCATTTATTTTTGGTTTCATCAAATACGGAGACATGAACCTCCATTTTGTATCACTGTGTTCTTAAAACCGGTGGCGACGCCAAAATGTTAAGTTGCAATAGATTGCTTGATATTAGAGTAAAACAACCTTACAAACAAACCACTGAATTTTTATTTTATACGTATGTGTATTTCAGTTTGTAAGAAGCGATGGAAAACTTTATAAATTTAATCCAAAATGTTGTTTTAAAATTATAAAAATGTTATTGCCATTTAACGAACGATTTGAAAACAATATGTAAAGTTTATTTTTCTTAGTAATTAAGGTAAACAAATAATATTTCCTAAAAAACGGGTCACTTTTAAAACACATTTATAACGTTGAATTTCCAAAAATTCACTATAGCTCGTCCTGCCAATCAGAACGCATCACATTACCCAAAAACGATAAAAAATCCCAACGCATGCATAATTTTCAGGGGAAATCGGCCCGCCCAGAGCGTTGGTGGAAGGGCGCAAAGGGTCGCCAGGAGCTTCCACTGCGCAGCCACTCTCCTACAGGAGAGTCTCCCCCCTGACCCCGCCACTCCTGCCGTTATCTCTAACCGACTCAAATTATCACATACTGCTGACTTTCTCTCTCACGAAGCAGTAAATGCGAACTGAAAACTGGGTGGCCAGTTCTCCTGTCGCGCATCTAGAAGGCGGTCACTGTTTACGCGTTACTGGAAATTCATTGTTAAAGTGCAACTGGTTGCGCAGGTCGTCCCTATAAATTAGCCCTGCAACAGCGCTAAATTTGCAGTCCCTTTCGTGATAAGTGGACCTGCCACATTATCATCAAGAGCTACCAGCTTCACAGTTCCTGTTTTGGCATATCACGACTTCGGTCTATCGAAGATGAGTGGTGTGGATAGTATCATCAACTTCAAGAAGGACGAAAGGGAAGATTACTATCGTGTGCTGGGTTGTAGTGAAGATTCTACGGTATGATTTCTGTTGCTTTTTGTGGAAAGTGTTTGCTGATTTTCTGATTTCCTTTGCGATGCAGTTAGATCAGATCAACGCTGAGTACAAGATTCGGGCATTGCTTTTCCATCCAGACAAGAATCAAGGTGACAAGGAGGCTGAAGTCAAGTTTCAGATACTCAACGTAAGTACTCTTTACCAATTATTAAGATTAGGTTTGACCTTAGAGATAACAGCACGTTCCACTAAGTTGATAAACCTAAAATATACGTTTATTTAAAAATAAATCAACTGTGATTTATTTAATTTATTCCAATGATAGTTCGTGAGACCTTAGAAACTTATTTGAAACTATATACGTTGACCTTTTCATCCTAGAAATTTAAAAATTATCTCTTAGCAGACCTTAATATTTGCACATTTACCTAAAATCGCAAAAGTTTGTTCCCAAATGTTTTTTAAACATTTACACCGAATCTAGGCGTGTCCGAGGATTTCTTCAAACAACAAACCGTTTCACGAGATTTTGTGTTTACGCGTTCACTGTATAATATATATTTAGATATAAAACCACATAAACATTTTTCCACAAATTTATCTTTTGCTTCGACGAATTTCTAAAATGCTGTATTCGATTATTTTATTGTGATAGAACGTGTGCTGTTAAATGGCTTGTTTGTATTAATTCTTGTCTTGCTAATGGTAACCTTGAACCAATCGCTTAATTACCTACGTGACTCATCAGGAATTCCCCGTGTGTACTTTTACTCTTAGAAACATTGTTTCTCAATTCTGTTGATATTTTCTGTTATAGTTGGATATTATTGTGGCCGGTGACGCACGTAATATTATGTATACGTCATCCTGGACTAGTTTTTTCCGCTTAATTTGTACGCGGAATTATATTACTATGTATGTATTATTGGTGAATATTTTTATTCCATTTAACATTCCGTGCATACATCACAGCATATTTTAATCAACAACAAAACTCGTGTATTTACTATCTGTTTGATTGAAAAAGTGTGTTTTGTGCAATTTTATCTCGGATGGCCTGCTTTTGGTAAAATACTTATATTGTAATAAAGAAATTGGAAGATTTTTACTTCAAAAATATTTCTCCATACATTAAGTTTGACTGTTTATCTCGACATAAGGGATAATTAATCGGCAACACACTCCTCTTAAGAATTTTTTGAGGCTGAATAAAAAACATATTAATGTCAAAATAATTGTGTATTTAAGAGTAATAATGTTTATGGTAGTGAAAATGTTAACTATGAATATATTAAAATATACCAAAACAAAATGATTTAATTTAAATACTATAAACTAGTGGACCTATGGATAGCCTATCAGTGAAGGTGGTTGATTGCAGGAATCGAATTACCGCATAAAAATCTTCTTCTGGAAAATTAAGTTTTCCAGTTGATATAAAGTTGTATGGTTCTTTCTTTTTGTAATGAATGGTTAAGTATGCTTTCTTTTCAAATTTTAACAAAGAGGTGTGAAATAAAAGTATAAATAAAGTAAAAAATCTGATGTGGCCAGGCACATGACTTTATCATACTATATATAAAATTAATAGTTTAGCTGCATGAGATTCTATTTGATCGAGATCGGCTGTCTGCATTAAAATAAAACTAGTAGAACTAGACAGATATCTCGACTAAAGCTGCCTTCGGATATCGTACTCCGTTGACACCGGGTACACCGTCCAAATGACACTTACGTGTTATTGGGTGTAAAAAGTGTAACGGTGTTCAATATCCGAACGCAGCCTATATTGACAGTAGTATTTTTAAAGCATTAGCGTTTGACACTAGCTACTGTCATTAGAATCAAAAAATCTGACATATCCTGGCTACTAGTTTTGAAGCAGTACGACCGATCTCGATGAAATAGAATTTGCTCATGCAGCTAAACTATAAATTCTACCAAAAAATGTCATATACATAAATTATAGAAAATTTCCTCTCCTTTAATTTATTATTTAACTATTTTGACGACATTACACAAATAGCGGCTCATTTGCAAAATCTTCGAAAAATGCTATGAGTAAACCACCAGTTCCTTTGGACCCTTTTCAACAGAAAGCTTTTCAGCTCTAAGTTTGGTTATGAAACTTCTAAATATGACACACACACACACACACACACACACACACACACACACACACACACACACACACACACACACACACACACACACACACACACACACACACACACACACACACACAGACATTTTTTTGTACCTTGGTCAAAAATGTTCAGGGGACCCAAAAAGACATATTTCCGCTAAAATCTCAAAAAATTTTTTTGGCATGATTACAATACTTTACATACTGCGTATGATAAAGTAAAAATATATTATTCCATGTATATTACGATGACAAATAAACCATATTGTGACAAACATGTTTAATACGAAATTCAGTGTGTTCAAAAAAATTATATACTTAAAAATGTGCATGTAGTACATTATGTGAATTTTTACTGTCCAAAATGAGTTCTCGTGTTTCTTTACAGATATTAGTACCTCAAAATGATTTGTGGAAAAATGCACGTTTTTCTTAAATTAATCACACAATATCTTAAAAACAGTTGATAATGGCTTAATACAAGTTGTTGTCAAAACGATTGGGATACAAATCTTAATCAAAAGCTGCAGTAGTATACATAGTCTCCATTGAAAAAAAACAAGTTTGTCTCGGTACGTTGTAGAGCACCTTGTATGCATGCAAATATTTTCTGTGTGTAAGGTCAATGATTATCTACGACTTTTCTGCATGATAGAATCGTAAATTTCGATTTCTTAAATCCATTGGTGTGCTTTGCATTTAGCGTGGAACACCCTGTATATTATTTTTGTAATCAAATTTCTAAAATTTTAATGTAAAATAAAAATTAAATGTTTTTAAATGTTGTCAATTCCGTTTCTGGATTAACTTAACTTGATTTGTTAATGTGTTGGTTAAATTTCGGTAAACCTTATACATATATTGCAGCTGTTTTGCTTATTTGGTGCTGAAATATTAACATCAACAACAGCCTGTGTTAAGGTGCACTATAACTTGGATTTTTTTTAACTTGAGATTTTCAAATGTTAATCACCAGAAACATTACTTTTTATAAAAATCAAATATTTACTTTTATTTTCTATCGTCTGTCACTTAAGTTAACAAAAATGAATAAACTTTGTATAAAAGAAATGCTACACTAACTTGCTCCATTTTACTACACTATTTATGACTTAACGTGATTAATTTCTAAGGAAAAAATATTCACTTATGAGCAGTTTATCTTAATTTTCTTGTTGTTGGTTAATTCATTTTCCTGAAATAGTAGTCGGTAGCAATCCATTTTTTTAATATTACTAAAAACAACAAAAAGGGGCAGCTTAAAAAAAATTTTGAATCACTTTCCTGTATTCTACAAGTCAATCATCAGCAAACTTCTTACCTTCAAAGGGTGGCCCGTTTTTAAATACTTTAAATATTTGCAATACTATCAGCAATACAGTAATAAAATTCATGAACATCACGAAAACTACGTAATATTCAATTTGTCCCACTTTTTCAAGATAGCATATGGTTCAAAATAAGGGGAACACCGTACTTCACAAAACAGCTCCATCTTCTTTAGAACTCTTTACAATTGAAAAGTCCCATAAGTCCATATCAAACTTCTTAAATGAATAACATGTGCTTTCTAAAATAAAATCTCTTCGCTTTCTAAATTCATATGGATTCATTTATTTGTACATTTGTTTATTCAATTTATTTTTACTTTATCATACGCAGTATGTAAAGTATTGTAATCATGCCAAAAAAATTTTTTGAGATTTTAGCGGAAATATGTCTTTTTGGGTCCCCTGAACATTTTTGACCAAGGTACAAAAAAATGTCTGTGTGTGTGTGTGTGTGTGTGTGTGTATGTGTGTGTGTGTGTACCCGTTTTTGTGGAGACGATTCCGGAGAAACTACTAAAGGTATCGGGACAAAACTTCATATTTAGAAGTTTCATAACCAAACTTAGAGCTGAAAAGCTTTCTGTTGAAAAGGGTCCAAAGGAACTGGTGGTTTACGCTTAGCATTTTTCGAAGATTTTGTAAATGAGCCGCTATTTGTGTAATGTCGTCAAAATAGTTAAATAATAAATTAAAGGAGAGGAAATTTTCTATAATTTATGTATATGACACTTTTTGGTAGAATTTATAGTTTAGCTGCATGAGCAAATTCTATTTCATCGAGATCGGTCGTACTGCTTTAAAACTAGTAGCCAGGATATGTCAGATTTTTTGATTCTAATGACAGTAGCTAGTGTCAAACGCTAATGTTTTGAAAATACTACTGTCAATATAGGCTGCGTTCGGATATTGAACACCGTTACAGTTTTTAGACCCACTAACACGTAAGTGTCATTTGGACGGTGTACCCGGTGTCAACGGAGTACAATATCCGAACGCAGCTTTAATCGAGATATCTGTCTAGTTCTACTAGTTTTATTTTAATGCAGACATAGCCGATCTCGATCAAATAGAATCTCATGCATCTAAACTATTAATTTTATTAAATTTTGGGTTTGCAGGGCTAAATTAAAGATGTTGTTTTTTCGACCTTTTAATTCTATCCAATATTTCGCCAAAAATTGTGGCTTCCTCAGGGACAAATAATAGTCTTATAACACAACTACATTTAACACAGGTGACGGCATGTCAAACACACAAGCTCTAAGTGCGAGCGTACAGCTGATACTGATTACTAATTGATACTGACTATTAATTTTATATATAGTATGATAAAGTCATGTGCCTGGCCACATCAGATTTTTGTTGTTGCAATGGGTATTGATTGCGTTATTTCTTCGTTTTCGCGTCACCTGGTATGTACATAATTTATTATGTTTCTTCGTTTACTTATTACTTATAGTGGCCGTAATTTTTAAGAATATGACTTAATAATGAAGTCCCAACATGGACGTGGTGCGTCTGAATAACCGATTATATTAGATTTCCATGACAATGGGGTGTAAAATTACATAGTGATAAAGTTATCATAAAAGGTAAACCTGAGGAAACAGGTGTCGGCTTCATGTGAACAAATGTCATGAAACATTCCGAGGCAGTTGGCGGCACTGTATAAACTGCGGGGCCGTCCAAAGTGCGGGGCCGGGTTCCGGGGAACGCGCTGAACCCGCTTCGGGCCGGCCCTGTACACGACTAATGGACCAATTGCGTGTAAACAGCGTGTATAAATGGAAAACAGAAATGGAAGTCCAGAAATGGAAGTCCAACTCCAAGTTCAATTTCATATTTCTTTTTATTTTCAATGGCAATGAAATTGACAGATAAACGTTTTGAATTGACGTATCTAGGGGTAGACCAGATATTTGTTATTTGTTCGTAAAAGGAATAAAAAATAACCGCATATTCTCCTGTTTGCGTAAGCGAGTGGTGACCTCGATTGGTAGTCTATTCTATGGGCCTCGTGGCCCACTTGGATTCCGACATGAACCGCTGGAAACGTCGTTTGCAATTATGAGAAGAGAAAGAGTTGTCTGGTTACATTCATTCGCTGCTCATTGAGCCGCTTACTATGCCACGTGTTGAGAATGAAAAGAATTTCTATAGACTATCGCATCATTTCAATTCAGCTTATGAAAGAACTGCAAGGAGCTTTAAAATGTTTGAAAATTAATATAACTCTCCTGTGCGTCTTCTGTTCAAATTATATTTGGTCCTAATTATTTAAAAAAAAAATACTTCTTTCCCTACATCTAACATGTATCGTTTTTCAGATATTCAATTATTGGAATACAAATTGACAGCTGCACGGTTGCTTTCAATTATTATAAATCGTCAAATTAATATACTGTTGGAGAAAAGAGATGTCTGACATAATTATGTCTATTATGATGTGTATTACATAAATATTACTTCAAAGTCTCTGCTATATTTACGTCTCCTGCCCTTTTTCTATTCACTAAGCGGGCTCATAAATAAACGAATGACGGAAAAGAATATTGATGAGTTCATGGATTGGTTGTAGTGGTTCTAAAAAATTAAATAACATGTTCAATAAACCTTGTTCCATTGGTTTTCAATAATTAGTTTCTTTTTACATTCCAGGAAGCAAAGGACGTACTTACGGATCCAGAAAAGAAGACAGTCTACGACAAGTGGCGAAACAGTGGCATCGCCATAAGCTACAAGCAATGGCTAGGAATGAAAGACGCCGTCCATCAAGTAAGCGAATCGATGAGTAACTTCTTTGCACTTAACCTAATATATCACAGTCATTACTAACCGATGCACTTCTATTCCAACTATACGTGACCTAAAAGCTCTGCAAGGATTCTCAATTAGCAGCTAATCCTTGCACGACCGCAGGATCTAATGGTGCTTTCCGAAGTTTATACGTTGATTGATTTTTTTTGTTGATACGATGTGGATATTTATTATATTTTATCTATCAGAGGAAGATATCTCTCTAGGGTGATCTACGCACAAATGCTTTCTACGCACGAAAGCCTTTTGAGGGGAAAAAACGATTTTGATGGCAACATAAGGTAGTAGACATCAATCTCGCCTCAGTCATTTAGTAAATAAATCACCGCTAGTACAGTCATCACATAAGGGTATTTCCGTGTCAAATCAACACTGTTTTATACCTCACCACCTTGGATATTGATGAAATTTTGTACAGCTGTAGTTATCTGTATACAAAAAATTAAAAAAAAATTAAAAATTATTATTAAAATAAAATTAATAACGCAAAACAAAATGGAAAAAATGGCAAGCATGCTTTGAATTCACGTATGAAAGCCTACTAAAGATGACAAATGAATTCAGTTGTCAATTTTCGTTGATTATAAACGTCATTAGAAGTAAAATGAGGCATCTTAGTGAAGTGCAAGTTGCTCGTGCTGTCGTCCTTATTCAACATGGCCACTATATTCGACATGTTAGCAGGGACCTTCGAGTTTCCCTTTCTGTTATTCAGCGTTTATGGAATCGGTTTCGGGAGACTGGCCAATATGTTAGAAGAGCTGGACAAGGTCGAAATCAAAAAACTACTCAAAATCAAGACCGATTTCTTGTCCTTTCCTCTCTACGTCGGCGTACTACCACAGCACGAGACCTCCTAAACGACCTAAGACGAGCACATGGAATAGAAATTTCTGATCAAACTGTTAGAAACAGATTAAAAGGAGCGAATTTGAAACCAAGAAGACCTGTCCGCGCACCACGCTTACGCAGCATCACAAAGCAGTGGGAATGAGGTTTGCTCTGGAGATTGGCAACTTTGTCACTGGACGCCTGTACTGTTTACAGACGAGTCCAGATTTCGTTTAACTCGTTGCGACGGTCGAGTACGTGTATATAGACAAAGTGGATAGATTTGGTCGTGGATCTGTGATGGTTTGGGCTGGAATCAGTATAGACAACAGAGCTGATCTTCTTGTGGTTCCTGGTACACTAAATGCCATGAATTACATCGAAAACATGTTGGAGGACCATGTGTAAGGTGACCAGGCGTCCCGCTTTTGGCGGGACAGTCCCGCATTCTCAAATTTTTGTTTCCAAAAGTCCAGCTTTTTAGACAGATTTTAAAATTTTAGTGGACACGGTATACATTGTCTATTAGTACATGTTTGTTGTTCTTAATTGGTCCAAACAAAATTATAAATTACTCATAGGTACACAGTTATATATGATTAGTTTGTCAACATCAATACTCTCGGCTGAATTACTATAAAGTTCACGTTCCATTTTCACGTAAAGATGATTTGGTTGAAAAGTCCGGCGTAGCAATTTACATAGTTTCAATTTAAACAAAGTCAAATTAAAATTACTAAACAAAACTGTAATAATACACATACAGTATTTCAATAACATGGTTTAAGTACAATATTTAATTTAACGTCGTAATTAGTACAACTTAGCAGGTTAGTAGAACTCACGTCAATAAATAAAAAAAAAATGATAGCGTGTTTCTTTTTGCAATTTGCGCAATGTTTTCTTTTAACAAAAACACATCCGACTCCGTCGCCATTTCACTGCTTTGCTTCAATAGTAATTAGAATTAATAGATTGAAATAGATAGCTGTCAGAGGTAAATAAATTTCTGTCTTGCTAACATACTTTTCTGCCAATCTTGTTGACGTAAGTTGAAGAAAATCTATGTACATTGGTACATTGTAATAATGTACCTCTGAACAAACAATTTATTGATTTATTTTTATTGTTATCATGTCATAGATTAAAACCCAATTAAATTGCAGCTATAATATGTCGAATTTTTCTACTTTTAATAAAAATTTATGATATTTTCCTTTTTGTTTGTTTTTAATCTTTAATGTATTCTGGCAAAATCATTTGAATTCTTTTTTTAGACCGTACCTCCCAACTTGAGGTATTTTGTTGTAATAATAATTCAGGCCGCTGAATTAGAACCTTTGTTTACCATCTTCTTGGAACTCAAATTATTTATTAGTCTTTCTTCATACCTAAACCACAAATTTAGCATTTTGGTGATCCCTAGTCAATCTTATACTGGGAGATATTGTGTATACTTCATATAAATAAGTTACGTGGTTAGAGGCAACAATATATTTTATTTCTGGATAAAAATGTATTTACATATTTACTAAATTTATTTTGAACAAATAACTTATATTGCAGAAATTATGGTAACGAAAAGAGTTAAAATTTATAAAGTGAATTATTTAAAAGATTGAAATAAAGTTAAATAAAGATACACTACGGCGTCTAGACATCTTTTTTTTAAATCAAAATTCAAAAAGGTGCCAATGTGTTATCAAATTGAGTTTTTTGCAATTCAAATGAGTTATCAAAAAGTCTTGACTTCATGGACCTAATATATCACAAATTAACCAATTAAAAAATATGTCTACTGCATGACGCTTAAGGATATTAAATTTATTATGCTATTTCATAGTTTAGTTATTTTTTCTTTAATTTTTTATTTTTTTATCCGTTAATTAATGATCGGTTAATTGCTCATAACTCAAAGATGATGCATTTTATAAAAAAAAATTATTCTTAAAAACACTTAGAATAATTTTTTTTTAAATATACAGGTGTTCTATTAGAAAAAGAAAAGTTTACCAAATTTTCAGAATAAAATAAACATCCGTATATTGAAAATATATAGCTTGTTTAAAACCAAAAAACTTTTGTTTGAATTTTTCTTTGAAATATTAAATTTATTATGCTATTTCATAGTTTAGTTATTTTTTCTTTAATTTTTTATTTTTTTATCCGTTAATTAATGATCGGTTAATTGCACATAACTCAAAGATGATGCATTTTATAAAAAAAAATTATTCTTACAAACACTTAGAATAATTTTTTTTTAAATATACAGGTGTTCTATTAGAAAAAGAAAAGTTTACCAAATTTTCAGAATAAAATAAACATCCGTATATTGAAAATATATAGCTTGTTTAAAACCAAAAAACTTTTGTTTGAATTTTTCTTTGAAATTCTTTACGGTTAAAGAATTACTAAGGTGTTCCGGTAATTTTGACTAATCATGTATAATCCGCCATTTTGAATGTATTTTAAAAATCTGACATGACATTTTTAATTAGCAATCTTCAAATATTACGGGAAATAAGTTTAATGCAAATCCTACATCATATACACCTACATCACAATAAAAATATTATTTAAATGCTTTAAATAAACAAGTATTGTTAAAAATATAAGCTGTTTTTCCGTCGAGTTCAAAGACAGTACATGTCCATGATGATTGTTTTAATCATAGGTCTGCTTTTAATCAAATATAAACAAAATATGTAGTACATTTAATTCTCTGTGAACTACTTTATATTTTTTGTCTATTGGCACAAAATAGCTAACTGCTATACTTTTCAAGATATTGCACCAACAAAATTATTTTGTTAATTTTCTCAGAACTCACGTTTTGGACTTGTAGTGTTTTCGAACCGACCGATTCATTTGATAACTCAACAAATAAGCTTTTCTTTGCAAATCTTGATTTAAAAATTCTTTGGGTATCCGGTTTTGTTAAGTTAATCGCATCGTTAGATCTGGTGTCGATTTAGATAATATAATACTTAATTAAAAAAAAAAACCAAAGAATTTTAGTCCAACAACAGTACTAGAAGTATTAGAATTTTCAATTTAATTCGTTGCAGAAATAAAAAAAAATGTTAAGTTGTTTTAATACCCAGTATATTATTCGTCTAAGCAAATTAAACTGAGATTTATATTTTATAAATAAGTCAACGCTTAAAAATTCCTAGAGTATAAAAATATTATTTTGATTCCAAACATCGCATATGTGCACATGTGCAAAACACGTTTCAAATTCTCGAAGCGGACCGGCCGGCTGGACAAAAACGTGTTCTATTATGGCTGTAAAATAACTACGCCGAATGTTGCTCGAATATTTGACGAAAACATATTCATACCGTCAATGCTCCACAGAAAAATACATTTTTGTTGTCGAAAGAAATTATTTTCGAGGCATAGTACGAGATGTCTTTTTATATTTCAATTTCGACAAGGAATTAATATCCTTGTACGAAGTATGCACATGTTTGTTTTTGCTGCATTACTAACGCGCTTCGGAAAATATAATAATATGAAATGAATAAGGAATTTATTGTTGACGCCAAAAACACTATACACACCTACATCACAATAAAAATATTATTTAAATGCTTTAAATAAACAAATATTGTTAAAAATGTACGCTGTTTTTTCCGTTGAGTTCAAAAGCAGTACATGTCCATGATGATTGTTTTAATCATAGCCCTGCTTTTAATGCAAATATAAATAAAATATGTAATACATTTAATTCTCTGTGAACTACTTTATATTTTGTCTGTTTTTTTCTTAAAAAAAAAACACATTCCAAACATTTATCTAGATGAAATAAATATGGTAAAACAAACAAGCTCTACAATTTTTGGTGTGATATAGTTATGTTTTCATCAGGATCACGAAAACGTAAAATTCTGTGTACCCAACCCAACTCAAAGTCACATGATAATACAAATATATATTTAAAAAAAAACCTAGAATACGTCGATTGTTAGACTTTTTAACGCATAACGTATTTGGCTTCAATTACTACCCCCCCCCCGCTTATGTCCTGCTTTGCCCTAATCAAAATCTGGTCACCTTAACCACGTGGTGCCTGCTGCATATGGCGTCGGTCAAAATTTCATCCTAATGCAGGACAATGCAAAGCCATATACCGCCGGCATCACCAGAAACCTTTTACAAGAACGTGGAATTCAGGTCATAGAATGGCCGGCATTAAGTCCACAGAACACCCGACTGTCATCGCTACTATGATAGCCATTTCCAATTTGTTTTGCGTTATTAATTTACATTTTTAAGTGTAACTTAGAAGTAACTAAGAGTTGTAAAATTATTATTGTAATTTTCTTTAGTTAAATATATGCTGTTGAAGTATACCAAATTTGATTTGCCTAGATTTATTATTTAAAAAGCTAAAGGTTTGGAAAAAAGTGTTTTTTCAGCAGTGTATATTTAAAGGATGATTGTCGCTCACCGTAGCTATATGAAGACAACAATATTGTACAAAATGTCATCAAAATCCAAGGTGGTGAGGTATAACATAAAACTGTCGATTTGGCATGGAATTACCCATACGCGCAAAATTTACTCATCCGTCTGTTTACTGTTCTATTTTAGTCGATGCATTGGTCCACTCCAAAAACTAAAGACCGAATGTTGCCAGGAACCGGAGGTTCATCCGGACCCAGCTCTCTTGGAACCGGAGGGGTCAACCCGGCTCATAGAAGGGCTTCTGAGGGAGGCGCTAATCTCCATTACGGAGGTCGCAATGTTTCCGGTTGGAATAACGATAACCCCAGCGATGTCGTCAACAAATTCAGGAACTACGAGATCTAAACACCACCAGCCTCCATAAGTGATCCACACACCACTACTGAGTGTCCCCACACATTTACAGAACCAACAAACTGCTAGAATTTGATCAATAGACGAACATTTTACCAACATAACTTAACCCTACCTGTTACCAACTGTGAGCTGTTTTGTCGTTTAGAATCTTAAGAGAGAATATGAAAAACGCCATATCATGGTAAGGATTGGTAAATGCATTAAACTGTTTATTTGCTTGGTATTGTATTTAATTCTAAAAGAGATTTTAAGACAGGAGATGGTTAGTCAAGCTAGACATAAACCAAAAAAATGGCTTATTCCGTAGTTCTATTCTGCATTATTTGTGCAGTTTGTTTACTTTGGCTTTTGGGGGTTGTTTTGTTGTTATTTTTGCGTTATAGGTTTAGTTCTCTGTGTTATCTGCCCTCTGGCCCTCTATCTGCCCTCTATTGCATAAAAAAACAACCATGAGCTGACCTATCCGCTCTCCAAGGCACGACGTTGAGTTTTAGGACAGTCTGTGTACCAGAGCTTCCATATTGGCAACCAACAATGCACTATTTGACATTTCTGCTGTACTGTGGTTGCATTTATGGCAGTTCCTTGTATATTTGAAAATGTTTCGCATCCGACTACTCCAAATTTTGACCGTTTTTATTTTAACTTTAATCTATGAAAATTGGTTAAAGTCAACGCAATGACGGTATTATTTTATTAATTTTTTATAAATTCTTTAGACATTTTTAATAAAATAAATATTACTTTTGGCAAATCTTTGATCTCCAAACTATGTTTCATAAAAAAAACTATTTAACATGACCCAATTCCACTGAGTTCTAACAAAAGGAACCTAAAATAAAATATTGAAAAGTTTAATTTTGTTCAACTGGAAAACAAAAGACCCATTTTCGCTTTTACCATTTAGTTTCATTCGACAATCTGATCTATTTTGTCTATACCGAGATCTCAAATAATAACAAAGTTGTCCATCCTGTATAGTGCATGCATATTTTAATTATACAGGTGATTATAAAAAATGATCTAATCGCCTTAAAACTACATTTACAGCATTTTCTTGGTTCATTATAAATCCTTCCGAGCAGAAATGAGCAAGGAAATAAGCTGTAAATACGCGTGCTTTCAGGTACCTATTATACAGAGAGATCATATAATGGTCATAGAATGGTAAAATAAAAGTTTTTTTTTCAATTTTGCTTTGTTTCCGAGTTATGTCGAATTTCTATGGCGTGAAAAGTCGATTTTCTTATTGGTTATTAACTATTTTTAGTAGTCATTTTTAGGTTAGATGTAAAATATGATTTACACAGAAAAAATCCGACCACGCTGCACATTCTAAAACAACTGTTCACGCACATGTATTTAATTGGAATTGCTGATTCGTCATATAGATAAATATTACACAGTAAAACTATTAACAGTGCTTTTCTATACCTAGCTTTCACTGTTCAATTTTCTTCAGACTGATAACAGGTGTGAAAAATTTGCTTTGCTTGTGATTTATGTTCATTATCATCGTAACTATTGGCCACTGCTAGAAGCTATGAAACCCCCGAGAGTACTTAAGGGGGAACATAGCAAGCAATTTGTGTCTGTTAGTTAAACTTGATCCAGTGTGCAATATTTTAACGTTGACTAATCCAAACGCGTACGTATGTTGTAACCCAAGTACACATTCCGAGGGGTGACTAAACAAAATGAAAATATCGGAAGAAAATGCAGTCCGAGCGTGACAAGCCGAGAGAAATCGCTTGCTAAGATCCACCTTAACTACTAAATAAAATTTTATTTATCAACTTAATAATTTTATTTATGAAGCTGGACGAATGAAATTTAGGGAAATGATAATAGACTAAAAATGCATTTTTTTGACAATCAAAACATCAAAAGGACTGTCATTGATCGGAAACTATAACTTTCCCAGAAAAATTAAGATTATCAAAGATAGGTATTCTTCGACAAATTTCGATAGAAAGGGTTTTATAACTTTCTTAACTAGTTATTATTTTTACATACAGTAAACCGTTTTTGGACAAACTATTAAGTAGGATTATTTGCTTCGGAAAACATGTACTTCTTTCGACACCCGCAGTGGTAGAAAGAAGTACATGAGTTTACTAGAAAAATAAATCAATGTCTTCCTCAAGTTAAGATGCAAACTCTCAAGGTTTTCGGGAATTTCCTCACTGTTCTTGCCTTCTGGTAATGATTGGATAGGTCATTTTATTTGGAAGTTAGCTATCAGAAATATTCACACGCCCATATATCTGAAATTATTCGTTTTATACACAAAAAAAAATCTGTTTGTACAATTTCCAAAAAATGCATTTTGTTCATTACTTTTTTAAATTTTATTCGTCATAATTAACGAAATAAGCCACCCGGTATAGCAGTGGGCATTAGTAATAATGTTTTCATTCATGATTGTGAACGTTGTATGATTCTTTCCATAAACATGTACATTAGAGTGAAACAAGATAATGGTTTTACACACAATCTCAACGCTTTGAAATAAAAAAAAATGAAATGCAAAACAATTTAATTGGGATTGTATTCTTTTAAATATCCTTGTTTATTTGTTCCAACATATTGACAGCAAACTGCAGTCAAGTTATCTACATCATCAATCTTCAATTACTGTTGTATGGTGCAAACATGTCATATCATGTAGATATATTCTGTGTGTGCAAATCGACAGCAAAAACCAAATCTACGTGACCAACAATGAACAAAGTCTAACAAGTGAACTATTTCTGGTTTGGTTTTCTTTTTAGTAGAACCTGAATCTGAAGGCAGAAATTTTGACTGAGCCTAGCCCTTCAGAAAAGCAGTGCTAACAAGCAGCAAAAAACTACAAACCTCTATTATTGTTCTCAAAAACCGGACACAATTTAGAATTTCAGCTATAAGATTCGGATTATGCGGAAAAAGGCATACCAGAAACAGTTTTCACTTGTCCAATTTTGTTCTTAGTTGGCCAGGATAGAGATGTTTTGATTTCAGCTAGCAGTACATTATTATTTTGAAATGTCAGAGTTAACCATTGACATTTAATAATGTGCCTTTTACAAATCCATAAAAAAGTAATACCGATCTTAAATTCATTTGTTTTGATTGTTTAACAATTAATTAACTTTAAGTCGACTGGAATCGTTTATTCTAACCACATAACAAGAAACAATACAATAGAACTAAAATAATCAGAAAATACAGGGTTTAAGTTTTAATTTTGACACGATCAAACATTTTATCAATTTTATTTTGTGACTAAAAAGAAAACTACTAATGTTTACCTGACAGAAAACTCAACAAAATATCACAACAATACCAATCGCTAAAATATATCAGCATTGCCAACTGTAGAATAATCATCAAAGGGAACCAAATACGCTTTAGAAAGAAAGACTTTCCGCTCATACATCACAATCTACTTTCTAATTATCGTATCTTTCTTATCTTAAAATTGCTGCTGGAATAAAATCTGATATAAGTTGCAGCTGCGTTCCGGAAGTAACTTTACGATAAACAACATTCATTCAAAAGCTAAATTGTGATATAACACGTAGCAAAGTAGAATTCCATATCACAATGCTTTAAAATAAGACCATAATTAACATCAAATACGTTACGTCAGTGTTTCGAAATTTTTTATTCAATGACAAGAACTTTGTTTAATACTCTTGAATGTTCTGATTTCAAACACGATGTTATTTTAAGTAGTGACAACTACAACGAACTGCAACGCAACTGCAACGCAATTACAACGCAACTGCAACTCAACTGCAATGCAACGGCGTTACGCGATGCTATTTCAACCGGTTTAAAGCACACTTTACAAAACTGTAAACGGATGCCTGATCACATTCTTAGTTTTCGATCAATACAAAAGTGTCTAAAAATTCTTTTCTGGTCAAACAAGCACTGCGTTTCGCTATATGATTGTTAGTATCCGTAAATGCGTATTAAATTCTAAACTGCATCATTTGCGAATGGAATACATAGGTATATATGAGTAATGCATGGATAATTTGTTGTGCTTGTCGAACGATGTTTTAAAATTAACATTTTTCTTGTCAATCACTTATTTCATGCAGATTTTGTCTAATTATATTCTCCAAACTTAACACCATATTTAGACAAGTGGCTTGGTCGGATAAAACTGTTGTAAGACGTTTTATATTTATCTACAGTTTTTAGCGACTTCCGGTTTTTCCGGAAATGACGTCAGCATTGAAATCCTAATGGCATCCTATATTATTTGTGTGATATTTTAAATCAGGATGACATTCAAAACACAAAAACATATCGATTGACAATTTTTATCACCAATGGTAACGAACAAATAACTTTTTTGTTTAATAATCTTTCTAGGTTAAAACAGATAAAATGAATAAAAAAAGTGTAGAGTATTATTATTATTATTGATTTTCAATATTATTGTTATTATTATTGTCGATCTGGGGACACACTGAATATAGTATAAAACATAATTATATTTCAGAACATGAATATATTGTTTTTAGTTTAGACCTTATATTCATATAACTCAATTGCTTGGAAAATCTGAATGAGTAAAAATGAAATAAATACTGAAAATATTTTTTTTACTTTTTTTTTTTATTTACTTACAAAAGTTAAGACAATTCATTTCAATTCGGTTTAATTTTCTGTAGATTAGAAACATAGCCTTTCGGTAGACAAACCAACAAAACGTGATTGAATTGTCTAAGTATGCTAGAATAGAAGCTTAACTTTAAAGCTATGCAACGCTCTGTGAAGTGGTAAGTAGTTCATAAACTGTCAAATGAGGGACCAAGATTAACAACTTTATAGGTTGACAAGGGTTTAACATTCATTTTAGCGTACTCGAAGAACTCAATCTCGCCGAATTGGCCTTTCTACATTACTTATCCAACAAAATGAAAATAGCCAATTTTGTAAACAAAGGTTACGTTTAATCCACCGACAAAGACAAATTAAACCTTTTCTGACATAGTTGTCGACCAGGGTCTTATAATTGATTATATCTATAGACATACCTTTTGGTTAGTAATTTCTGGTGTTGAACATACATACAAAAATGTAACAATATACAATGTGTTTTGTAAAGAAAAAAAACAATGTAATATGTAACTGGCATACTTAAATTTGATTATAACATGAAATTATCTATTTGAAAAACTTAACTAGTATTGAAGCAATGTTTGCCTTCAATGTGATTTTTTGGGTACACAGACACCTAAATCAACGTGAAGTATACTAAGATTATCATCTATCTAGTATTATTATAATAATACAAAACAACTCCAAATATATTTTCCGCTTTTCTCATGGAAAACGTATGTTTCTTATATGTCATTTTAAAAATAGGGAGAACAATAGGAGGCAATTTAAAAACTACCTGAACCTATTTGGCTGTAGGAATCCCTTTTTAAAAGTGACATGATGGAGACGTAGAGCAACAGTTTTCATATTTTTTAATGGAAGACATATTTTTTTCCTGCCCGTCAGCAAGTATCTCTCCATTATCACAGAACCCATGATCAACCAAACATCCCATACCATGAGTGGTGAGAGCTTAAATACATTCTCCAAGATTTTAAACTGTTACCTCACAGTATTATGAATAAGTCATTGATATTATCTAGTATAATGGTACCTACATTTTGTCGTTGTAATTCGATGTATTGTAATTGTTGTAATTCATTGTGATAATGTTATATGGATGTATTGTACTATCTTGCGTTGTAGATTCTTGCCTACTGAAATGATGACTATTATTTATCGAACTTGTATTCTGTTATATCTGATTTTTATTATTAATATTTTGAATGCTCACAGACGGAGGTTGTTGACTTGTTGTTAGGATGTTTATATATAATGTGAGGATACCGTACTTTATTTCCGGAAACGGATATAAGAGTTTGGCCGCACATTCTGAATCAGTAATTAGGTATAGTAATGGCGTCTTTTACAAATAAAGTTTCGGAAAATATGTTAATGTTTGTTGAGTTTATTATATTATTTATATGTTTAGAACAAGAAAACTAGTATAGATTTATTTATTTGTGCAAACAAAACATATATTTTTAAGGACCTGTACCCCTACATATCTATTATGATAACTTAAACTCAAACAATTTTGTTGATTATATCCATCTACACAATATGTCTCCTGTTGTAATTTTAGTTTTCTGAACTGAATTGTATGCAAGAAAAGATGGGGAATAGCCAGCATATCACAATTATGTCATAGCATGCCCTTAGATGATCCCTATTTGGAAAATATTTAATAAATCCGCGTATTTTCTAGATCTATGTCACTATAATACAAATGTCATACTACTTTGTGCACCCCAAGTTGTTTTTATCTAAAAAAAAAAAGATGTTAGCACCGTACTAGTACACAAGTAGTGCCGTGACTGACCACAGTTTATCAAAAATGACGTGAAAATGCCCAATTTATCAGGGTATATAAATTTTCCTATTCAAATTTATATTTTCATATCCTGTATTAATAAATTATATAATATACTACTATAAATAAACATTGGCTTTTCTTTGTGTCCGTCTGGTGCCCGAATTTAGAATAAACCCAAAGAAGCGAGTGCCTGTTGTAAGAGGCGACTGTCCAATATCTTTTCCCATCCTCACCAGTTCTATTCCATCTGTTTTGTTGTTGGATATTATGGGTAGTTTTATTATTTAAAATAGAAATTCGATCAAATAAACAATGTAATACCAATGTATGTGCTCTCTAATAAACAATAGGGAAAAAAGTTAAATTCCAAATAGTTTCAAGATTGAAAAAACATAAAAACTATTTTGTTTGCCAAAATCGCAACTTTCTAATTGGTTATCTGTTATTATTAGACATAGAAAGTTCTTTACATGGAAAAAGTAGTTAGGATTTTGTGTGATCTGATCTCTAATAACACTGTGTTACAGTGAAAATATGCTGTTCACGAGACATAGTCTAAGTTGTTGAGCTGGTAGTACTGAACATAATGGCATATACGAAAGTTTCCCAACACCTCCAAAATCCCGATTTTTTTCAAAATAACTTGTTTTTGGTACTTGCATGTGTATAAAAATGCAGAACTCAGTCATTTTCCATTTGATTTCCAAAACAAAAAATGCAATTGAAAGAGAGAACACAGACCATTAGAAGGATGTACTGTTCGGTCAGTTCCAATAAAAAGTCGAAAAGTTCAAATTCAGAAGTTCCCTATTATTTTCAGATTTTCTGAACTTTAACGACAGTTTGATGGCCTGTTTCAAACCATAATATTTGATTTCTCGTTTTTTATTGAAAGCCCATTTAAATGTGCGTTTAACACGAGGTTGTTTATTAGAATCGGTTAAAATTTGACCGAGTTATCGATGTTTAATCACCGTCTTGTCATTCACATTAGGCAGGAATATACCTACGGCCCGACCGTAATAACCGTAGGTACTCGTGATACACATTAACTAGACGATATTTTGTTTGTTTCTCACCCTGTTTTTTGTACTTTAGTCTACCTAACATGTTATTAAGTACTATTCGACTTGTACCCAAAAATCGTAAAATCATTAATCGACAATCTTAACCTATTACAATTGCGTATACCATTAGGACGATGTAGGTCTTTAGTATCACCAACGTTCATATAAAATAACAATCAAACTGATCCATAAGCAGTAAGAAATCAGCTCTAGTGCAAGCTGCAGTGTAAATATAACAAAAGTAAAATGTGTGACAATCGCCATAAGGTTTGTTACGTCTGCGGATTGTTTGTAGACAAACAGCATCGGCTACAATTAGTAAAAATAAATCAGTGGTTGAGGCATACAACAAATTTTTTGACCGTGTTTACACCGCAAGTCGCTGATATGAACCAGAATACATGCGTGTAGTTAGTTCGTCAAAATTGAAGTTATGGAAATCAAAAAATATTGATAACTCAAGAACTGGAATGGCCTTTTCTACTCCCATGATTTGGCATCATCAAACATTTTCTAGATTGAGTGAAGCTAAAATTAAAGAAGGTAGGTTACCTTACATTTCAAATCGTTGATAGTAAGAATTTAGGTATTTCAACTGATCTATTTTCAGGAATATTTGTTGGGTCACAAATACGGAAAATTATGCAGGACAACGATTTTGCAACAATACTGAATGATGTGGAAAGACGAGCCTGGAATAGTTTTATTTCATTGTGCGATATCTTTCTTGGAAATGATAAAAGTGACGACTACGCAAATGTTGTACAAGAGTTTTTGAGTGCCTACGGTGAAACGGGCTGCAACATGTCTATTAAAATTCACTTTTTGCATTCTCATTTGAATTTCTTTCCGGACAGTTTTGGCCAACTCAGTGACGAACAAGGTGAACGATTTCATTAGGAAATGGAAGCTATTGAAAAACGGTTTTCAAGGAAAAAACACCATCAACATGATCGCAGATGGACACTTAAACGCGAAACAGATGATGCTTTGTATAAACAACGGAGATCGAGTAAAAATTTTTAATTTTGTTGTATTTCTTGTTTTTTTTTCTATTTTTCATAATTCACGATAGTAATTCAGTACTGTTTCAATGAACGAGTGAAAATTTTACTGTTGGTGCAATTTATTTTGAACCCAAATATACCTGGAAATGTAATGAACGTAAACGCTAATGTACTTAGTAACATATTGTGATAGTCTGGCAGGTAACACCAAAAAGGAAAAGAAAAAAAAGTCATAATTTTAGAATAACATTGTAAATCTAACTGCTAGTAATGTCTAATTATTGTGTATAAAGACTACGGATTTATTACAGTCTGCCTGTATATTTCTTCCCCGTAGTGTGATGTGTCTACCCGGGCTTTCAATAAAAAAAATAGCAAAAAAAATATTATGGATTCAAACAGGCCATCAAATTGTTGTTAAAGTTGAAAAAATCTGAAAATAATTGGAAACTCCTGAACTTGAAGGTCCATAACTTTTCGGTTTGTTGGATATGACCGAACAGTGCATCTTTATAATGGTCTATGCTTCCTCTTTCATTTACATTTTTTATTTTTGAAATCGAATAGAAAATGGCGGAGTTATGAATTTTTATACACGTGCAAGTACCTAAAAACGCTTCTTTTTTAAATGGAGATTTTGGAGGTGTTTGGAAAATTTCAGTTATGCCATTATGTTCAGCTCCACCAGCTCAACAACTTCCGCTATGTCTCGTGAAAAGTATATTTCTTTTTTTTTGTAACACAGTGTAATCCGATATTTCAAACAAATAAATGGCAAAAAAGGTGGTAAACTAAAAGTCGATAATATCACCATCAAGAGATCTTTTTATGCACAATGTAGAATGACTAGACCAGTAATTTAGGAAAAAGCAAACATACCAGTGTTTATTCTTTCAAATTTACCACAATACAGATATAACCCTACATGGATATAACTAAATTAACTACCTTAGTTTTCTACCAGCACTGCTCTTCGCCGTTCTTGGGAAATTATGGATATTTTCGTTGACAAGTTCGTTTGTCGCACATACTTTTAGGATGGATACTCGCACAGCTGTTTATACCATTGAGATGGGACCGGCACAAAACGCAATATTTTGAGAGTAACAGCAGTTTTAGTATTTTGATTACGAACGGTTTCATGGCACAATAGTTCACGTCACAACAACACAAATAGCAAACAACCGTAAGCCAGTGAAAATAGCAATAGATATCAACGTCAAAAACAGAAATCCGATCTGTATTCGGTAATGCATTCAGCACCGTAGTACGAGATGAAGTAAACAACGGCAACTGTGGTACCTACGCGTCGAATTGTTGACCGGGAAAACCAAGTCTTGACTTGTCCGAAAAACCTGACCGCCCGACAAGTTTTTCTTTGCAGTCGACCGGCCCGGCGCGGCATTGAAATATGCCCTCTCGAAACGTATTTACTTATTCATATTATACGAAAAATATTTCTGAATTTTTAAAATACCCGATTAAAATTTTCTGGATTGTAATTTTATTTTAGCAATTTTCTACCGTTATGGGTACGAATACCTATAAATAATTACACGATGCACTTCACATTTAGTATTTACAAGACCAAGGCCTAAGGTTTGTCAAAACAAATTGCTTTATTTATAAACTATAATATGTAGTGTATTTTACATTATTTGTAATTACAATAGTTTCACTGCAAAGAACACAGTGTTGGGTTATTATAGAGATAGTGCGTATGTACATAATACATACCAGTAATTGATTCATAATTTCATAGATTTTGCGAATTTGCTAACAGCACAACTATACGATATCATCACAAAGATTTATATATGCAATTATTTACAACGCTACTTGCTGTTATTTGTTGTAGTTAAATCAAATTCTAGTTCTCTTCCCTCGTAATTAAATGAAATTCTAGTTCTCATGTTTAGTTTGGTTTAATAAAACGTTTGTTTCCATTTTGTGTATCCACTCCACTCCTTTGCCATAAAACATTTCTTAAACTTTTTACACATTTTTTGAACTGGGTTTCTTTACGGACATGTTGCGGGTTACATGGTGCAGCGAAATTGCTTTAAAAATTTTTCTGTGTATTGTAATTTTACTTGGAATGCCATTTACATACCTTAGTTAAAAAAATCGTGATTCCCTGGCTTCCAACCCCGTTAGAGGGTTCAACAACTGAACAAATATTGAGAAACACCGCCATAGAGACATAGGTCGTGTGATGTATCGCGGAGAGTTGTTTGAAACTTTTATTTCATTAACTTTATTCAAGAGAGGTCCTTTAAATATCAATAAGTTTCATCTGAAACTATGTGTCTGGTTGTATTACTACAAACTTTAAAAATAGCAGATTCTTCAATTTTTTTCAGCTTTTTAAATAAAAATCTCAATTGGCCTGGCACGTGACTTTATCATACTACATATATATAAAATTAATAATTTAGCTGCATGAGATTCAATTTGATCGAGATCGGTCGTGTCTGCATTAAAATAAAACTAGTTAGCCAGGATTTGACAGATACTTTGATTCTATTGACAGTAGGTATTGTCAAAACATCAGCGTTTGACACTAGTATGACAGTGCGTGTTTGTAAAGAGTTAGCAAACATGTTTACAGTAGCGACGACTGTAAAAGTACTATATCATCGACTAGAAAACTCAAACACAGTCCATTTGGATATTTGATAAATAGCAAGCAATACATTTATTTCTTTAGGTTATACCATACGTCAAATGTAATAAAAACGAAATAAAAACAGACATGTTTATAGTAGCGCCATCTACATCTAGTGATTTTTTTTTATTTCGAAGCTTTGGAGAGAAGTTTGCGACAGTTTGCTATTTGAATTGAGACGGGAGCCTCAAAGTCCTAATTTGCTAACTTTTATCTACATATGTGTACATTTCACGGGCTTATATAACTATTTCATGCTATCATATATTTAGGTATCTTTTTTCAATCCACAAGGTCGTCGAAATTCCTGATCTTGCTCGTGCATCCATTTAGTTGCAGCTGAAAAAAAATATGGTGTAGCCATAATCCTTTACATGAGGTTGGTATACATTATTAATTAAAATAAATTTCTACTATACTTACTCCATTTTGTGCCGAGCAATACAGGGCAACCACCGTGAAGTGTTCTCAAATCACCATCTCCGTCCGAGTGAAGGTTGTACCAAAATAACACAGTGCCTTTCTTCGGTAAAATTTTCAGTTTTAATGTAGGGAATACTGTTTCTCCACCATATTCAACATCGTTCAACTGTAGAATAGAAAAGTCATGATAAATAATTTATTGCTAGTTCGTTGATATGATTGATATATGATTATTTTTACCAAATTTGGTAGAAATATCAATCATTACTCATATCATTCAAAACAAAAAGAACAAAAGATTTGTTAAAAATACCTATGGTTGTGAAAAATCTTTTACCTACGACCGTATGTGTAAATGTCTCTTACGTCACGGACTGCTTCACTCGTATATCGCTTATAACATACGTGTGCCTTTGGCTGTGCGTTTGTGTTTTAACGCACGACATAATGTCATAATGACAGATGTCGCGCGAATGTTTTGATTATTTATTTGTCATTTTTGATACAATTTATATTTATTGAAATTTTCGGTCGTAAGTAAGTGCAATACTAGAGCTGTAACATGTATTACTTGCACGTGATAATTTATGTTGAATTTGTACTGGAATTTTCGATCGACACTTCGAACAAAGTTCTCCGTAGTTGCAATAGATGTCGCGCGAATAAATTGATTGGTTAACTGTCAAATATTCTTACCTGTATTTGTTTGTCATTTTTGATACAATTTATTGAAATTATCGGTCGTAGGTAAAATTATGTACAATACTCGAGCTGTAACGCATATTACATACTCGTGGAGTTACAGCTCTTGTAATGTAATATACTATTACCTACGACCGTATGTGTAAATGTCCCTTACGTCACGAACTGCTTAGCTCGTATATCGCTTGTGTATCGTGTATCGCGTGTGGCTGTGTGTCTGTGCTTTTAACGCACGACATAATGTCATAATGACAGATGTCGCGCGAATATTTTCAATATTTATTTGTCATTTTTGATACAATTTATATTTATTGAAATTTTCGATCGTAAGTAAGTGCAATACTCGAGCTGAAACATATATTACTTGCACGTGATAATTTATGTTGAATTTGTACTGGAATTTTCGATCGACAATTCAGACAAAGTTTTCCGTAGTTGCAATAGCTGTCGCGCGAATAACCGTCAAATATTCTTACCTGTATCTGTTTGTCATTTTTGCTACAATTTATTGAAATTGTCGGTCGTAGGTAAAATTATGTACAATACTTGAGCTGTTACGCATATTACATACTCGTGGAAAATAACAAAACTCTCGGCTCGAATGTTAAATTTCCACTCGTACGTAATATGCTAGTTACAGCTCTTGTAATGTAATATACTGGTATTACTTTTAAGAACATTTTTTAAAAAGTTTCATACGTAAAATTGGGCTGTAGCTATCCTGTTTCCACCAATCCATTCGGCAGGTATCGATGAGGAATTAGCGGATTTATTCTGGAAGACGAAATATGTAGATAGTTAGATAAACTGTCAACTGTTTACTGCGGATAAGTGGTTTACCATACTAAAATCAAAGTGTGGTGTGTAGTGTCCACCAAATACATAGTTGCCTACTTGCAATGGTTCGCTGAACTTTTGGGATAGCCCGGTAAAGTCTTCTACCCGTCTTGTAATTGTATTCAACAGTTTGTCATTGCCATCGTGTGTGAGAAATGTTGTTTGGCCAGCTCTAAATTCTGACACAGTCATTTTTCTATCAGATTCATTTCTAACACTACTTGCGCTAACTAACTAAAACAAGGTAATTATTAGCCAATTGTTGCTAACGAATTAATATATGTATAATTCCAAAAAAAGTAATAGCCCAATCTACAAAGCTATATTATAAGCAAATAAAACTGAATACTCAGTATTCAGTTAGCTCTGAAGAAGCGAGCAACATGGTTCGCGAAATATCAGCATTTACGAATCTTGACACACAGCATAACCCAGAAGCAATTTATTTTCTAAAAGTAATATACTATTACTTTCTTATATGACAAAAGCTTAAGAAAAGTTTCCAATTTACTTGCTTCATTTTAGCTTTGTTTCCTAGGCTATAAATACCAGGTACTGCTTACTAACTGATGGGACTGGTTTGTGATGCTATTAATCTCCACATCGTATAAGACATCGTGAAAAACAAAAATATCCGGTTCTCTGTTGACCTGTTCCATTTTAAATGGGGCCAATCTCAAAAATGGATGCCCATTATGCTTGTAAGAGCAGTTCAAGGAGCCATCCTCAGCTAAATCCATCGTTTTTCTGCATAAGTCTTCGAAATGCATCAAATGAATTGAATCCTAAACATTTATTCTAATGAAATATACCTGTGGTTCTATTCTCCTTCAAATGCATGGAAGGATACAGAGAAGATATATAGAAACGGTTAAATTGGGAAAAAACAAAAGCAGGCCCAATCAAAATAACCGTTTTTGTTTATCTTCAAGTACGATATCTCCATGCACTATCAAAAGAAAAATTGGACAGGCTGTTTAATAGAATTTACGATGGGCAATACATACATTTCCTGATTTCTCCGTGGGTTTCATTGTATTGTTTTTCACTAATTTCTGCAATACGTCTCTGCGATGGATGATCTGTTCGTTATTGGATTCTGTTGATGCTAAACCAGTGGCGGTCTGTAGAGCTGATTTGTAGTCACCTACAAGCACAGACTGTATGGTAAGTTATGTATATATCAAATATTAAAAACGAAACAAGCCATAACGCGATTGTTTATCAAAAATGGACCTGAAAATTGATTGTATCGTCCTAGGATTGTATCGATTTTCGTAAATTAAATGCTGAAATCCAAAATTAGTTATCGTCTTTTGTTTTTCAGTACTATGTATAATAATAATGTATGCTATGGATAATCAAAAGTCAACTTTTTCAATATTTATTTACTTGTCGATATGTGGGTGCTTTGTTAAACTTTTTGATTAGAATTAAATTGTATTACCGCCAACTTCGGAGAGCGTCCCAAGCCCTACCACATCTACTACAAGGAAGAATATTGGAAACTGTAAAAAAACATTATCAATCATGTCACAAATTTTTATAAATAAATGTTATAGTTGATTATACTGGAAAAGCCCGGGCTACACTAACGCCTAACGTCTACAATTAACACATAAAAAAACTTCGAAAGTATGAATTATTTTTGACTTCTATGACTTCATAGGTAGCGTTGTCTTCAAAAATCGCAAGAATTAAAATATCGCGATAACTGTTAATATTTGGATTATGCATTTGGGGTAAAATAACTTGCAAATGACCTCTACTATAACGTGTATAAAAGAAGACGTTTAGTTACCCTAACCCTGTATATAAAACAAAACCTACCTAGTTCGTATAAAGAATCTATCCACTTCTCTGCAATTTCGGTCCTGTGAATGTCGAGGTCGGTTTTATTATGTCGTCTATAAGCTTCCCTGAACCACTCTTCAGATTGGTTAAAGCTAGACTGGTCCATGGCGATCAAGCCCATCCTAAAGCACTCGTAGGAAGAAAACGACTCGTCATAACTGACGTTAAATATCTGTCCAGCAGCGAAATCCTTCAGTGGTAAATGATAAATACGCTGAAGACGGACAACTGCAGCGCTTGCACCATTCCAATCGTCAGCGCTTGGAAATTTCAGAAGCCTGTTGTTGGGTAAGTTAACAGCTATGTCTTTGAAATGCAAACAACATTATATTTATACAAAAAATATAGTTTTTCCAGGGTTTGTTTGTAAACAAGTTCAATACATAGGTATACAAGTTCAATACTTTAATTAATGAGTCACTAAATATAGGAATAGTACCTGATTCTTGGAAAGTAAGTACCATTACACCAATACAACAAATTATTGTGAACACCACCAAATGCGAAGAGCTATTAACAAGTTACCAAAACTAGAACAACTGGAAATCACTGTTAAACAACAGCTCAGTGAGTACTTGGATGAAAATGAATTTATGCCCTACATGATCATAAAGTGACATTTTACACCTTAGTTACCGGGACGAAATCAGCTACTTTTTGAGCCCTAGGGCGATAAAGATTCTTTTTCTACTCCTATTGATGAATGCATTCATTATCATGGCAATTTATGATAAGTAATACAAACTATTCCCCACACACATGACAAATATTTCATTCCTGGTTCCTCATACCCCGCGAGCCGTGAGAAATGTTTCATTTCTCACGGCAATATTTCGTTTCTCACGGCTGTAGAACCAATCATAGCGCGGATTTTCATTTCCATCGTGTTTAGAGAGACTGCTTAGCGACGTTGACAACGTCGCTAAACGACGAGCGCTACAAACAATTTTAATCTGTCAGATATTTTAACGAAATACACTACCACATACCGCCACATACGTACAGTGTACAGTAATTACTGTAATTCGTTAATCATAATTATCAAAAAAATGCATTCTGAATGTGTAATACAAGCCGCGCAAATCCGCACATTAATTTATTGCACGAAAAATCGAGGTCAAAATACGAAAAAACCTACAAAGCGTTTATGGGTTGGCGAATCAGAAAAAATGGAAGCTCATTTTCCGAAAATGTTTTGATAGCCTATTTTGGTGAGCTTGCCGACAAATTTAAGTCGCCCAAAAAGTGTAATAATGTGACTTATTTAATACATCAATACGCACCAACAAGGGATAATAATTATCTGTCATTTTGCAGGTTAGATACCTGCAAATTTAACTTTCTTCGCTGTCAATCGTTGACACTTTTAGAAAAAAAATCTGTAATACCGACATAATGTCATACATCAGAATACCTAATACGGACTAAATTAATTTAAAAAAAATATTGTATAGGTAGTCGTAGAAAAAGTATAGTATTCCATTCGCAAGTAATGGCAATTACTCACTCGAACGTTTTGCAAACTTCGTTCTCGTGAGTAATTGCTTACATTACTTGCTCATAGAATAATATACTATTATTCGCCCTAAACCCTAGGGCATAAAGGATTGCCATGGTTATAAGTCAAATATATCAAATATTTGTCATTCAAATTGTAAATTTTATCGTCAATGTCAACTATTGGCGATTAAGGTTATAAGTTTGACAATTAATTGTCTGTATTCTCACTCATCAATGTCAATTATTGGCGATTAAGGTTATAAGTTTGACAATTAATTGTCTGTATTGTCCATCGAGCTTATATGACTAGAGGGAGCGTGCCGGGCTTTGTTTGTGGCCAATAAGGTATTGTCACTCAACTCCGAATTGTTTGTATGGTTATTCAACTCCGTAGATACGTCGTCACTTGATAACGTCAAAATAAATGGGCGCGTTCAGCGAACGCAACAGTTGGAAAGTCAGCGCAAACGCGTTTAGGTTTGCTTAGTATCAAACAGTTGAGTATTCGCTGAACGACTCTGCTGCCAAAAACGTTGGAATAAAAAAAGTTTCAGCCATACGCCAAAAGGTGGCATGTCCAGCATCTAATGTTCCCGACAAATGTTCACTTACTACTACACCAAAGATAAAAGAATATAAAGATGCGACGCTTCGGGTCGGCTGCGTTGATTTAGTGGGGTCCACATTTGATGACCTTGAACGCATGTGAGCTTTAAACCGTTGACCAAACAAGACGGGAATTGGTGGGAATTTTAAACTAACGAATACAATGCACGATGGTCGGCAACGTTACCGATGTTAGAGGTTATGTAATGCAAATGAAAACAAATCAATATTCACATATATAAATAAAATAAAACGTATCCGATAGTCACCTAAATGGAATATTAACAAAAATAGTGGATTCTAATATAACAAATAACAGCGGTTTGTTGACTTTTTGAAAGTATAATTAATAATTAAGCAAATAACTGTGTGATTGTTTGCCTAGGCCATCGATCGATATTCAAACTCACATTATTATTATGACTTGTTGCTGGCAACCAATATGTTTTATATATTTTATTCTATTTTGCACACCGATTTCCACTAGGATACCTATGTGTCCATTTTCACTGTCTCTACTACTTACTATTAATAAAGGTACCTCTAAACTAAACAGTACAAAACCACATTAACAATTAACATTTTAATTAAAAACTGACCACTCATTAAAATGCTTATTAAAACACTACATACACAATCTTGCACAATCCAAGGAACGTAAACACCAATCAGCTGTTGGTAGCCATCTTTTCATTGACCAAATCTATCTCACTCTCGAACCGCGTTTTCTTGTCTAGTGACGTATCTTATAATTCTCTTATCTTTGACACTTAGCGCCTGTGGTCCCCGCTAGTAAGTAGTCCCGGACGTTCACGAGCGCAGGCGGTGGGCCGTCGGGTTCAATCGGGACTCTACGCTAGAAAGCTCTCGGTATAGGTACATAGAATTAGTGTATTCGACTTTTGAACGAATCTGATAGTACAGACTGATTCTCCCTATATTTGATACGACTGAAAATGGCGTGACACCGATGTAAACAAACTATAGCGTACGTTATAAATTCTCTAATTAAGTAATGTAGTATCCTGTTTTCTAACAACAGTTCTTTTGTTTCTGTTCTAATAAAATAATCGTGCCCGCGCGTAGGTATGCCGTGTAACGCAGAAAGTTGGACACTAATAGGAGAAACCTAAAATCCAAATATGAGAACGTAATTATCTCAAGAGTACCTTTATGGTGGAAGCTATGCAAAAATGACAGAAAATGTTGAAATACGGTGCGAAGCCGACAAGCCAGCTGCACGATTATTGCAATTCTTACAAAAACGTGCCACTTGATTGACACCTTATGTTTATATGTGATTTAGGGTGATTTCTAATTCGATACCTCATTTTTTCGTTCGGCTATAGTTTTCGAGATGTTCTAAACTTTTGTGACAGTGGCTAAATTAATAAACAAAGAGATAAAGCAGATGATCGATAAATAAATATTAACATTGGATGATATTCCGAACATGTGATACAAATAATAATTTTTGGCATTTTAATAATATTAAACTTATTCCACGTTCTTTGTTTATTAATTTACTCTCGCACATAAAACTTTCAAGTTAAATATCTCCAAGACTATTGATCCAAATAGAAGTTATTTAGCATTTTAACATATTAAGTATCATATGAAGTGCACACGGCGTGAAAATATACTATTACTCACAACGATGATTCTATACTCTATAGTTCTAGAATGTATTAAGTGCACCGCAATCGTTCCTACGTACCTACATGAATATTATTGTATCGATTAAAACATCTACTAATTGTTATATAATCCATTTATTGAAAACAAAATAACTATACATTTACGTATACACACGTAGGCACGTATACATTTAGTAACAAAAAAGGTATTCAAACATATTTTTATTTATATACAGTGCGCGCGTAAAGTATGGAAACGTGGCAAAATCTCAAGAACTGTTTGCTATTTCAAAAAATCCTCGAACACGTCGATTTATAATTATCAAAATACACCTTATGATATCAAATTATTTTTTTTACCTTCAATTGTTTTTAACAGATGACGTCATCGACATTTTTTTTTTAAATGACAACCCTATATCTTTTTTAATGAATTTGACAGATCTTTTAACTGTCTTAATGGTAGCATAATATTTTTATGGCGTTACATCATGAAATTTTTGAGAAAAAGACAATTCAAGTTTATAAAATAAAAGTGACAAAATCTCCGGAACGGCTCGACCGGTTTAACGAAATTTTGGAACTAAGTATTTTGCGACCTTGTGAAGTCACTGGCGTTATTATCGTTGATACACGTTTACAGTTTCTGAGATATAATCTCAAACTTTTGAATTTGAAATAGAACACCATGTATATTTTGACATTTTCTTTTTCAATGTTACTACGCTTGTTATAGTATTATATCAAAAATATGTAGTAATTAACAAAAACCTTTATTACTCAGGTCTAAAAATTAACAAAGAAAAAAATGATAACAAAAAATAACAACAACAAAAAAATAAACCGATCTAATTTAAAACAATGTGATCTTGTCAATGGTTGAGAATCCTCATAAACCAACTAGAGTAGTTGCAGTAGAAAATGTAATAATGTTTTGTTATCGATTCTTTCTTTGTTAATTTTTAGACCTAAGTAATAAAGGTTTTTGTTAGTTTCTAGATGTTTTTGATATAATAGTGAAGACTGTAACAGAAAATGTCAAAATATACATGGTGTTCTATTTCAAATTCAAAAGTTTGAGGTTATATCTCAGAAACTGTAAACGTTGCATCAACGATAACGATACGATACGATACCGATACGACTTCACAAGGTTGTAAAATACTTAATTCCAAAATTTCGTTAACTTCGGTCGAGCCGTTCCGGAGATTATGTTTTATTTCATAACCTTCAATTGTATTTTTCTCGAAAATTTTCTTATTTGTTTACTCGAACAACGGAAACTGCACATTGAACATTTCTTTAATTTTTTGGGTATTTTAGATTTATCTTGCGTAGTTACTACGGTGGTGTGCGTTCTTTGGTGAAAGACTAAATTTCGTTTCTGATTAAAATTTTTACCGCATTCACAAGAAAATTGAAAATTTCTAGATTTTTTATGTGTTCCAGGTATCAACACATTTATTTGCTCAGGGTGAAATCGTCGGGCATGTTTTCTCAGATTGCATACACTGCTAAAAGTTTCATTACATATGGTACACGTTGTATTTTCAGCCATATCATAAGCTAAAATATATGTTATTGAATTAGAAAAAAGAAAAAAAATATATAAGTGTCCTGCAACTTCTTGCCATAAATTCAATTTAAAAAATAAATATTTTTATATTTCATTTTATTTTTTAATAAGTTTAATAGTGTAATTTATAATGGTAGTCCTATATTTTATTATTATGTATTATGCTGATGTACTTACTAGTTTATCCCCTAAGCTTGTCTTTATTTGCTGGAAATATTAAAAAAAAGTTGCGATATTCTAAACTCCTTAGGTACAACACGCTCGCCGCCCATGCAGCTTTGTTTACATTCGCTTACCTTCAGTTCTCACGGCGCCAATCCGTGTCTCTTTATTTATCTGAGATTTATCCCCAGAAGTTGCAGGATACCGTGCATAATCGTAATCACTACATAAATACGTAAACAGAACGTTAAATCTGAGTTTCAAACAAATTTCAAGTTTATTGCTGACTACATTGAAATGATTTTGCGTTCCATCAATTAATTAATTGCTATACAAAGAGGAACAAGTAACTTACATGTGTTTTTCTAAATATTGTTAACCAAACACAAATGTCTATGCAGAAACTCCAAACACTGGCCAATTTGACAGGTACCTACTCAGCGCTCCGTACGGTTGTCGGTTACATTTAAATTACAGTCGCTCAATGTCGCCTGCGTTCGTGAACGTCCGGGACTACTTACTAGCGGGGACCACAGGCGCTAGTATCTTTGACTATACATCAAGAGACAGAAAAGTCAATCTGAAGTACGTCGAAAAACTAGAATAATTTGACACTTGTCAAAATGACATGTGGTTTTTGTGCGCAAACGTCACAAATAGTATACTTTTCGCTGAGAAGGATAAGCAACGTTTGATTGTCAACGTCTAGTAAGCGGAACCGCTCCCATTTATTAATATTATTCAAACGGAGGTGCAGAGGAACAAAACCATTGTAGGAGATACAATTTTGTATGTACCTCGGGCATTACTTGATGTTTATACCCTCGGGCGACTTAAAAAGCTCTCGGGCCTGTCGGCACTCGCGATATTTAAACTGCCACCCTCGGGGCATAAACACCCGTCTAATGTCCTTGGCACATAAATAACTAATATTACTGACCAACAGTTAGGTTTTCGTGCTAAGGATTCATACGAGACAGCCCTAAATTTGGTATTGGCAAATTGGAAAAATAATTCTTATTATTTTAAATACGTTACCTCGTTGACGGCCTTCTTTTAACATCGGTACAATATCTTTCCAGTAGATGGCCAAGCGGTTAATCAAGAAATAACCGTTTATCGGATTGTATATTTTATCATAGTCTACCATATCTTTTGATTTCTTGAATGAACTCAAATAGCTAAAAATGAAAAGTTGCAATAGGCGTTTGGTTAGTAGATTCACCTTAACTCTTTTACGATGGCTATTTTGCTCTGTTCAATGTGAATGTACTTTTCCAGAACTTGTTGTACTGATATCTCTGTTGTCAGGAGTTCTGTTAAGCCGAATATAGATGAATACAATTCACCTTGACAATTTATCTTAAGAAGGAAGAAGACGAACAGATACACGAACGATTTCATGTTCACACAGGCAATTGAAATGAAATGCGTTATTTTTTTTAATTTTTACACGGTTATCTCGATCGTTAAAACCCACAACGGCGATCGTCAAGTGTTATTTTTGTTCTGCATATAAAATACAATTGAAAGTTAAAATATTATAGTGGATTTGATGAAGGAATAGTGATAAAAAGATTGAGCTTGCAAAAAGTTGGCCAGTGTATACTCAGCAATGATGCTCACTTTAGGGCCCAAATAAAAAAAAAACTCAAGTTTGCATTCTAGTTTTAGGTTATACGTGAAGCTTCCTGAATCCAAATCTGAAGCCAGATGTCCACAATGACGATCCAGTATGGCGATAAAAAACGTTATTTGAAGCTGCCTAAATCCAATCTGCAGCCAGATTTTTAAAATTGAAAATAAGCGATTAAATAAAAACTCACATACGCATGAATCTTATTTCCTGTTATATTTTAAAGCCCCTGGTGCCATATCTGATTGTCAGAATTTACAGCGCAAATCCCATATAGAGACCAAAAAAGTTAAAAAATGTGCAATATAAAATAAAAAAGCTTTATTTCCAATCATATAAAAATGGTAACAGTTGTCTTGACAATCATTGACTACTACATAAATTAGATTCGAGTTCTAAGTTGTTAACAAGTTTAAAAACTTAAAGATGCATACGTCACTATAATATATACTATAGAAACTCATAGAAAGTATAAATATGTACAATATAAACTCTAGAATCAATAGGAATCAATTAAATTATTAATACGTATATTTAACATGGCGTGTTATTAGTGGCGTTCAGCCAGTTCCAGCTGAAGCTGCTGAACGCTGAGTCTGGTTGAATGTCACGATTTTCACTAATATAAAAGAAGAATTATACGTGAGGTAGCGGAGATTCGTTACATAAAAACAACTTTCCTAGCTATCCATTACACACATCTCCACATGTACAGTCAGCAGTCTTCACATTACTAAAAAAAAGGATCTAATTTTAAGATTATCATGCAGTTTGTTCAGGAGGTGGCCTTGTTAAACCGCACGGCCTCTTGAATTCTTGCCCGCGCTCATGAATCCATTTATTAGAAACTGAAAACAGATCATCATTATTAGGAGAACACATCATGGGTTGTCCAAAAACAAACAAAAACACGTACCCCATTTTGATCCTGCCAAAACAGGACATGCGGCGTGTCTTGTATTAACATCTCCTTCTCCGGTGGAGTGTAGATTGTACCAGAAAGCCGCTGAGCCCTTCGTCGGCCATAATGCGGTTTTGATGTAGGGAAATACAGTGGCTCCCCCTTGAGGTACATCACTCATCTAGAAAAACAAGTAAAGCATCCATGTAAATATGTATTATAATGTATTTCTCAACAGGTACAATCACTAAACACATGATTCTACACCATGTAAGGTCAGGTGTCATTCTGAGAAGATTTTTTCATTACGCGTTGGTTTGTTTTTGATAAAATTGTGCCACATTTTGACTAATGTTTTCCTAATTGCTTTGAGCAATGCATAATGTTATAATTACTTACATAAAACAGTACAGTTGCTATTCGATTTCCAGTTCCCAAAGTTTTGAATGCGTTGGTTTCAGTTTTCTGAAAGAAGAATTAAAAATAAACAACGTCATCAGAAAATTATCTAAAATAGAACACGTACCCTTGCAAAATCAAAATGTGGTTCGTAGTGGCCGCCAATGCCGTAATTGACGACTTGCAGTTCTTCACTTGTTGTCTGCGTAAGTCCAGTCATATCTTCGACACGTTGAACGACATCAGCAACGTCTTTATGCTCGCTCTCCTTCAGCCATGCTGATTTGCTAATTCTATACTGGGCTGTTTCTAATTCTCCCGTCATCGAGTTTTGGACAGTCGCTCTTCTAAACTATTTAAGATTAATCAAGATTATCAATTAATATTCACATACATGTCCATTTACTATCGTGGCCATATATTATGTAATTTGAAAAAATTCTTATGCTGTCCGTGATTAATATGCTACAACTCATAAAAGTTAGAAAGCTGAATACGTTGGCGTTTACCCGATTTTTCCCAATTAGGAAGAATTGGCGCTGTTTTTGCCCCGTAAATTTCATACGTTTAACTTTAGCAATTAATTACTCCAGAAATAATCTGTAGATTTCAATGAATTAAAAAGAAAACCCACCTGCGGAATGCTAGCTTTCAATGTGCATTTTTGTAAAATAATCGTATTAGTGGTTGACTCACAAAAAGCTATATTATGCAATGCCAGCAATTCTCTTATTAGAAGAGCTAGGATGATGAAGTAATCGATCATAGGTTACCTAATAAATCATATGTTTAAAGTTTATTACCGAATCATTGTTTATCTTTTATTTTCCCTACAAAAGATCGTGTTGAAGCATCTCATGTATTGACTCCTGGGTTTGACGGCTCATAACTCTAAAACTACTCCCCAGAAAAAATTTAAAGAAAGTGTCATACTGTTCAACCATTTCAAAATTTTTTACATTTTTTACGATTTTTGCATTTCTATATTAACGGTCGTCTTTCCGGTTTTTTTTCTCCTAAACCGCTTACCA
Source organism: Aphodius sticticus (assembly GCA_963966075.1). Lineage (NCBI taxonomy): Eukaryota > Metazoa > Arthropoda > Insecta > Coleoptera > Scarabaeidae > Aphodius > Aphodius sticticus. The sequence continues at coordinate 32,203,311 of OZ014513.1, forward strand.
CAAAATTTCATACCTCATACGTTCTGTTAAACAAAAAAAAACATTGAAAAATAAACTAGAAACTTACTCTAGGATGTGCCAAACGTTTCATAGTTGCGATTTCTGTATCACTCATAACATCGTGGAAGATCACAATTTTTGGTTGGGGATATGCCTCTTCTAACTTGAAAGGTGCAATACGTAAGAAGGGGTTACCATTATGCACGTATTTACACCTCAGTTTGGCTAATATTACATCAGGGGTTCTTAATTCCCCCCTACAAAGTTGCTCATATAATTCTTTGCCCTATAATTTCAAAATAAATTAGATAATACAATGGCAAAAAAAATTGTTACCTCGTCGTAAAATGCGTTCGACTCTTCTTCAGCAGTTTCATCTTCTTCCTCTCCTTTCTTTTTCTCCGTGTTGATCTTCTGGATTGCTTCTTCATAATAAGCTTTGTTTCCAAGAGCTCTTGTGTGAGTTGGTAGTAAAGTTAATAGTTTGTTGGTCAAGTCCAGTGCTAAGTTTACGTTGCCTGGAAGAAAGAATTCGTTTAGTATTCCTAAAGCCGAAGGCTTCTGTTACAATAAAAGATTTTTTCGAATGGCTAAAGTACGGGTTATACGAGCCATAAACGCTTTAATAACAGCATTATTTTTAGTTTATTGGCACTCTTGACCAGGATGTTGGTAATAATTCTTGAAATGAATAAATGATATCTACCAATAAATCGTACGCTTAAAACATATTCAGGTGTTTATTTGTAACTGTGCTTCTTCTACAAAAATGTAGACATTGGTCAATTTAGGTAAGAAGTACCGACAACAAATTAAAATTTGTCAACCAGTCAGAGAATTTTTGCGTTAAACTTGCAACCAATACTTTCCCCAATTTACTAGGCCTTATCTTTATTTGACCAAATAAGTAGTTAGCCTTCTTTTTGCAGGACTACGTTAGTCTGGTCCAGAGACCGACTATTGAGCAAAAATACTGAGAGAATATCTTAAACTATTTTCGTATCAAGCTATCCTAAAAAAATCCATCCTAACATACCTTGTTTAAACGTGGAGAAGGCTAAATACTCCAAAATGTCACTCCTGTCGACTGTCTCGTTCTTCTCCCTACCCAATCGCGCATCTGCCTCTCTCATCCACAGCTGGGTATGGTAGAAATCGCCGTTGTTGTACGACTGCCTTCCCAACTCGAAGCAATCAGCAGCGGACAATTCAGAACTGTACTTAACACCGTTTAGTTCACCCCTGGCAAGCGATGAAGTGTCAAGTCTGTAGGTATCCTGAAGCCTGGTCAGTGCGACCGCTGCACCATTGAGGTCTTCATCAGATGGAAACTTCAAGAAGTCCCGATAATTGGATAGATTGGCTATGAAATCTATAAGAGAGTGATGTTGGATGTATTGGTCAAAACAATTATATAATGGGAACACTGTTTCGAACGTGCGGGTTTTTTTTTTTTTTAATGAAAGACAGACGCAAGTATTAACTTCAATATATTGTTCTTTCATCAGTATTTAACAAGACATACATAACACATATACTTAAGAAAATAAACTGCTTCCGGGTTATATATACATATACTTAAATTTCTGTTAGCTCCCAAATAACTAGCGACGGTCACACTGATTTATTAGCGGTATTATTATTATTATTTTAAGTACATATTTGCTATCTTCTGTTCAGTCCGTTGTTATTTTGACGATTAAAGTTATAGTATATATATACTATAATGTAATATTACATTACAAGAGCTGTAACTAGCATATTACGTACAAGTGGAAAATTAACATACGTTTGTTATTTTTCACGTGCACGTAATATGCGTTACAGCTCGAGTGGTGTACTTAATTTTACCTACGACCGACAATTTCAATAAATTGTATCAAAAACTCATCAAAAATGACAAATAAATAAAGGCAAGGATATATGACGGTTAAGCAATGTATTCGCGCGATATCTATTGCAACTACGTTGTCTGATATGCTCAGTGAACTGTATATACTACGTATAACTTGAAGGGACCCGCGGTTTATATTGGCAGGCGAGATGTGATGCAGGCGCAAGCGAAAGAGACATGAGAGCGATGACGTGGGCTATGTCACTGTCTGACTACCGTAGGTAGATAGCGGAAGGCAGTACTGTTTTACGCTTTTTTATTTTATTCTAGTTGAAGCCATTGTCCTAGAAATGTTTTGTGAATTAACTTTACAACAATTAACAGATCTATCAATATTAGTACAAAAACCATGGCAACAAACGCTACTTCTCGCAATGACGTCATCGCATAAATGTCATTACAACCGTGACAACAACAATTGGCTACTCAGCAGGCAGCCATGAAAGTAACACCATATTAACGATACTTCCGCTTCCTTCTCGCACTGACGTCACTTGTAGATGCGCGTCGGCAGACCGTATTGGACCGTGTAAATATGTATATTTTGATAATTAAAAATCGACGAAATTTTTCAAATAACAAACCGTTTCAGACATTGTGTCATGTTTCCTTACTTTACGCGCTCAATGTATACATATTTCGAATAAATACAAATTTTAAAATGTGAAAAATAATTTATAAGTATTAATATTATCGAATAAATCAAATCAGCATCATGTGGACTACTTTTAATGTCAGAATGCGTTTCCTTAATTCAGTTATACAAAGAGCATTTAGTTATTGGACTGCAAATGTTTCAAATTAAGGAATAACTACTATGGCAAAACCGGGAGAGGTGAAGTTGACTCATCGCTTAAAATCGTACGAACCAAGATATGGACGTACCGCGTGGATTGGTTATATTGCTGTGTATATTTGGTTGCCTACTAGGTAGTTCGTTAAAGATTAATATTTAATTACTAAAAATACTATCATTGGTCATTTAATTGTGATATCCTATCTAATTTATATATCCATCATTACTATGTTTAACAGAAGCAAAGTGAAAACATACCAACTAGCCCATTTAAGACAGTGTATTTGTGCGGTTGGAATTAGCTCAGAAATAATCATTTTGTGACTGAGTGCTTAAACTTGGAGTTTCTTTTCTGTTTGTGTAGACATTATTAAATATGTTTTGAAATTCATTTCTGAATATTTCACGATAAGTATTTCACAAAACGGTGGTAAAGTTTGTTGTAAATGTGAGGTTATGTTTTTAATACGTGTTTTGATAATGGATTCAGACGTGCGACGAAAATAATTTAATACGTTCATGACCATAACCATCGATTTCGTATTTAGGGCCTATCCTTTCAACGAAAACATTTTGCTCACATATAATTCACACGTTCGCGCTGTTATAATAATTGGAGGTTAGGTTGCAAGTACCGCTGTCATCTGTATTCTGTTCTAAGAACAGACGTACTTTTTTGTCTTGCCCATTTAAATTATACAGCAGACGTATGAAAATGATGCTATTTCGTTTTAACACACGTCAATATTTAGAAATAATCTGTAACGTATGTCGAAAATAACAGCTGAAATCTATGAGTAATCTTCACCTCTCCCGGTTTTGCCTAAATGTATAATTTGAGAGTACAATCGAGAGCATTACAAGCGGGGACAGCAAAGTGAAATTAGGCACTCATATTGTCAACAATTTTAGTTGTGTAACATTTACTTTGACAGTATTTGTTAACCTATGACGTCTAAACTCTGACAGTATTGTCAACCTACAAATTTGTTCCGGTTCCATCAATTTTATTCTTCGCGGTATTCTTGCCGACACTTAATTCAGTAGCAATTTCTCGAATGCATTCGAGTTTAAATTATTACCTTCTGAAATTCATTCAATTGCGTCATTTTTATTTCTTACGTCAAAATTTACGATGACATCAATGTGACATGACAAGCGTACTGACATGACATTACGAAGCCCAGTTTAATTAGTGCAAAACTGAGTGTCCCCGTTTTTTTATGCTCGTGATAGTACCTAGTCTGTAAATCTGCGATTATTATCTCATGTATTTAAGACTCTGCAAGAGTTAAAGGTTGATTAATATGGTGCAATTAAATTGAAAAAGATATTACAAATAAAAAAGTTAAATTCAAACCGCATACGGTCATAGTACCGTATGAGATAGAAAGAGATGGCTAGCCCACATCACTGCGGGTTGCACACCAAATGCACTTGCTTCACTTATTCTTCATTATGGGTCCTTTCCAGTTATACGTAGTATACACAGTTCACTGGATATTCAACAGCTCGTGTATTGCACTTACCTACGACCGAAAATTTCAATAAATATAAATTGTATCAAAAATGACCAATAAATAATCAAAATATTCGCGCGACATCTAGTGTAGCTACGGACACCTTATTATGTAAACACCAAAGCACAACCAAAAGCACATGCTGTTATAAGCGATATACGAGCGAAGCAGTCCGTGACGTAAGGGTCGTATGTAAAATGTTATACGACACAATGGAAACTAAATGCAGATCAATTGAAATGGTTCAATTCCAGAATTAATGAATGTTTTTTATATAAAAAAAACAGTTGTTTTTAACGGTAGAAAAGTTATTGTGGAAAACTTGAAAGAGAAAATAAAATGACAAAAGTAGCAGAATCTCGCTAGTACCAGTCACAGGAATTCCAGAGCTGCCATTAAAGGCAATGTGGAATTTTGCAATAAAATATTAGAACCAAAATTTTACAAGATTGTGTCGTAAAAATATATACATATTTTGTATTCACACGTGACATTGCAAGCTATTATCTTACGTCTTTTGATACTTAATACTAATAACTAATACGTAAACATATTGGAAAAATATTGCTACTGTATCGTATTTACGTAGTTATTTATAAATTTACTCAAACTTAAAATAATGCGAGTTTCATTATTTACTATATACAGTCATATTTTTTCATAAATATTCAGGAATTAAATCATTTTAATTGATGACGGATCCTAGTACGGTATACAATGTGTAATGATCAATTAGATTCAGGTCTCATGGCAGGAGACCCCATCACTCGGATTTCTTGATTTGTTTAAGTTTGTAGGTAATCTTGCTGTATGGATTATGTATATCAGATAAGTAGATGAATAAGTAAATTTGACAGTTACACCAGAGATTACTCTCGAACCACCAAGGGAATAGTATCGATATAGTATAGTGTCTATGAAGAAACAACCACAGAATGGCCAAAATTCTTGTTGTACATTGTCAATAAAGTATAGAGAATAATATAATAGGAAAGTATCCATCGTCCACAAATTGTTGAACATGATATATAGGAATAAAGGCGTTCAAAAAAGTGTTCCACTTGTAATTTTGAGGAGACTTCCTTCAATAAAGATGATGTTAGACGTACCATTGCCGACGTTGGTGCCCATCAAGGCTTCCACTTGCTTCCAGTCCGTAGTTAAGCGTTTAACAAGTAGGTACGCGTTTATGGGATTGGACACGTACATTTGAATGTCATCGGCGGCATTATCATGTTGATCTTGGTAAGCTTGTGAGTACCTAAACAACAATATAACATGTCATACAACCGACTGTATGATGGCCACAACGATGACGACAAGCTTGACTGGAATTCGACACTTACCGCTTTAGTAGCGCTAGCTTTTGTTCCTGAGCCTGAATGTATTGTTCCAATGTGTTTATCAATACAGCTTCCGTTTGCAGAAGTTCTTCTAAATCTGCTAAAGCTGTATAGAGCTCACTGTTGGTATTTACAATAACCAAAGCTACTATGAATGTTGTTGATATGATCTTCATTTTGGTATTTCTGCGGATAAAGAACAAACAAAATTCAATTAGCTTTATAATGGATCATTACGTCAGAATTATTGATTGGCACAACGATGTTACATTTAGGCTGAATTGTAACCAATGTAAATAAATCTGATGTGGCCAGGCACATGACTTTATCATACTATATACAAAATTGGTAATTTAGCTGCACGAGATTCAATTTGATCGAGATCGGTCGTGTCTGCATTAAATGAAACTAGTTAGCCAGGATTTGACAGATATTTTGCTTATATTGACAGTAGGTGTTGCCAAAACACCTAAAAAAAATTTATTTATTTTTATTGGAACAGATTAGGTAGTTTTTACAATAATGTTACTTTGCTAAAGTTATTACTCTTATAAGACATGAACTCAAAACAGTAAGTACTTTTGTTTGCATACTTATCAGCGTTTAAAAAAAAAGCACTGTATTTAAAATAACTCAAAAACTCTTAACTTTTGGGTAATGCATATGGGGGTGAAGTATGTTGCATTTACCTCTACTACCACGTGTTTAAAGGAATATGACAAGGTACCAACAACCCTGTATCATTAAATTGGAGAAACCTTATTGATTATTAATGGTTGAATAGTTTATTAAGTAGGTAAGTATCTAGAATCGTTGGGAAGGTTGTGAGTTAATACACAGTAGTAACCGCGAATATGTTTGTATGCCAGATGTACACAATTGGCAGAAATCGTGACATAAACTAATTGCAGATAATGTGCACACATCTAGAAGTATCCTTGGCATACCAGTATTTGTGTAAGCAGTAATTTTTGTAACAAGCTGCTAGTTTGCTTCGATTTATAGAAAAGAAATTTAAGTTACGCTTTTTTATTTATTTCTACTTTTGTCATTTGAAAGTAATCGTACCGCTCTGGTTCATTTTGATGAGTTACATATAATACAGTCCGGGGCACAAAAAAACAGACCCAATATTTTGATAATCTTAAATAAATTATGTAATCTTTGACCGACTTTAATGATTCTTTCAGGACGGTGTAAATAAATTCTTCAAGATTATTACTCACGTTTGCAATGTTGAAAAAAAAAAACACATTTTTACGGTTGCTATACTGGGTACTATATACTATACGGTTGCTATACGGTTGCTATACGGTTGCTATAACGTGATGTTTTGGTGGTCTATGTTTAAGAATCCATGTGGAGAAATTGAGTAACTCTGTTAGGTTCATAAGTAGTCTTCATATACTACTTAGTACCCTAACTATAATAAAAAGGAGCATCAATTACCACTGCTTTTTTTTTTGTTTTTGATTTGTCCCAATACCTGAATAACGATTTTTTAAATGGTAGGTTTAATCGATTTTGATTATTAAATGGTTGGAGTTTCTGTTCTCAGTACGATGTAAAGATGTATCAATTCAAAACATTTTGTATTGTGTTGGTCCCAATATCTTAATGTTCGTAAAAACACAAAATAAACGAAAAAAATTACAATTTTATCTTTACTATTTTTTTCTTCAGCATTTGATTGTTTGTAGTGCACGGTGTATGAATATGCCAACCTGGCATATCGAAAAATGTTCTCAATCATATACTTAGCATTAAGCACGCGATCACAAAAGTTTGCTGACCACTGCTGTCAACACAGTGAATAATGTCCTCATGCTTTATCTTCGCATAGAAACTAATAGAGACAATAAAATATAAATGAGCCAAACCAACTATCTAAAACACCATTTTCGCATGGGCGAGCATGACATTATTCACATCATGGCACAAAAGGCCGATAACAAGTCCCTGCGCAGCCAGCTAAACAGAGATTTTGCAAATTTGCCGCTTCGCAACAATCTGTTGCCGAACAATACGGCAAACAATCGGCGCAGTGCGCGTGCAGTGCGCAATGTATACGAATAAATAAATGTTGAATTAACTGTAAGTTGGTGATTTGCATGAAACAGTTGTCGGCATAAATCATACCCTATTATCATACGAAATCAGGAAGGCACTAAACTCATTTTAGGCCATGCATGCCATGCTATATGATGGTAAAACTGATAAAAATGTGCTGAATCCATTGTACCAGTATCATTGACCTGGTACAATGTAGTTGAAATTTGGTAAACATGGGGTCGCTTATTTGAGAATATGGAGAATAAATATGTTTAAATTTGGCGAAGAAGATTTTTTTGATTATTCAACAACGAACAGAAAACTGAAGGTGATAATGTTTTACTCAAAACCCAATGAAATACTCATTTGATTGTACCCAAGCAAGACACTGCTTTAATAAAGTAGGTTGTATGGAGCATCATAGAATAACTATTTTTTGCTTCGTCGTTTATTTATGAAGTGAATACAAAATCATTTATTAAACAGCTCTATTAATGCACGATTTCTATTAATGAACGATTTGTTATAGCCAATCAAAAGAGTTCATTATAGCCAATCGAACATACGTTAAATGAAACCATCCAATCAAAACACTCCGTCATCCAGAACCGCAGTAGAGAACTGTCAGTGTCAAATTACATTAGTTGTCATATAACCTCAAAAGACATCGGCGAAGAAAAGTCTATGTAGATGTCGCCAGAACAATACGATCGACGAAAAAATGTTGTAACCAACTCGAATATTAGTCGGCGATTAATCATCTCGACCATTAACGCACTCGCTAATCGCTCGTGCGTTAAACAGCCTCGATCATTAATCGGCCCTTTTAATATACTTGTTGGTTAAATAACTATAAAATCAAATAATTTAAAAAGTTTTAAAGATAACCCATTATTGGCCAAAATTTGTAGCAAAATTACAAAACTTCGGTTAATGAAAAGGTTCAAAAACGTTAAATAATAATAAATTGCAGACAAAAGTTATTTGGTATTAAAAGGGCCATCCTATGATACATGACAATAGATTATTTATCTATTGTGTTTGTAATATTGGTACCATTTTCTGACTCCCCAGCGTTGACATAATATATTTCCGTACATGAGTTCAAAAGTTTTTGACCTAACATTGTCGCCTTATAAGTGTTTAAGTATAATAGTAAAATAAAAAAAGATTATTTCGTCGTCGATTATCCTTAACACAGAATTTTCAAATTAATCCACTTTTCTCTACATTTCGTCATTATTTCTCGTTAACGGGGTAAATTTGAAAATAATATTGTTGCCTTTTTATTATTTATCAATTTGTTATTAAGATATTGTATCAGATGCTCGACGACCACGAGCTAGAAATTATTATAGGAAATTAACAACAATTTCTCCTAGCGTATTAAAAAGTACTAAAAGGGCTACAATATTAGTTGAAAATCATACAAAATCTTAAATTCTAGAATAAGAGTTCAATGATTCAGAAAAAATATATTTACAAACAATTATTAATTAAAAATATTAATCCCACATTAATAAACGATAGAAAGACGGCAAAATGACTTGATATTCAATGAACATCAATATATAATAAGTAAGTGTTGTCGAGAAGACAGGGATCACGACCATGGATGGATATAACACTCAAAAATGTAAACAATAACATTTCACTACCTTAAAGCGATAGAAATTTTTCAAAGTGTTTGCAAGATAACAAGACGAAAATGCTGCAAAATAGTTAATGGCATAGTCCTTAATATTACGTCATCATTTACTACTAAAAAAAAATTTGCCCCCCCCCCTGGAACATTTTCAAACGGCGCCCATGATACCAGCAAATAAAATAAACCAAGTAAAAAACAAACTTTATGTAACATTAGGTAACATTATAAAGATACTACGGCATTATTTTTGCAACAAAAAAAAACAAAACCGTGCACGCGCTGAGGTTATAAATAAAGCTAACGGGTTCTTCAACCTACCGGTGTGAGTACCAAAAATCCTTATGCGACGTGAAGGTCAGAGGACAAAAATGCAGTTAAGGACACTAACGTGAAAGAATTCCTTAAGAGTCGATTAACGATGATATCAATTAAAGTGGAATTTTCCTTTTTGAGAATTTACTACTTTAGTCAGTGAGTATTAGTACGATTTTTATAAAACCTCTGGCACTGTTTGTCATACTGGCTAGTTGTAAAAGAAGTTAACAACTTCTTAGTTGACGGTTTTTAATTAACCATTTTTTTTTTCTCGAATAATTCTACAAGTTTATTTAAACTTGTATAATTTTGTATGGTTATATAAATTTTAAAACGAATTGATTTGAATAATTGTGATCGTAACGCTACAAACATATTGTCCATAATAAACATATTGGACAATGTAAATAAATTTTCCATGAATACATGTAAAGGACGTTGGTTTGATGTAAACTTAGCTCATTTTTGATGGTATTTATAACCTATTTAACAAAATATATCATAAAAATTTGTTTGCAAGTTGATATGTATAATACAAACCCAAACAAAGTTATTTAGTTTAACGCAATTAATAATTAATCAAAATTTCCTGGAAAAGATATGTATTTTTCATAGAACAAACCGTTTCCATATAATGCCAACGTTTACAGTCTATATTGAGAAATCATCGAAAGAACAATGCTATACCATTTATTTTCACAAGAAGCGTGTGACTGCATAGTAAGTGATAAAGAATCAAATGCATAATTCAATGTACTGTATAATAAAATGTATAAATCACAAAGAAACAGTATTTCACCACAGATATTTCTTATATCATAGCCCACAGGTGTCATGATATTCACTTTTTCAATTGCTGAATTACCTCCACATTCTACTAAAAATTGGTTTCACCCTGGACGTTTTTGTGCAGATTTCTTATTCACTGTGAATATCGTCGCTTCAGTAATGCCATGGCCTCCTGGATCTAAATGTCACAAGGAGTCCATCTATCTACACGGTAGGTGAATAGTTAAAGCATCTTTACAAAAGGTTAATAAGAGAGAAAGTCAATTATTTATTGTTGCTTCAGCACTTCTGCAAGTTTGTGCAATACAGTAAAGCGCAAACCAATTTTATTTTACTTTGAAGGCATTATTAATTCCTGTGTTATGTACAGCTATGTTCTGTGATGTAAAAAATAACTTTCAGCTCGTTTATTTTCTGTACTACTATCTAGAATTACTTCACAGTTCACTGAGATCATACGCGTACATATTAATATGAGTCCTCACACATATGATAAGTAACTTATATCATCGTTATATCAAATAATTAAAAATAGAGTTTTTAGAAATGCATGTCACTTGTGTACTGAATATTGTGACACACATATTGGTTATATGTACAGCATTCGACTAAGTACAAATCTTAGCTACTAAGCTGAGTCAAAATCATCGATCAGAACGATCAACAGAAGAATTAATAGCACAACCAAAGTTGACACAATCAAACATCATGGTAAATAATAACATTCGGGATATTGTAGATCTATTTTATGTTGTTCTTAAAGAACTCTTCCAATTTAACAACTATTTCTTTCTATTAACAAAGTGATGTCCTTTACATCGGTAGTCCCATTAGTAGTTTACTAGTCAATATGTCTGTTTTTCATTTAGAGTATTAAATTTTTTTTAAATTACCTGAAAGCAAACACAACACATCACATATTGGGGCGGATACGTTGATGAAAGACGATAGGTATACCCTGAAAAATCCCGCTACGCTCGTCGTGCCCAAAACACTCGTGCGCCAATTTTTTTCTTATAAAACTTGCTCGCTTCTTCAGAGCTAAGTGAATATTTCTCCCTTATATAGGTACCTAAATTTACACCTCACTGGATACATCTGGAGCTACCGCTCCGATGTGTTTTTCCAAGTCTACCAACCGACGTACCTGATCTTGTAGAGTATTGTGCGGGTGCAGCCATGGGATCACCGCTTTCACAAGTAATCGCGAATTTCTTCATAGAATTCTTTGAAGAAGAAGCCATTAGGTCAAGTCCCTACAAACCCAAACATTGGATTAGATATGTCGATGATACCTTTGTGGTTTGGCCACACGGTAGAGAAAAACTTACTGAGTTTCTGAACCACCTGAACAATGTTAGTCCTTCCATCAAATTCACGATGGAAATAGAAGAGGATAATCAGCTGCCATTTTTGGATGTGCTGGTATACAGAACGTCAACGGGTAGGCTTGGACATACAGTCTACCGTAAGAAGACACATACCGATCCGTACTTGCATGCCAAATCACACCACCATCCCCAACAGAAGAGAAGTGTTATTAACACTCTGTTCAACAGAGCCGATAAGGTATGCGACTCCAGCAGCTTGGACGACGAACGGAAACACTTGGAGTGGGCCCTACGTCAGAATGGATACACCAAGTCCGACATACGGAGTGTCATACAAAGAAAGCCGCAAGACTTACAGGAACCGCAAGAGTCAAAGGGGTTCGCTTGCTTACCATACGTATGTGGGATATCAGAAAGAATCGGTAGATTACTGAAGAAATCGGGTATCACGGTAAGCTACAGAGCACCAGTTAAGGTAAGGGATCTTTTGCCTAACCCAAAGAATATCACATCACTCCTGAAGAACGAAGGGGTATACAAGTTAACATGTGAGTGTGGAACATGCTATGTAGGACAGACAGGAGGAAGCATCGAATGTCGAGTCAAGGAGCACAGAAGAGATGCCCGACTAGGCAAGATTCAACAGTCCGCTGTTGCTCAGGGGTAAGTAATTATCATCGAAGGCTTATTAGAGAAGCCATCGAAATTTACAAACATCCTAACAACATTAATCGTGAGGACGGCACTGACATTAGTAGGGTCTGGAAATCGATCCTAACGCGGCCAGGTGGAAAAACACATGGGAGCGGTAGCTCCAGATGTGTGCAGTGACGTGTAAATTTAGGTATATAAGGGAGATTTATTTGGTAGGTCTTCAGTATTCAGTTAGCTATGAAGAAGCGAGCAATATGGTTCGCGAAACGTCAGCATTTACGAATCTTGACACACGGCATAACCGGGAAGCAATTTATTTCGTAAATGATTGTGCCCGTGAATGGCTATACGTACTTACTTCATAAATAGTTAATTTATTTTTAATAATGTAATTATTTTATTTTACAGAAAGAATAATTTACTTTAATAGTTAGATGAGTTGGCATTATTGTACTAATTTTAAACTATGTTTTATGCTTAAATAAGCTCGCATGAATGTGTGTGTATGAATGTGTACATGGGTACACACAAAAAACACTTCTTGACAATTCTTGTCCAAAAACAAAATAACGCTAGAGGTCGCCATTGTTGTTTTGACAATTTGCGACTATAACAACAGTCAAAATCGATTTAGATTGTGTTTAATGGACAATTTTCGACTATTTTTTTGCAATTCACAGCCTCCTAGCCTCCTAGATTCGCATTCAAAGATTTTTCCATCTTATTTTAAGTTCGATTGTACTTAACACATTCGTTAAATTGCAGTATATTTGTTCTTCGTATCTTATTAAATAATACAGTACAAAAGTTACGAACATAATATTTTGAAAGGCCTCGAAGACATGCATTGCCAAATTTATTTCGTTAAAATATTGCATATGAGGAACAATAGATTCTCGTCTATCCATTATTTATAGAATGATGATGACACCACACAGCGGAGGATGCATGCATGGCAAAAAAAGACGGCCAATTTACTAAGAAATTCCGTGAACTGTGCTTATGGTGCATTCGTGCAAATAGTTTCTTAACCACGACAGGAAAACACAAGCAAAACCGCTCAAAGAATAAACAATATCGTAATAAATGGTTAGGCACTATTGAAATGCGTGCATCTGTTTTTGTACGATAATTAATGGTGCAGATGCTCCTTTGACTATTTTCTACACATGGTTAAGTGATGCTATTTGGACTGATTGAGTAACTTACTGTATACTAGCGACCAGTACACGTTGACATTCTCTTGAGCAATCACTAATCATAAAGCGTTTAGAATCGGTAGTATGCGTTTCAAAGTTTAGTGTAGCATGCATGTATATGTTTATTAAATTTTAGACGTCAACGTATGTAAATTACTAATTAAAATGTTACTTATGATCGTGGGCGCCGATGGAATATCTTCAGAGCAATTTTCCAGAATGAAACATTTTTTAGTAGTAACTAAAGACGTGTGTATTTTCTCCGCAGTTGAATATATTAGCATAAACAATATTGTATGTGTAGAATTATTAAAGAATTGGCTTAAAATATATAGATGGGGTGCCATTTTAATCTTTCTGTTAAATTTTTAATCACTCGTATTTCCAATGATATTTAGTCAATTCAAATATTTCTTTAAAAGGCGAATTGCTTGTAGTGTGAAGATTGAAACCAGTTGCTTTATGTTTGCCTATGCAACATTTTTAATAATATCGGGTCAATTTAATGAGAAATGAAAGGTGTATTAAAATTAATGGGTAATGACATTTGTCTTGTTTTGGTAAAAAAAGGGCACTAGAGATGTTATAGCATCGTATACAGGGTGATATTTTTGTTATACAGGGTGAAATATTTAAGCAATATTTTTTATTGTATTTAGTAAAAACCAGTGGAATATGACGTTTGTGACAAAAACATTGCAACGGCAAGAGAAATCTAACTGTGTACCTGAGTTATCTTTAAAAATCGTGGAGAAACCATTGGTCTTGTTATGGGCGGCATGTTTGAATTTATCATTTTAGGTGGTATTTTTGTCAGTTTCATTTATGATGTATCACACTTGTTGTTTAGATGTAAATTTGAGACGTATGTTACTTGTTCTTGTTCTTTTGTTTGTTTTTGCTAAGTTTGAATCGGAGCTGGAATCAACGTTTTTTGAGTATGTCACATCACTTCAAACCAAGACTTCTTTTTTATTTTTATGTCATGTTTAAATAAAGGGCACTTCCAACATCAGCCTGAAACCGGCCTGAATACCTTGTGTTGTTCGTTTTTTTAGATATCTTTTATTTGAAGATAGACCTTCACACAGACCTGACCGTCAGACAAGTGAAAGCAAACTGCCATAATTTTAGTTCAATAAAAGAACGATGTTGATTTTAGTTCCAATTCACTGCAAAAGCAAAATTTTATGTTTTTGTTGCAAAAAAAATAAAAAATTGTAAAAAAATCTACAGCCCAATAATTGTAGTACAATATGGAAAATTATAACCATAAGAAAACTAAACGTTGGCGATAGTTACTCCACCATCTTTAAAGATAACTCAAGTTTGCAATTGGACTTTTCGTGCGTATGCAATGGAATCGTTTTTTTATCTATGGAAACGTCCAATTCAACTGATTTTTTGAGTAAAAACAGCAAAAATACGATGTTTTAAAATTTCAGCCTGTATACTAAGAAAATCACCCTGTATACAATGCCATAAAATATCTACTGTTCCTTTTGGCCAAAAGGAAACGAATGTCATCCTACTTATTTCAGTACACCTTTCATTTCACATTAAATTGAAATGTTGCATAGCCATACATAAAGCAACATTACATTGGATTAAAACGTTCAATTATTGCAAATATGGTATGTTTTCAATCTTCACTATATAAGCAATTAGCTTATCAAAGAAATGCTTGAATTTACTTAATATCTTTGGAAATATGAGCAATTGAAAATTTGTACCGTTTTTTTTTTGGCCCACAGAACTTCCTGAATGCAAACTGGCTGCCCTATGTCATGAAACTTATAGAACCTACTAGATTGATTCTTTTTCATATCACTTGGAACTAGGGTTGCCAACATTGCGCCTATGCTGACCCGGAAAAAAATAATTATATTATGGAACATAAGGGTTTTAAAGTAATAACAGTCGCCACAAAATTGTGTGGCTTCGACACACAAAAATGCTACAATTGCTACTTTCAAAGTTTCTCACATGCTCTCAAAAAGTAAAAGTTAAATTGTTGTGAAGATTGAGTAATGGAGTGCTTCTTATTTTGAAAAAAAATCTCTTTTTTTCAAAGGAAATCGCTGCAAACTGTATGATTAGAATAACAATTACTGTATTTTCGTAATTTTTAAAAAATATTTAGGGTTTGCTACAGTTTCTCAAACGACCTATGATTACCTTTAGTTAACCCGGAGAATGGTCGCCAAACCCGAAGTCTCCGGGTCAAAATGACCATGTTGGCAACCCTACTTGGAACATATTATTTATTGCCTCTATAGGCATAATATTGAACTCTGTTTTGCATTTACCTAGGTATGTCCCCATAGATATAATGAATATAATATTGTGAATCGTGAATAAATTTATTAAAAAACAAACTATCATATTGATAGGTTGCTTCAAACTTCATACACGTATACAATCGTAAGTACAGACCTTGACCAACAAATGACAATGTTGATGATTGTTTGCCAACGGGAATGGACTGACCAACGAAGGCAATGCCAAAGATCACATTGTCTTAAACTTTGCATCTATATATTGTTTATTTGGAACTACTAATTTAATCAAAGATTATAAGCAATAATTTATATCTTCTTGAAACCAAGCGTCCATTTTGTTGGACGCATGGTATTCAATGCAAATAAGTTTACCAAATAACAGTTTTAGAAGATACATAATTTGTAATATTAACTTTTTTGAGTTAGTTAAAACTGTACTTTTTGGGATAAAACAAAGTCGTGGAGTGAAGTATTTTATTTTCTTTCTTTCTTTGATGCTTAATAAGACGGAAATTACCTTAAAAACTAGAGCAAATCTAAAAAAAAACTCATATCTGTGACATGGCGTGGATGCGGCTGATACACACAACGAAACGTTGTCTCAATTCAAAGCAACCTTTGTTAATCCAAAACAACGGCTGTTTTATATATACGCAAGAATATCTCGTTCATTGAAGAAAATCGTTGTTTTGACCGGTTGACTTATTTTAAGATTGTACAATTTTAAATTGATACTTTACTTATTTGACGTAAGAATTTGTTCTCTTAAATTAATAGGTTGGGTAGTTAGATTCATCAGCTCACATTCTTGGATTAAAGATTCACCTACTTCTTTTAAATATGAACATGTTATTATGAAAGCAATAATATTTTACATGTAAAGCAATTAACGCATCCAAAGAAGTCAATATTGTTATTTTCCAACTAGGGAAGAGAAGACACCCGGTGTCCCTTCTTAGTCTCTTTCCATCAATATTAGAGCTTTTGGACATTTCTACGTCAGGTACATTGATGTATAATAGCACAATCACCGACGCTGCATAGATATGTATGCGGTTATATACCATTTAGGAGACCTCTCTTACGACGAGAAACTAAAACGCCATCTATCGGCATTCTTCACATTATTTTCAAAACAACGACTTACCTAAATCAAAACCACCGTTTTCTTAAAACAAATATTTAGGTTGCTTTATATTAAATAAATATTCTCATTATAAGTATGTGTTGTGTTAAAACAAACAAATTATGTTAAGAATGTTATTTTCTTAACATTAGACAACCAATATCTAATTATGACCTTCGTAAAAGACGTTAGTTTTCAAGATATTGAAACTTTTGAATTTGCTCAACATATCTAAAAGTACCAAGTTACATGCAAGTAACTCTAAAACGTCTGGGGAATTTTAATAAAATTTTGTACACAAAGATAAAAACATGTGCCGCACATGAAGGGTATGGTTATAATTCCATTGTACTTCCGGAAGCATCGCCAAAAAATGTAGGTTTCTTATTAAGTAATAAAAAAAAACTTTGTTGAGAAGGTGGTATCTGTCATATTACGTTTAATTTTGTTGGTGGCGGTTCCTGTTAAACCGGAAGTACAAATTTGTACGAAATTGTATTAAAATCACCTTTACCGTTTGAGAGTTAGGATCCATACTTTTGCCCAACCCTGTATAGAACAATATCAGGACAACAAGAAGTTTTGAAACCCCACTGAGAGCAAATTACAGTTTTGTGACAAGTGAATTCAATCAATAACTATTCCTTATTTAATTATCAGTAGTTAAAATCTAAAATTACTAAATAGGTCCATGGAAACAGCCTAATCTAAATATAATCGTAATAAAAATCATTGCAGTGCGTACGTGCGGTTCATCAAGAGTCTGAACCCATAAACTAAGTACTCTTTTCAATTGAATTGAGTAACCGACTACATACATACACATACAAACATATCACACAACTCCTCTGTATGTACGTATGTTTATCTAACAAGGATATGATTATATTAGAACAAATGCAACACTTAACGCTGTAATTATTTGTTAAAAGCTCGTAATTCACGAGTAAACATCTCAAAATAAAAAGAATAAACACGACAGTTTCTAGAGAAGTTCTAGAAAGCTCGCCCCAGTGTTTACAAACAAAGCTAAGCCGGTTTCTACTCACGTCAAATTTCCGCAGCCGCCTTGGCACCTAAAAAAAGAACGGTGACAAACCAACCAACAACCACGAGCCGGTCGATGCGACTGCTCAAGTAAAAAACATTCGGTCACAGCATCCCGACCACATGGTTTGTTGACACAAATCTGCACGAAGATGTTAAATGCAATGGCCGACAGTAATCATTGAGGGACATCCCGTAACGAACAGCTGCATTAAAGCGATTGGTAATTTAATTATCTGTAAAAGCGACATCACTTGTTCAGCAGTTGAAGCACTATACAAGAATATAAAATGCATCGAGCTACATCTAGTGTTGGAAAGTGGTATTAGCTAAATCGGTAATATAGTTCGCCGCGTAGTGTAAAGCGCTATAGGCAAAACCGGGAGAGGTGAAGTTCACTCATCGCTTAAAATCGTATGAACCAAGATATGGACGTACCGCGCGGATTGGTTCTATTGCTGTGTATATTTGGTTGCCTACTAGGTAGTTCGTTAAAGATTAATACATATTTAATTACTAAAAATACTATCATTGGTCATTTAATTGTGATAATATCTTATCTAATTTATATATCCATCATTACCATGTTTAACAGAAGCAAAGTGAAAACATACCAACTAGCCCATTTAAGACAGTATATTTGTGCGGTTGGAATTAGCTCAGAAATAATCATTTTGTGACTGAGTGCTTAAACTTGGAGTTTCTTTTCTGTTTGTGTAGACATTATTAAATATGTTTTTAAATTCATTTCTGAATATTTCAGGATAAGTATTTCACAAAACGGTGGTAAAGTTTGTTGTAAATGTGAGGTTATGTTTTTAATACGTGTTTTGATAATGGATTAAAAGAAATACGAACTGAAAATTACTTTATTTTGATAAAATATATAACATATATACATAAATAATAATATATATTATATTTAAAAAAAAACATGGTCTTCTTCGACAACATTGTCCAGTATATACAGACATAAATAATAATAAAATATATATATATATATATATAACAAAAAAACATGTTCTTCAATCTCATCCTCCTTTTCTGAGTGGTCTAGACGTTTATTTCTTATATACCCCCGTAAAAAGTTCGCTCTTAATGCGACAATATTTGGCTGCTCCAGTAATCCTTTTCGTCCGTCATCCATACTATACGAAAATCCAATCGATTGCAAGCATAGTCGAAGGCTTGTCACGGAAAAATCAAACACCTCATCTTCCCGAAGCTCCTGTGCAAGACTTTGTACAGTAACAGGAAGTACTACAAAAATATTTGTTAATCATTGTTTCTATTATTTTAATATTCTTAAAGCCTTGCGTATATACCACCAACGGAGCACAGATTTTGTACCGGGATAAAACACAGCATTCCGCAATATTCATAATTTATGTTACTTACGTTTCTTATGTTTATTGTAAATTTTGCGACGTATAGCAGCTTTTGTAAAAACGTCAACATCGACCGATTTAAACTTTGGTCGACAACGTCTCTTCTGCGGTGAAGATATTGAGGTACCTTCTGTTTCTGCCGTTTGAAATCTTAGTTTTGTACGATATACTGTTGAAACGATAACACCACAAGCATCAGCAGTCCTCTAAATTAAAAAAAAATAAAATAAAATTGGTCTTTTGAGGTAACAACTTAAATAAAATGACTTACTTCCATAAGTATTGTCTCGCCTACATTTTCAGACGTGCGACGAAAATAATTTAATACGTTCATGACCATTACCATCGATTTCGTATTTAGGGCATTTCCTTTCAACGAAAACATTTTGCTCACATTTAATTCACACGTTCGCGCTGTGTTATTATAATAACTGGAGGTTAGGTTGCAAGTACCGCTGTCATCTGTTCTAAGAACAGACGTACTTTTTGATCTTGCCCATTTAAATTATACAGCAGACGTATGAAAGGGATGCTATTTCGTTTTAACACACGTCAATATTTAGAAATAATCTGTAACGTATGTCGAAAATAACAGCTGAAATCGATGAGTAATCTTCACCTCTCCCGGTTTTGCCTATATCTTTATTGCTGTAAACGATGTATAAAAACAGTTTCATTTGAGACACCGAAAATTGGTTGATGTCGCCCTATATATACAGAACGCCGAGGCGCACATTTTAAAATTATTATGGTGTATACAGGATGTTGCATAAGGTAGTACCAACAACCCAAACTTATGTTCGTTCTATTAGCGTGATTACCTACCATATCCAAATTGTGTACAGGCTGGTCATAATCTGCGACAAAATATTGCAAATTGTTTTTTCGTGAGAAAATTAATTTTTTGAATTCTACGCATCATTCTGCACAAAAAAGTACTAGCACACACCAGTGTTAAAATAAACAATTGCAGAGATAACTAGTCTTCTTCATAAAAAAAATCGATTTTTCTATCAATAAGTGCTCCTACACCTACATTAACCATTAAACCAGCTAAGTATTTACCTAAATTGCTGTTTTCTCGCATGATTTCATCTCTTTTTATTAACTCGAATCACAACTGCAATTTAGTATTATAGTTTGAAATAAAATTAGCACTTATTGATATAAAAATCAATTGTTTATGAAGAAGACTAGTTATCTCTGCAATTGTTTATTTTAGCACTGCTGTGTGCTTTTTTTGTGCAGAACGATGCGTAGAATTAAAAAAATTAACTTTCTCACGAAATACAATTTGCAATGTTTTTTTAATAGAACGCTTCTTACTTAATCATAATCTAAGCGTGCTCAATAAAATTAAAAGCAGGTATTGAGATACAAAATTTTTCTCAGACTGTTGTTTTTTCATAAAAATGCCAATAAATCAATATATATAAATAAACATTTGTACAAACTAGTTTCTAGTTCTTAGGAAGTATCAAAACTGGACTGCTCAAAAAACCAACTCGTTGCTGTATTTCTTTTTGTACAAATTACAACTTTGTAAAAACTAATTCTTTCTGCAAAAATGTATAACATAAGTGATAATTTGAAAAGTTGTAGAGAATGAGAGGCAAAAATTAGCTCCGTGATTGCAAATTCATTATCAAAATTGATAAAGTAAAAGTGCTGGAATTTATATGGCTGGCCAAAGGCAGAAATAGTACTAAATGAGGTCAAAAAAGGTGAGTACGATAATTTATCGTAAATTATTTAGATTTTTTAGGTTTGTAATAATAAACTAAAACAATTGAATATCAAAATAGCGTTCTCTTAGCCCTCAATAAATATAAAATACAAAGGTCGCTGATTATATCAGATTCAATCAATTTGTTACATCGTATTTTAAATCGTTGACCGATTAATATCCCCCAACTAATGAGTTTATATTTTGATTTTTAGAATTTTTACATCGCATTTAAAATCGGCGACTGCAAATACCACCAATTACTAAATTTTAACTAAATCAGAATTATTTTCAGAAACCATTCATATTGGATCCGCATTTTGTCTTGCTTTTACTTTTTCGTCGTCAAATTTTAAATCAGTAACCCTAGAAACTCCGAATTACTAAATTTCAGCTTTTAGAAGCAACTAGTAGTAATAAAAATAATGAATGTCTATTTGTCTATCTTGTACGTGATATATTCGTAGTCGCATTGCTTTAAAACTAAATTTTAAATTGTAACTTTAAAACAACCGTAACTACTGACTACTCGATTAAAAAGATAAGATATTTTAAACTATCAAAATCACACATATGCTATTAAAAATAATAATTTGTATAGAAAACTTTTATAAACATTGATTTGCTACACAAATATGTCTTAATAAATGTGGATTCGAAAAAATCAACTGCTTTCGAAAAATTAGCAATTCTCTTTTAGACATTTATCTATGTATTTCTCCAAAAGATTTTGAATAATGCGCCAAAAACAAATTAAGTCCGTTTGTAATGCTTTTGTTTTAAAATTCCTGGTAAAAGGGTACTCGTACCGTACTATTAGATTTATCAAATAGGTTATATTATGATAGGTTATGGCAGTAATATGTACACAAAACTCGACGAATATTCACATCACTTGCCGCTATATACCAATATCACGTCACGTGATCTTGAAACTATACAATTTATAGCACGCAATACTCGATATCGGTCACGAAACGGCCTTAAAAGTCGATCATTTGATTAGATTCTTTTAGATATTAATTAAGCAAACAATAAAATAAACTAATAAATCGAATACCTATCTACCTATCAACAAAATTTCAAATTTTCCGCTTTCTACGCAACATTATTATTTAAACTAATCACGATAAGTAAAGTACGATGCAGGCTGTATGGATAAGACCCGACTGGCAGGCAAATAGGCAAGGAAGTCGTCAATACGGACAAATTTGATGGGTAATAAACTCACTCGAACCTTTCAAATCTACAGGACTATGAGATGGAACCGCGGTTGTACTCCTCGTTCCTGGACCTGACCCTTGTCCTCTGTGTGCAATCTACCGTGCATTCAGCAGACAGGGTGAGTTTACTGGAGCAACGCAAAGAAGCCACGCTTGGGACCTCTAGTATAAACTCATTTTACCTCCTACATATACCGAATAGGTGGAAATTCAGAATGGGACTAGCGTTACATTTTACAACGTTTAAGCCCGTAAGCCATGAAAATTAGAAAATCTATAAAGTTGGAGAAGGTACATCGTAATAGAATGATTAATTAGATGTGACACGACGCAAGTGCGCATTCATTGTATCAGTGTGAATGAATTTCTGGATTGGTAGACTAACAAATGATGCGAAAATATTGCTCATCCCGTTTTTTAGAAATATTTATGTATGGTATCTTCGAAAGCTGGGCAAAGTTAATCAGAAAGTTAACTTCGTTAATCATTAATCCGTTAACGAAAAAGTTAACTTCGTTAACCGATAGTCCGTTAATTTGTTACAAATGTAACGGAAGTTAACGTTAACCGTTAATCGTTAACTTTTTATAAAAGAAAATATAGGTTATGTTGAGTGCCAATCTACCGGTGAGTATGCAACCCAAAGAACTGCGGACCTTTCTTGCGGTTGCATATGTAAAAATTGCCTTAGAAACTTTTCAAACTAGGTGCAGTGGTAACTAAAAGAACTACATTGCGACTTGCGAGATACAAAGATGCAAAGATCAACTAAAGCTACATTTATATCTACGCAGTTCAATCAAACCTGCACTTCCAACAATGTGTCATTATAATCATTGGCGTCTAATAATGATGGGGATTATATAGTCATAGATTCGCATGCAATGAACTTATTATATTATATGAGTCGTAGATAAAAGTGTTTTTCTACTTTGTATTCACAATGCACACATTGTAACACTGCTTTCGGTGTTACAATTAACACATTGTAACACCGAAAACAGTAACATTTTTGTCTAAGATTGCCAGGATTGGTACACATTGATATCAAATGCCAAATGTCAAACGTATAATACATAACCACACACTGCCTCTTTTTAATCGCTTGCAATCGCATAAACTGCGAAATATCAATATTCTATACATATTTAAACATGCGTGTAGCCTGCTATAGTATGGCCAAAGTTTGTGGCTTTCTTAGTTTTGCTGTGTTCATCAAAATACGCCAGCATAACGTTTTCGGTGATGTTTTACGACTCTGGTAAGTGATCGTTATCATTCTTTTCAACTAAACATCAAATACCCTTTTCAGATATAATTCAAGGACCACATTTACTTTAATAAGGTATTATGCGAAGATCAAACCTACATCGTAGATATGAATGATTTTAATTACTGCTACGAGATTGTATATGCGCAATCAATGGTTTATCAGCATACACGTATGAAGCTATAGTACATTAAAGTGTAGAGGATTTCTTAGTTTATGTAACGTATAAGTTTTCGGTAACATTTTGGACCGAATTCTGTTCGGCTCAATTCGTATTCATTTTTGTCCGTCGCTTTCGACTTCGTCTTAGTTCTGGTTGTGTGCAACATATTTGTATTACCTCCATCACATGTAATTTTACTAAGTATAATTTATTCTAATAAACTACTTTGCCGAAATTAAAATTGGGTTTCAATTATAGTGCTTGTAAATATATAAGCCGCAACGGCTACGTAGCGGAGTTAGGTAGACACCGCTATTAAACGTTAGGTGTTAAAACAATTCTTTAGTAAGTTCTTGTTCTTCGAAGTAACTAATCAGTCACTGCCAAACACTTCTATTCTGATTATTATACTTATGAAACCACTATTAAAGTTGTTGACTTTTTAGGTTAAGTTTCATATATTTATCACAGTAGGGTTAAAAGTGTTGCCCCAAGCTCCATTATGATCATCGTTGAGACCTCGCTGAATATTTATTCAAACTTGTAGGCTAAAGTAGAGTAATTTTATTCACAATTAGATTTTGTCAAGATTTTATCTCATAGATCTCATCCTTAACGAAGTTGACAGTTACTACAGTGCTGCCACGTGGTACCCGCGAAATACCCTAGATTCTAATTTAGCGCAATATAGTAACCACAATTTCTAAATTTATATAAAATTAATGACGCAAAGTAGAAAAAATAGTATATTACACTCGTTTTATAAGACGTAATGGCGCACTCGTTCCATTTGGGCACTCCTCGCTACGCTCGTCGTGCCCAAAACAACTCGTGCGCCAATTTGACGTCTTATAAAACTTGTATAATAATATACTATTATCTACGACTCACATATAATAAGTTCATTGCATACGTATCTATGACAATATAATCCCCATCATGATACGCGCCAATGATTATAATGACACTAGCGTTGTATAATAATGACAATTCGTTCAAATAATGACTTCATTATATGAAGGAAAGTTAAGTTGATGCAAAGTTAAGTTATTTGCAAAACTTTCTGTTTGCTTTGAACGTTCATCTGCAAAACTGGCTGTGTACAGCTTAACCAATAGCTTGGTGCTCTAGTGTTCACAGAGCAAACACGTGTTTTTTTTTTGTTTCACGCAGGAAAATAAATTCGTTTCAGTCTAAACATCAATGTTCTAGTGCGTTGTGATTTTTAACGGCAGCTTTGTTGTTGCGATTTGTTAGCATGGATGAGATAAATACTCAATGTGAAATTTTACCCTGTGCGAAAGGAAAAGGACGCAAGAAAGAGCGACAACCAGAAAACTACTCTAGGAATGTTAAAAAAGGGCTGAGGTATGTTTTAAAAAGTAGAAAATTTTAGGACATACCAAATTAATGAATGTAGGAACTACTTTTGTATCTATAGGATACAAAAGTAATTCCTAGTTCCGTCACAAGAATTAACTTCTTCGCCGACGGCTGCGGTGGTCAAAATAAAAACACTGCAATGATGACAATGTTAGCGTACTGGCTTCTTAATTAATCACCATTAAAAAACATTAAAAAAATTGAGATCACATTTGCAATCGTAGGACATTCCTTTATCCCTCCTGGTCGAGTTTTTGGGTTATAGAGAGAGAAATTAAAAAAAAACTCCTGTTATTGTACAATCCAGCCACTATGATGACATCATAAGTAGACACGCCACAGTCAGAAGAATTGGCATTGACTGGAAGGTAGATGACTGGAAGAATGAAGCAAGGAAAAATGTAAAGCTTCCTGGAGCGTGGCATTTCAAAAGCCAGGCAAAACGGTTCATTTTTTACAAAAAAGAGGATACTGTTTTAATACAGGGCGAGATTATTACGCCAGTAACGTTGGAACAGCTAAAGGAATTTGTAAAAAAAATTGTTCAATTTCATCTATTCAACCATGCGAGATACTACTAGGCAAAGAGCTTAAAGGCGACAAAAAATCTATTATTGGTTTGCTGGTTAATCGTTATGGTGGCAATTGGCGACAATTACCAGAACTCGCCTTCTACAAAAACATACTGCATGAAGAAGATCAAGACTTGCGTTAAAACGAAAATGACATTTAATCCTTGCATTGCTTTTTCAAAGTTTCGTTGGCATATAAATAAGAGGTTTTTTAAGTTTTTTAAGTTTTTTTTTATTTGAAAATCTTTTTTTGGATACTAATCATTTTATTATAATTTTGAATACTTACTGTATAATGATTTTTTAATAAAAATTCAACAACTTTCTTTAATGATTTATTTTTATTATTTGCAAAACTCTCTCTGCACCAAAATCTTATTTTGTTCTCAGAATCTGTGATACTTTCAGGTTTAGAAGCATTCAATTTATTATAAGTGTCTGGTAAACTACAGCAACCAAAATAAAATAATACGAAAAAATAATTTTCATGTTCGCTAAAGCGTTTTATGTTGCTCCTGAAAAGTAAACCAAAGTGCAAAGAGGAAATTTTGCAAATAACGGCCTCAGTTGTGGTAGCACCCAGTACATTCAAGCAGATAATTACATTCTTATTCTTGCATTCTAGGTTTAAGATAATCCACAAACTTTCATAAACAATAAAATATTCTGAAAAGTTAATAATACCAATTGTTTCCATTTAGCGTCCAACATTCTGCTGGGCACGGTGTAATAAAGAAAACTGAAGAAAGAAAAATTGATAATAATAATAATAAATACCAAAATACGACTTGAGAACGTGTATTTCGTGAATAAAAATTGCATAGGCGTTTTCCATAGAATTCTTTGCGATGAATACGAATCCGCACTCAAAAGTTTTCGTCAAACTTTTGTAAATTGTATTTTAGGCAATAAAATTGGGAATTTATAGCGGCTGAAACCAAGAAGTTTCTAGGAGTCACAAGATTTTGACATTTAGACATCAACTTTTATTTTCGAGTTCTTTAAACCCGGACTTGTATACCGGGCTATTATAAAAAATCTTAAGTGAAATTGTTTTGAGGGATACTAAGGCTCATAATACTATCAACTGCGCTACAGAAACCTGGAAGTTAAAAATATTGCGAACAGGAAATGTAGGGTACTTCTTCTTAAATGGTCAAACTTTATATGATACTGTTCTTGACCCGAAAAGATTCAAAGATATTCTCACTGCTTCATTTTCTAAAGTTGGCACCAATATCCTTAACTTCCGGTTTAAACCTATTGGACTGTCTGGGCCCGTAGTGTTACTGGTGGACAAAATTTTCCCTTTATATTATCGTTATTCATTTGATCAAAAATAAAAATAAAATTGCTCTCACAACATTTCTGCCAAACTTAATAAAAACGTTTAATGGACCACTTCTTCTTGATATTCCATTTTCTATTATCAATTTCAGCTAGATAAGTACATCACAAAGTTAATTTTAGCCAAACTAATTGCTGCTTAATCCTTCAAATTGTCTGTATAATCTTTTGTGTCTATATCAGGTGTAGACATTATTGTTCCACTCAGTCGTTCTGCACTGTTGTTTCACAGACTAACTAAGCCAACGCCCACGCCTAGACTATTGTATAGACCCCTGGAGCCTGCGGGTATTATTTTTAAAAAGTATACGCACCAGTATACAGCTAAAATAACAACACCACAACACATAACGTCACGGGCAATAGTGGACCAGTGTTTTTAAAATTGTTGGGAGGGGACGTTTATATGAACGTTTATTATATATATATATATATATATATATATATATATATATATATATATATATATATATATATAATGGATGTTAATTCTTTGCAGAAACCTGCATATATTGATATGAAACTTTGAAATAGTTAATACAAGATGGCGGTAATTTTTTAAGTTAAAAAACTACCGCCATCTTGTATTAACTATTTCAAAGTTTTATATATATATATATATATATATATATATATATATATATATACAGTGTGTCTCACGGGACGTTCGATTGTATGGGTACTAGAAAGTCGGTTAAATGGGCAAAGTAGTGCATATTTATGTGCTCTTTCATAATCTGTTCAGAAAACAGTTTAATTCCAAACGGTTCCCAAGCTATTTCGAAAAAAACAAAAAATGTATTTTTTTAATTATGGTCATAACTTTGCTATTTGTGGTCCCATCAAAAAAGCGTTTCGACATTATAAAGGCACTTTTTTGTCTACAATTTGATTATGTCAGTCCAAATTCTTTTTCGCCAATGAATTTGTCAGAAACAAACGAAACTTTTGTTTTTCTTATGGACGCCATATTGGTTTTATACATGTTTGGATTCAGAATTTTTTTCTGAGTAATTTGGTAAGCCACATGCCATATTTAGAACACAATAAGCCGACAAAATTGAAGTTTTTTTTATTATCTGAAAATCGCATGGTGCCATGAAAAGCATAGTGACACAGTATTTATGTGCCCATAGTCAAGTTACAGTAAAATTTAGGAATGTGTTTATTTGTACTAACTACACAACATAAAAAGTAACAACATTTTAACAAACTAAATAATGTTTTCAAAACTCTCGCCATTTTCGTGGCATTTTTCACATCATTCCGTAATACGGTGACCTTACCGTGGGTTATTCTGTCAATCGAATTCAAAGCGATGATAACGGTGTCACGTAACTCCCCGACGTATCCAAAATTATAAACACCATACACCTTATTTTTTAAGTCACCCCATAGATAAAAATCACAAGGGGTAAGATCAGGCAATCTTGGTGGTCATGATACTTCTGAATAGGTAGCAATTACACTCCGTTTATATCTTATATTTAAATAGTTCCTCACAATTCGGGCATTATGTGTTATCTTCCATGGCACCATGCGATTTTCAGCAATTCTCGAAGTGTACAGTTTTCAGTCAATTCCAGTATCTTAATGTATTAAAAACATGGCATGTGGCATACCAAATTACTCAGAGAGAAATGATGAATCCAAACATGTATAAAACCAATATGGCGTCCATAAGAAAAACAAAAGTTTCGTTTGCTTCTGACGAATTCATTGGCGAAAAAAATTTGAAACTGATATAATTAAATTGTAGACAAACAATTGCCTTTTATAATGACCAAACGCTTTTTTGATTGGATCACAAATAAAGATGTTATGACCATAATTAAAAAATTACATTTTTAGGTTTTTTCCAAATAGCTTGGGAACCGTTTGGAAGCCACCTGCAAAGGATCTTTTCAAATCAAAAATTTCATCCATTATAGGTACAGTTAGGTCCATCGGGGGACACACTGTATATATTTTCCTCTCGACAAATATTTATTTGAGTTAAACAAAAATTTCTATCTGTTTAAAACTCCTCTAGATTGTAAGATAACAACCACAATTTTCGAAATTTATGTAAAATTAATGTCGCAAAGTATAAAAAATAGTATATAACACTCTTTTTATAAGACATATTAGCGCACTCGTTCGATTTCAAAACAACTCGTGCGCCAATTTTTGTCTTATAGAACTTATACTATCAATTTTATTCTTAATTTTTTTTTCGATTTTGTTGAGATGTTTTGCTCCATAACAACTGCTTGTTGGTGTTCTTAGTAAACAATAAAACAATAATCGTTCAGTACTGCTTTATTCTATACTGCTCCGTTTGACCAAATTGGGTTCGTTTGTTGTATATTGTTAGTTAGTTTATCAGTACTTATTCAGAAAAACATACAAAAACATTGTAACTTTTTAAAAACTTTACCCTTCACAGCAGACAAACTTTCCACACTTGCGTTTTGTCGGAACACAATTACGTTTTGCGACCAACGGTGAAGTGTATGTAAGATTCAACCGAATAGTCCTTGAAGTCCTTCAGAATAAAAGTATGAGAAACTACGAGACTAAGTTCTAGGACAGTTCGGAAAAGTTGAGTTCATCCTGTAAATTGTCATATGGTAACCCTAATTGCGGGCAGCCTACCAACTGATTCTTGGAACTCCGATTACTTTAATTTTGAAAACTTAAAAGACTTTTATGCGAAGCTTCAAATGTAACACAATTTTTGCACTCAAATTTTCATATTGGTATAAGTTATTAAATTGGTTACAAAACAGTTTTGCTATACGAACATAAGCATATATAGTGTTACGAAAACAATAGCCTCAATTTTATAACCATATTAATTAATTACCTATAATTTGACATAGAAAGTTATGCAGAATTTGTTCTAAAAGTTATAAGCATTTTGCTCAAGCAGTACAAGCAATGTATACCTTGTCTATATGAAAACATAACAAATAAGTCGGTACAGCATTGCTTTTAATGAGTTGTTCTCCCGGAAACAAAACGTTTTATTATGAATAAATATCAACAATTTATGTCTATGACTTTCTTTTGTAAAATTAATAGTTTAGCTGTATGAGCAAATTCTATTTGATCGAGATAGGTCGTGTCTGCATTAATATAAAACAAGTTAGCCAGGATTTGATAGATTTTTTCAGTCTGATGACAGTAGGTAGTGTCAAACGCTGATGTTTTGACAATACCAACTGTCAATAGAATCAAAATATCTATCAAATCCTGGCTAACTAGTTTTATATTAATGCAGACACGACCGATCTCGATCAAATAGAATCTCATGCAGCTAAACTATTAATTTTATATACTTATGATAAAGTCATGTGCCTGGCCACATCAGATTTTTTCTTTCTACATCCTGTATAAATTCCTTACTACTTTATGAACTTCGAGAAACAATATAGTAAATACGCGATAAAATTTATTAGTTATCAATATGTACTTGAAAAAAAACTTTACATATTAATTACCTACACTTTCTTTCTTTCCACCAGGGTGTACAACGTTTGACGTTTATAATCAATTTAATAATTTGTTCTTAAAGTTATAACCCGAGTGTTGTGTTGCGTTCCCACAATTCTGGGAACGCATTTACTGATGAAATCCACAAATTTCAACAAAATATATTCGTAAGTGTGCATGAATTATGTAGTGTATCTAAGTCAGTATTCGCAGGGATGTTAAATTACGGTAATTATTTTTTTTTTGTAGATAACTGTTGAAATTAAAATGATTAATTTCAAATATTG
Source organism: Aphodius sticticus (assembly GCA_963966075.1). Taxonomy (NCBI): domain Eukaryota; kingdom Metazoa; phylum Arthropoda; class Insecta; order Coleoptera; family Scarabaeidae; genus Aphodius; species Aphodius sticticus. The sequence goes on from OZ014513.1 coordinate 32,234,143, forward strand.
AATTACCACGTAAATAACAATTTAAAATGGTAAATTACATTGGCTTAAATTACCGAGTAATTAAAAACTCAAAATGGTAAATTACGCTGGTTTAAATTATAATTAATTAAAATTTTCGGTAAATTACCATCGGTAATTTAAGCCGTAAATTACGGTAGTTAAAAATCGGTAAATTACCATTAATTACGGTAATTAATTTGGTAATTTACGCGGCAAATTACGCTTTTACATCCCTGACTGTATTCGTAATAAATAACTATTGCTTTGGTTGTATCGAACAGTAACTATTTTATAAATAACGTGTGTATTTTTGTGAACTTGAACCGACACGGTGACTGTATTGGACATTAAAGTATGATGAATTAATGACATTATCTAAAAAACTAGTGAGTGATGTATCGGTCCTGTAATTGAATGCAATGTAATTGAATTTTTAATTGTTTTCCAAAGATCGTTATCGCTAATAGCAATAGCGAATGGTGGCATGCAAGTTTGCTATTTACAACTGTATTACTTGCTTGTTATCACTATTTTGTTCTTGAATGATATATACAGGTGTCCCAAGTTTAATGGTTTGCATTTCAGAGTCACATTAGACACGATAAAATAATAATAATTGTTAGTTCATCAGCTTTCAAAAATAATAATGCATAAGTTACGGCAGTAAACTTAAAAATCGATGATATAGGTAAACATGAATTTTAGGTATAGTCATTTTACACAAAGTTGATCTAAAATTTTCAATAAAATTCCAAAATGCATGCATATGATAGGGTTGCCAATTGAAAAACTCGTTACTAGTTTTCTCGAATTAAACTTTGATCCTATAATTTGAACACTTGTATAACTTTTCAAAAAACTCCATTGTGTCGATAATATGTTACCTTCACAACTATTTTGCCGGACAACTCTTTTCCAACAGTCACAGCGGATAATTTATAAATAAGAGCAACCTTGCAGCTGGCATTTTTTATTGAAAAATTAAATATCTCAAAAATGACACATGTTAAGTATAGGGTATGCAACAGATATTAGACCTAAAAATAAACGAAGATTTCAAAAATGCAGGTTGTTCCATTTAAAATATGACTTGACACCATTTCCGGTGAAACCGGAAATAACTAAAAACTCAAAATATTTTAGTTAAAAAGATCCCTCATTTCATTTGTTTCTCCATACACTTCTAATGGCAACTCGTCGTGAAAGACCATGTATAATTGTCGAATGCTCGGCACGTTTCAAGGCTTGCCTGTTAGTCCGTCCATTGAATGTTTCTAGCGCATTCGACCAGAATAAAACCATTTAGCAAACGGTGATATCTGTCAATGATGCCGGATAGTGAGCGTGACCTGAATCGCGTTTTAGTCCCCGGATGTAAACTATGTCAGTACTGAAGTTACTGAAAACTTCAGATTACTTTAAGTTGAGTAACACTTTCATTCAGTCTGCCTTTGCAGCAGTACTCTCTCCAACCGACATTGTCGCGAATGCGAAGTTTTTTTTTTTTATTAATAATAAGCATAAGATGCTTAACATATTGAAACTAATCTAAAAGATTAACCATCAATTTAAATCTGAATTCTTAAAACTAGGTACTTGTCTCTAATAGGCTATCCACTGACACTTCACTCACTGTGCTCTGCTTTTTACACATTTCACTGATTCACTAGTTCGAAGGGTTTAGTTCTTTTTAGTCTTCTCACTAGATTCTGGTTGTCCAGTAGCTGCAGGGCCTCTACGTTGACGTGATGGCTTAGGCGAGATTCATGCTTAGTGGCGAATCTTTTTATCTCTTGGATGACTTGTGGGACACCAAGATCACGGTGCAGGTCACTATTCCGTATGTACCAAGGAGCGTTAACCATATTCCTTAGTACTTTATTTTGGAAGATCTGGATTCCTTGTATATTGGAGCTTTTTGCGCAGCCCCAAAGCTGGATGCCTTATAACCAAATCGGTTTTAGTACTTGGTTGTAGACTTGTAGTTTGTTCTGTACTGACAACTGAGAGTTTATTCCCAGAAGCCAGTACAGTTCTCTGTATTTGAGGCCAAGCTCTACTCTTTTCTTCTTAACATGTTCTTTCCACCTTAGTTTTGTATCCAGTATCATACCCAAATACTTTGCAGTGTTCGCATATGGAACTATGGCGTCGTTAATCTTGACATGAGGTATGTCCTCGATTCTTTTGTTTGTGAAGTTAATGTAGAAAAATTTCAGTTCGTTGAGCTTGGTCTTCCATTTTCTGGTCCATTTGTATATTTTGTTATTAGCTTGTTGAAGATTCCTGGTAGATTCACCAATAGTTGATCCCACTGCCATTAGCGCCGTGTCATCTGCGAATGTGGCGACTGTTACATTTTCCATCTGTGGAAGGTCACTTGTATATAGTAGATAGAGAATTGGTCCCAATACACTACCCTGGGGTACCCCAGCTTTGACTTCTTTTAGTTCCGAGTATTCATCGATCTGTTTTATTAGGATGTTAGCAGCTCGACGTATTGTAAAGGTAGCATACTCTTTAGTTTGTGTATCAATAGTTCTTTTCTCTCAATGATAGGTTTCATTCTCTTTAGAAGCAACTTCTCAAAGAGTTTCGATATCATTGGTAACAGAGATATTGGGCGATATGATTTGGCCTCGGTCGGTGGTTTGCCTAGTTTTGGTATCATGATAACTTCTGCTACTTTCCAGACATGTGGGACGTATTTTAATCTGAACGATGCATTTATTAGGTACGTCAGCATAACAATACCTTTCTTAGGTAATTGCTTAAGAACTGCTCCTGTGATAAGATCATATCCAGGTGCCTTCTTTGGATTCAGGTTTGTCTTGATTTCTCTGGCAACTTCCTTTGGAAGGGTAGTTTGGGTAACTAGCTTTATGGCTAGTCTTCATCATAGGTTATATCTTCATTCGTGATTGGCTCTGATTTGATGTTGTGTGGCTGGAAGATTTCTGTTAGATGTTCTGCAAAAATTTCAGCCTTCTGTTTATTGTCTCTTGCCCAGGTACCGTCTCTTCGTCTTATAAGTGGGACATGGGCCACTGGCCTCTTGTATTTCCTCACTGCTTTCCACAGCGAATAATCTGTTTCTTTATCGGGAGTCAATTTGGTTAAGAAGGATTCTAATGATGCCTCTTTTAGTTTTTGAATTTCGCGTTTAAGTTGTTGGGATTTATTATTAAGTATGGTTTTGTCAGCTGGATCTCGTGACTGTTGCCATCTTCTTTTTTTAAAATAGGTTTATATGCACAAATAATGAGCTATTTGATCAAAAACATTACTATAATCACTTGAAATCGATATTAGATATCAAGTAATTTGCAAACTTAAGTGAGTTCTAGGATATTAGAACTCTAAGGTCTACATCAGCTATTTTTAAGTATTTTTCAAATGCTTCTCCTGTAAAAGGTACTTAGTTTTGTCTGTTTTGCGCCAATATACATAGCAAACTAGCGATTTGATAGATTAAATACTATTAATATCAAAGGCAATGCGTTTGGAAAAATTAAATTTGAAAAACTTGAAGAATTTATAAATAGATCGATGAATGAGAAAATGTCATTATTTGCGACAGCCAATAACAGACCAAATAACTATTTAATTGTTTTGTATAGAATAACAACAATATTAAGTAATATATGTTTTTTTAATTACCTATGTTACCCAAATTTATTTCTATTTATTTAAGTATTGTGTTTTGAATAGACTACGTCTAATCATATTTGGTTAAATTTTTGTAGTTCTATAACTATTACTGAACTAAAATATGGGTAAATATTTAATACCGTTTAATTATTCTGAATTTAATTGGTATCAGTGGGGTGAAGTAAAACCTCTTGATTCTTCTCTTTTACTATTTATTCTTATATAGTATACATGTTTCGGCTAACACAAAGCCGTCTTCGGTCCTAAATCTATAAAACAATACGCAACGCGCATTAGAAATTTGAATACAGATAAAAACATAACCAAAAACTACTACAATAACCTACTCGCTGATCAAGAGCGTTTACTTCACCATACTGGTACCAATTAACTTTTAACTTGCAATATGGATAATACCACATATAATGATTTTGTCTGCGAAAATTCGAAAACCGTTTAAACCGTTTTTTTTTTAATTTGTTGTTCTTTTGGGGCATTTTACACCAAAACTACCTTGTCTGAAACATGACATGTAGGGGCTTTGAATAACGCTGTATCCGAACTGAAAATTAATGGAATTTTCGGCCAAATCTAGATTATAAGCAATTAATAGTTATTCAGTTTACAATTATCCATTAATTTCGTTATTTATTCTTATAAGAGTATTAGCAACAGTGTGTTATGTGTACAGAAATGTTAGGAGTTCTACAGAACACCACATTTCTACAAAAAAAAAAAATATATATACTGGTACTAAAAACTAATTCTTGGATTGTTTGCAAGTAATAAAATAATCATTACATTTGTGCGAGTGTTGTATTCGCCGTGGCAACTAGATATTTTATCTAAGTTTTTCAATTATTGTGCATGAATCATGAATGTAAAATAGATGCTTGACAACACTGTAGCTGTTGACGATACTTACCGAGTTAGGTATTTTCGGAAAGCTGGTTTACTGATCTTTCAAAGTATATCAAGAAATACAGGCTGCTATTTGCTATATAGCACACCTCCATTTATTCTGGATAAATAATTATCGAAAACTGTTATATTTTTACAATCCAAAACGAGTTCACTTATTTGTTTATCCTTGTTAGTTACATCAGAATGATTTCCTGAAAAATGCCCGTTTTTTGCATTAATTTTACGACATTTCAGAAACTGTTGCTAAAATAGCTTAGTACAAGTAAATAATAACAGTATCGATTACAATACGTTAATAACGCGGTCGGTACAAAAATTCAGCGTAGTAGAGACAACATAAACATTTTGACGCACTCTGGTACTGACTGGCTGGTAGACAGTTCTTAAAGAGTGTAATTAGCAGACCAGGTTAATAAAGCACATGTTCGGAAACATTGCTTGAAAGCTGAAAACAGGTGTCAAACCATCATAAATGTTTCTTGCAAAACTTTGTTGGAGAAAATGAGAAAAATTTCCTGATTTTATCGTACCAAGTTTAGAACAAATTAGGCAGCCTTCGTTAACGTCCAGACACGAATGGCCACGAAAATGTATTACCTACAAAAAGTTAACCTCTTGACGTAACCTTTGGAATTCATTACGTGAAAAGATGGAATAAATAATATATTAATTATTCCATACATTTCGGACGACCATGTGTGGGCATTTACGTTAACAACGTTTGTAAAAAGGTTGAATATTAATGTAGGCCATTTAATCACGCTGAATTCTCCACGCTATTAGAATAGATGCCTTGCAAAGTTAAGTTCATGCCATCGTACGATTACTCACGTTCTGGTTAAGCGGTCAGTATGCGCGCAACAACATTGTAGCAGACGTGAAATGGACATAACTAACAGCTGAGCGTACATTTTTACATTCATTTCGGTTGGATTTATTCGTTTCACGTTCTTCAGTGGGTTGCTTTAAACGCGTGCTATACATATAGAACGGAATCCGTACAAGGAAAGAAATTGCTCGGTTGATAGGCAACAGCATACAAGGGTATTCTAAAAAGTTCGCATCTTTAACCATACATGGCGATGCCATCTGTAAGATTTTAGCATTTGCATGGGGAATTTTCAACCAATGTTTATAAGTCATAACTTCATAATAGTAGGTATATTATTATACAAGTTTTATAAGACGTTAAGTTGGCGCATGAGTTGTTTGGGAATGAATGAACGAATGCGCCAAGATGTCTTATAAAATTATTGTAATATTCTACTTTTTCTACCTAACACCACTAGATAGCCGTTGAGGCTTATACAAGTTTACAACGCACATATATATGAAACCAAATTCTAATTTCGGTGCAGTAGTTTATTAGAATAAATTATATTTTATAATTGGAAGCGACGTACAAAAAAGAACGGTATTGGCACGACCAGAATTCTGTCCAAAATGTTACCGAAAATATATATGTTAAATAAATTAGGAAATCCTCAACAGTTTAGATGTAGTATAGCTTGCTACGTGCATGCTCATATTCAATAAACTATTTACGGCGCATGTACAATCCCGCGGCAGTATTTGACCCCGATCATATCTACGATGTAGGTTTGATCTTCGCATAACTCCATATTCAGGTAAATGTCGTCCTTGTATTGTATCTGAAAGGGAGCTTTGATGTTTAGTTGACAAGGAAGATGCATGATCACTTACCAGAGTCGCGAAACATCACCGAAAACGTCATGCTGGCCTATTTTGATGAACAGAGCAAAACTAAGAAAGCCCCAACCTTTTGGCAATATTATAACATGCTACACGCATGTTTAAATATGCATAGAATATAGATATTTCTATATACTTTAGATTCTAAAAAGGCAGTTTGTGGTTATGTGTGATTACGTTTGACATATATGGCATTTGATATCAATGTGACCAATCTTAGAAAAAAGTTACTAAAAACGGTGTTACAATTTGATTGTAACACCGAAAACAGTGTTACAATATGTGCATTGTAAATACAAAGTAGAACAAAATCTTAATATCTCAAATTACTACGCATTACTCCATATGCCATTTATCATATACCAACAAATGCTTGTAAAATCACAGCGTGAATATACAACACATAGAAATCCATAATATAGTGCTCGCTGGCATGTTTTATGTGATTGTTTTCACTCCTTTAAGAAGACCAGTATCAACCTCGTGCCATAGCCACAAAGATTCTATGGATTCTCTCTTATCACAGACGTCAACAACAGAATTAAACATTGGTAATGGAGACTAAGGAGCCTAGGTGACCATAGTAGGTAACTCTGTGTTTGTAGCCCAACATTTCCATCAAATTTGGCAAAAAAAAGGTTCGTGTCCTGTTTTGCATATCACCAAGTGTGTATATTTATTGCAGTTATGTTTAATGTATTATTATTATTATTATTCATTATTCATATTGTTCACTGCATCACAGTTCACCGTCTCGTGAACTGCTAAATGACACAGTATGAACATTCTCTGCCACGTGTCACCTTGAGAGACAGTTTTCTCATTTTTATATTTCTTCATTTATGGTGAGTTGTTTATGTAATACCTACATCATCTTTCAACTTGTGCTAGTATTATTTTCTACTGTTTTAATTAATAATTGCATAATATACAGGTATTTCTGAACCACTACATATTTGTTCGAAGTGATTTATGATTAAACAAACCACATATCATACTATATATCTTTCAACTTGTGCTAGTATTATTTTCTACTGTTTTAATTAATAATTGCATAATATACAGGTATTTCTGAACCACTACATATTTGTTCGAAGTGATTTATGATTAAACAAACCACATATCATACTATATGACTCCCCATCACATCCTTAACCCCAACTCTTGCACTAAAATATTGCGAGGAATTCGAAACAATACAGAAATATAGGCCGTTCCATTAAAAAAAATGATATTGACCTGGTTTTCTCGGCACTAGCGCCATCTAATTAGTAGAAAAGTTTTATATTTATTACTTTATCATACGCAGTATGATAAAGTATTGTAATCGTGCCGAAAAGCAATTTGAGATTTTAGCGGAAATATGTCCTTTTGCCCCCCCCCCCCCTGGACATATTTGACATTTGATTTGTGTGTGTGAGTGTGTGTGTGTGTGTGTGTGTGTGTGTGTGTGTGTGTGTGTGTGTGTGTGTGTGTGTGTGTGTGTGTGTAAAATTTCATATTTAGAAGTTTCATGACCAAACTTAGAGCTGAAAAGGTTTTTGTTCAAACGAATACAAAGGAATTGGATGTTTCCTCTAAGTTCTTTTTCGAGGATTTTGGATATAAGCCGCCATTTCTGTAATTTCATCAAAATAGTTAAATAATAAATTAAACTAGAGGAAATTCTGAATAATTTATGTCCATGATATTTTTTTGTAAAATTAATAGTTTAGCTGTATAAGCAAATTCTAATTGATCGAGATCGGTCGTGCCTGCATTAATATAAAACTAGTTAGCCAGGATTTGACAGATATTTTCATTCTGATGACAGTAGATAGTGTCAAACGGTGATGTTTTGACAATACCTACTGTCAAAATATCTGTCAAATCCTAGCTAACTAGTTTTATTTTAATGCAGATACGACCGATCTCGATCAAATAGAATCTCATTTACTATTCATTTTATATACAGTATGATAAAGTCATGTGCCTGGCCACATCAGATTTTTTTTCGTGGAAGGCGTACTTTTTGAGATAATCCAATGCTAGGACTAAAATGGCCCACCCTATATAGTAAAGCGTGGTGTTCATTTGGTAATAAATCACATTTAGCATTGAAAGTTATACAATGTAACCATGTCATAGCGTAACTATGAACCGGGATATATTTTAAACTGATTAATTCGTTTTTGGAAGGTAACGTAATATTTTATAGTAGGATAAATAGGTACTAATAAATTTAGTGAAGGTACTAATATGTTGTTAAAGTTATTTGTTTGGCTGAAGGAAATTAAAAATTTAATTTAGTGTATGATATTTGACTGTAAGTTACAACACCAAATGTTGTAGTTTAATTTATGTATGTTGTTTATTGTAGCAAGATATGAAGATGGCGCTAGATGCTCTCGAAATCGATAATCTAAGAAGTATGGTTTATAATAAAACTAAACTCCACGCTTCAACTTTTATTTTATTATTTTAAACATAGTAGAAGCAGGTAATTTAAACTTCAAAATTGTGTCATATGCTGTCTATCGTTTTGTTATTTCAGTAACAAGTTGTTTTTCACCAAATGAGTGAGCATGTGGTTTCGGTTACAAATCCACATATTATTGAGAACCGGTTCGCTATTTTCTGTCCAGATAATTAATCATTGCCAACTGTTATGACCCTATGACCTAAATAAAACCATTTTAATGTTATCGTATAATTGCCACAACAACTACTCTTTTGTTTGCGTTTGTCTATATTCTCGTAATCACACAGTTCGACAAATCGTTATTGTTTAACAAACGGTTAGTTTATAACGCAGAAGTCCACTCTCTCTTCCATGCGAGTCTTCACAATACCACTTCCTGCGTGCATATATCTACGTAACCTGCTTTACTGCGGGCAATTTTACTTTTCATGGTTAAACTCGTCCAGTCGGTCATTATGTCAGAATTTACAGCTGGTAGCTCGGTCTATAAGCGTGAGGTCAGGATCCCATGAAGCGAGTATTTCAGTAGAAGCGTGTAGTGAGTGACAGTAGTGATTGAATTGCGACTTTCCGATGATCTCTTATCTAAAAATGCAGAAATCTTTTGAGCGAGATTATCGGTAATCTGTGAAAAATCTTGTTATAAATATGACAGAACCGTTTTGGTACAGTTTAAATTGTGTGGTGTTGTGTGCGGTTTAAAACGTGTGAACTGGGTGAGTGTTTATTAGATGTGTAAACATAAATAACATTTTCATTAAGTATTGTGTTCATGTGTATTTCTTGTGGATCCAAAAGTTGGAATACGATGATTTCTTTTAGTGTTCTGTGGTTTAATATTATACATAAAGACTGTTTACTAATGTGTTAGCAGTTCTCTTTTTGGAAAATGAAAAGGAGTTACACAATATTAATAATTTTTATTGCTATCATTTAGGACTACAACAAATTAAGTTTTTATATAGCAAATATGTTGTGTATGTAATGTCTATTAGCTTGTTGATATTCTTGAAAGGAGTTTTAGTAGTTAGCAAAGTTGGCCAATGCTCTAAAATAAATGTCATGCTATAGCCTATGTTAGATAGTACCATACAATATGTCCCAGAAACAATATGCAACAAATGGATTGGATTGAAATTGATTTTTTAGAAAACTAAATTTAACTTCTGGATTATAACGTAATCTATAAGAATTTCCGTAAATACACAAAAAATAGACACCTAGTATGATGGTAAAATCTGGTGTTGTTGAATAACTTTTGGAATTTTTGGTCAATTTTGATGATGTTCTCACAACATTGTAATCAATATTGTTATTTTATACTTTAGTTTACTTTAGTTCAGATAAAAAACAGTTATTTGGATAAATGAAAAACTAAAATGTTACGAGGTGATATATGTTTGTAACAGACTCTTTATGAATTGCTTAATGACTCCATAGGGTACCTCAAACTTAGACCACCACAACATCAAGTTGATTCACCCTGTATAATACGTGCTACGAATTTCTTTCTCAATAAGGATGGTGTTAATATTCATGAATTTGTTTACAATGTACAGAAAAAAATCACCATAATTAATAATTACAAAAGTTATTAAGCATTAAAGTTTAGCAAAATATAAGATGTAGGTAGATCTTTTGTGTCCGGAGTGTAGTTTCGTAAATATCATTTATGTCCTACATGATCATAAAGTGACATTTTACATCTTAGATACGGGGCGAAAAAAACCACTTTATGCCCGCGAGGGCATTAAAGAACCATAACGCCCCCGCGGGCATTAAGAGTTGCCCTGGTTTATATGTCAGATATACATCAAATATTTGACATTCAAATTGCAAATTTTAAATCGTCAATGTCAATTTTTAGCGATTAATGTTATTCTGTTTGACAATTAATTGTCTACATTGTCACTCAGCTCCGAATTGTTTGTATTGTTATTCAACTCCGTAGATACGCATGTTACTTGATTACGTCAAAATATTTGTGAATATTATTCAAACGGTGGAACAAAACCATGACAAAATTTTGTATATATTACCACGGGCATTACTTGATGTTTATACCCTCGGGCGACTTAAAAAGCTCTCGAGCCTATCGGCCCTCGAGCTTTTTAGACGGTCACCCTCGGGGCATAAACATCCGTTTAATGCCCTTGGTACATAAATAACTATTAAAAGTGGTATTCACTTAGTTTGACTTTCCACACAATGTATTTTGATGTTTGGTTAATAAAGCATTATTATTATTATTATAATTATTAATCAGAATGAGTCATCATATAGCGTATATTGGATACAATATTTTAATCAGTTTTTCTTTTTCACTAAAAAGAATTAAAATGCTGCATAACATCAAAGGTTTCATATTATAATAGTATTTTCCGGTCCCAGGAAACCCTGGGATTTTGCAAACTTTCAATGCTGGGATTGAAAAAATCTTCAGAAACATTACTGGCACTACCACCAGTTGATACTTAAACTAAAGATTGCAAACTTAGATATCTCATTCCAAAAACATGATAACCACCTGCGGAGAACTAATAATACGACAAATTCATAGTTATATAAGTATTTAATTATTGTAAATTACGACGATCAATAATAATTTTATGACATCAGAGCGCTGTTTGTTTACTACTGCTACACCGTGACAGTTCATGATTAATGGCATTTCAAAAAGCCTGTCAACATGCTAAATTTTCGATGCTTTGTTGATGGATTACCTATACCGTGGCCTGTTCGAGTACCCAATACAACGGCAATAGATAAATTCAAGTGACCAATCAATCTAGCCTTTATCACACTATGACTCTCACTGATCGATATTTCAATTCATACCTAATTTTTCAATAATTTCATTTTTCAAATAAATTTTAGCATTTTTTGGATGTTGGCTAAATAAACAGTTTCTTTGTGCGTGTAAGTAAATGTAATTATTGCCTTAGTAATGTATTGCTAACCAGGTTCAAGCCTCAATGTTAACTGGACTGTGACATTGACAACGTGAAGCAATTGTTTTCGTACTTGGTGTTAATTATTATTTTGAATAAGGATAACCAGATTCTTTATTTGTGCATTTGTTTACTTGCATCTTGAAAATGGGTTTGTTTGTGAATCTTTTGAAGGTTGCAAATGATTCGAAACATTATTTACACCATAACCACAGAACCCCCAATATATTTGTTTACTAGTTACCCTTGACGACGTGAGGTAATCATTTACTTACATCTCTAAGCCTGCAAAATAATACTTGATATCAGGAATGCAATAGAACTCTAAATATACAGATATTTTTACCACCAATTAGGAGTTTCCAGTTGCCAAGTATTCAGTATTTAATTATTACAGCTGTATGTGACCGAGTAAACTAAAACTACTGAACAGAAAAAATAAAAGAAAAAGAAAAAATAAGAAAAAATAAAGTAACGAATATTAGCAGGATATCGGGATATGCACGTAATCAATCGTCATATTTTATTTAATGCGACTGTCGAAAAAGAACTGCATCATAATTTTTAAGTAATTTTTAAAGCGATTTAATATGAATAATATAAATTTCATGCAGCGCGCACTACGTCAATCGTAACGGTAAATGGAAACGTAGCTGGGACAGTGGAGATTTATTTACTATTAGTACGATACGATTAGAACAATTTAATTTCGGAGCTTTGAAAAGAAGTGCGAGTTAAATATAAATAATGAATTTAGATGAACAATTAATTATACCCAACAATATTTTACAAACACGGATTCAAACGGATTCACTGATCGCGTAAAAACTTCGCACCTCGTTCGACTGCCTCGCACCAAAACCCACGAGCGAGGGAAGCCGAACTGCGCAAAATATTGTTCATGTTTATTTCGGTCTTAATAATTAACAAATAGTGCGGAATGCTATTAAATTTAAGGGATATGTATCGCAGTAAATAAGGATTATTCGCATGATAACTACGTTGTCCTTCTAACGTTTGTTCCTGAGATATCGGCTTCCATCAAAATCTTGTTCGCAACCTTTATTACATAAAAACTGAAGAAAACAAAAATGCCAATCTATATAGAGATATATGCTAAATGCAACCTGGACAAAAACTTTTGTAGTAAGTGGCTTAAGAGAAAATAAATCGGAAAGACGAGCGTTAATTTAAAACTGCAAAAATCGGGTACTTTTTTCACTTCTCAATTTTGACAGTCATACGACTTATGTAGAAATGATTCAGGAGTATGACATACTTTATTTGATTTTTTTCTGTTCTGTAGTTTTAGAGTTATGAGCCTTCAAACACAGAAGACAATACTATCGCATCGAGAGATGGCAGTTAGGGCGATTCTCTCGTACGGGGTCCAGATATAATTTAACATTTTTGTTATATTTTTGTTATGTTGATAAAGCGATATCCACTGTTTTAAATAGTTCATATAAATTTCCTTCCTTCTAAACATAATTATTGTACCAAATAAAATAGAATAAATAATTTAAGTTCCAAGAAGATGGTTAGTGAGTGAATTGAATCAAGAAGTACATCACATCACATCACCATGTAAAGGCTGATTATGAATGATTGTAGTCGGAGTAGGCCATGCTCATGTTAGTAATTTTTGTAGATAGTCAATAGATTCCAAGCTTGCATGTAACAAGCTGTCTGTGACTTACGTACGAAGCGAACTTTATAGTAGTGTATCAGGTAGCGATAATAACTTGCATGAACACCGTTGGGCAGACAACAATTCTGTTCCAGACAGGTGTGTAGGTCAACAACTCAAGGCATAAATAACAATCGCTGGCAGACAAGAATGATTTCATTGCCCATCAATGTGTCATTGCAAAACCGCTACACACTAAATATATTTACCAATTTAAACAAATGAGGATACAATTAAATCTAATTACATATGTAAAAGTCATTGCTAATGTAACAATTACGTTTGGAATAATATATGGATCGCCAGTCGGTGAAAGTTATACGTGTAAAAATTAACATAAAATTAGGACTGAAGTTACATATTTGAAATGTATGATATTAATATACAGAGTGAATTATTTTAACGCGCATTAATTTATGAAGAAACTCCTAAATAACATGTTCTTTTCCCGTGAACTTTGTGGATACAACCTGATTATTCGATAGAAAACATTTTTCTGGTTACAATGACACGACATATTTGAAATTTTGCTGAAAATCGTAGCGTGGAAATGTTGTTTAAACCAGAGGAATAAAAAAAAACTATAAAAGGCCATTAATTATACCGAAAGAATCAAAATGGTGTTTTGGTGGTCAAAATTTGAGACACCTTGTGGATTCACTCTGTTAGTTGATTTATCTTAATTTCTGAATGTTTTCAATAAACATGTTAACAAAAGCTAAAATGAATAAATTGTTTTAGCTCCAATTTCACCAACAAGAGATAAACAGTTATCGGTTGGTTAAGCTCTATGTACTAAGTCGATGACACAGTACACATTTAATAGAATAATACTTAAGTAACATTGTTTATAGGTCATGTAGAAGAAGTCGTATGTATCATAATTTATTTTATATATCCTGAGATGAGATTTCAGCAATACGTTATGCTATCGACAGAAATGGTCGATATGGTATCGCAGCTGGTTTTAATATGAACGAATGAGAACTAGGAAACTTTGAAATAACGTGAAATGTAATTAAAATTGGATTTCTGGATGGACAATTCCTCCCTATTGTAGGGGATTGATTACATTAACATTGTCGCTGAGAACTAATGAATTCGTGCGGGTTATACCAAGTCATTGAAAATTAGGATCGAGAATTCAGATGAATGTAGAAAATTAATCAAATATGAAACTATAATAAATTTTAATTAAAACTAGAACTGTACTGTATGTACTCAGTATTCAGTTAGCTCTGAAGAAGCGAGCAACATGGCTCGCAAAACGTCAGCAATTACGAATTTTGACACACGGCATAAAACGGATTGACCGGATTTAGTTATTCCATTTAAAATTTCAAATTGCTCTTTTAAGAAGAAAGACGTGCCTGTGAGCCGTTAATAATAAAATATTAATAAAATTGTATAGGAAATAAAGAACTACTAAGAAGAATTGTGAATTTGTATGAGTGTTGTTATTTCGGAGTGTTGTTAAGATTTTCTATTTTCTATTTCAGCATTCTAAAGGACAATGGGAACTTTTAAACACCTTCGACTAGTGGCAGCTTCGGCGCTACTGCTCTCCCTATGCAACACTGTAATGGCCGACTACCAAATTGGTGTTGGTATTGCCGATTGTACCGGACCAGCCGCTGAAGTTAATTTCGTAAGTTTTTTTGTGTAAAATATCCTCCCTCAGCGAATTAATAACAACTCATCTTTCAGATGGGATACGCCCAATTGGCCCAAAAAGGTACAGGACTGCATCTTAGACAGTTCGCAAGAGCTTTTATCATTGGAGATGGCCTCAACAGATTTGTCTTTGTCAGTGTTGACACTGGTATGATCGGATATGGCATGAGAGAAGCTGTAAGTATTTCAGATACCATTAAGTATATATATATATATATATATATATATATATATATATATATATATATATATATATATATATATATATATATATATATATATATGTAATGATGCAGGAATTGTTCGATCGTGATACTATAAAACTGAAGTAAAAAATTCTTCGGGTATCGATCTAAAAGAAATTTGAAACTCGCTTTTGTGGAAAATGCTATATTTCGGACAATATGTGTCCTTCTTCAGGCAGTTACACTCTACAAAAATGCACAAATAAAACAAATGAACAATCACAATACTAGCGAACTTACTCGGAGTTCTTAGAGGCGGCAAGTGCTTTCATTTCGACAGACATTTATTTAGACGATGGACAATTTTTGTTCCTTTACATGAGGCACGGGACAAGACGTGTGTACACACTGTACACAATTACGGACGAGATACAATTAAAACAGGTCGACACGATGTCTAGAGCGGTCGTGCAACAGAAAAAACAACCTTTCTCGAGACAAGTTTTCCATAGACACCGGTGCTGATACCAACTATCAGAATGTGAAGGTGGAGTTCTCAATTAATGTAATATTACTACGTTTACTTTTATCAAACTCTATAATGTTGGAATAAATGACGCTAAGACTATCCACATCCTGTTTGAAATTAACAGTGTTATCATTGAAGTTTATGTTGTACATTTCTAAAAACATTCGGTTATGATAATTACTTTCCGAATCAAGTATCTTTACATTGTCAAAATCAAACGTATGGTCGTTATCCATGGCACGACAAGCCAAAGCACATCTTCTTTTCCTTGTTCTGCAGTCACTCATGTGTAGGGCGATGCGGCTCCGTAGCCACTGCGTGGTAACACCAATATATTTACCCTGGCAACCAGTACAGGGTATAGAATAAATAAGGTTTGTCTTATATAGCAGAGGGGTTACATCTTTTGTTTTACTAAATACTTGTGCTAATTTCAGGGGGTAGTGATAGACTAATTTTACATTATCAGAAAAAAATGGTTGAAAGACTTTTTTAAGCTTCTGTGTAACAACAGGCAAAGACATTAACTTAACGTACGACAATGGTTGGTTCAGAAATGCTTCTTAGTGAGGGATTATTGGTATTTGAAGAATACAATATCTTATTAATTATTTTCAGTGGAAAACCATTGTTTATGAATACTTCTTGAAGTTTTTTAAGAGCTGAGGGCTGGAATTGAGGATCACATATTTTCAACACTCGGTTTTTTAAAGCACTAATGGTATTTATTTTATGACTAAAAGAATGTCCAGAGCAATAATTGATATAACGACCCGAATAGGTTGGCTTTGTGTACCAATCAATAGCCACAGAACCGCCTCCACCGTTCAGTACCCTACAGTCCAAAAACGGAACGAAACCATTGTTCTCTAACTCAACAGTAAACTGTATATGACTATTAAAATTGTTAAAGATCGTCAATGTGTCCCCCACACAGTCAGCTGGAATGCATGTGATAATATCATCAACAAATTTATATATCCCACTTCCGAGTAACTATGTCCGTAACCATATCAAGGGGTATGTTAGTAAAGAGACTGACGACGTCAAACGATACAAGAATAAAACCGACGGGTATCTCCACATTTCGAACCCTGTCCACAAAGTCAAAGGAATCAGTGACGTTGTAATTAGTAGCATTGAGAAATGACAATGAAATAATGTTAGCTAAATACTTCGATGGTTCATAAGTAGCAGAACCAGAAGCAGAAATAATGGGCCTAAGTGGAGTACCATCTTTATGTATTTTAGGTAAAAAATAGGCCTTACTCAAATTCGAGTTCCTGATCGTCAGTCTCTTGTAATCTTCGTCACTTAAGTGTTTCCTACCATTTAGAT
The DNA here is from genome assembly GCA_963966075.1 of Aphodius sticticus. Classification (NCBI taxonomy): domain Eukaryota; kingdom Metazoa; phylum Arthropoda; class Insecta; order Coleoptera; family Scarabaeidae; genus Aphodius; species Aphodius sticticus. Next base: position 32,251,259 of record OZ014513.1, read on the forward strand.
CTTTGACTAGTTTATTGAGTTTATTCTGGATGGAAAGCAGGGGGTTAGTTTGCACCCTCCGATAAGTACTAGTGTCACCAAGCATTTCAGTCGCCTTTGCCACGTATTCATCTTTATTCATTATAACGGTGGTAGAACCTTTATCAGCGCGTGTTACTAAAATACCTCGATTACGTGTAAGAAAATATCGGGTCTTTCTAAAGCATTCAGTAAGATGTAACTCCAACACCGACATGCTGGTGGGAGAATTTAAAAAGTTAGTTAATGTTAGTGACCCTAGCTCTCAAAACATTCCTATTTTCCATCGGGCAACGTGACAAAATATTCTCAACCTCCATCAACAGACAAAGAAAAACTGATTTTCAACAGTCAGAAGTCAAAAAATTTGCACGATAGTTAACCTAAAAGTACACGGTTTGGGGTTTACTTTAGCAGTGATTTAAATTTTTAAATCGCATGTTCGGTTGCCATATGGTAGATGGCAAAATATACTTATAAAATTTCATATAAAATTGTTATTATGTTGATAACGGTAATACTTTGTATAAGGATCAAGCTGGTTAAATTGTTTCTAAATTATCTCTTCTATCATCACTTGAAGAAAATAATAACATTTGGTGTATGACATACTAGATGTAAATTAAAGCGAAATAAAGGGTTATTACAGCCAACACATATTCTACAGGGTGTTCCATTTAAAGATCTCGAGAAAAATCCATTTGAAAAACATCAAAATTTACTAAGTTCAATGTATAGCGTATCAAATATCTTTGGATACTATCATCTACCTACTAGCTTTGACTATTGTCTCACATAGTTTAAAGGCAAAATCGGCAAAAATGTCGTTTTTACATAGTTTTTAAAAAGATCCTGCAGCGGGAATATTTTGGAAAAAAAATTGAATATCTCTGGAACTATTAACGCTGTGACTTAGCAACATACACGGTTGGAAAGACAAATTTAGTAGTATTTATAATATAATAAAATATACAACATGTTCCATTTAAAAAAATGTTCATACTTTCCGTCACACCTAAATGCACCACCCTGTATAAATGAAAATAATATTACGTTATAGAAAATGGCGAGTCAAACAACTTTTGTATAAAATATTTTTTTCTTTCTCAAACGATTTATTAACTATCGACCGCCGGGATACTAATAACTCACCCTATATAATATATCATAAATAGTCAAACAGCATAGGAAGAGTATTGTTGAAGAATGGTATTACTATATCAACATTTCTTGAATGTGTATGCAAAATTACCAAATGTGAGTTTTTAAGCCAATAGTAGGTATGTGTAATTTCGTGGGTATGCGTATGTATTTATTTGAAATGAATATTTAACTCGTTTATGTCAATAAACAGCCTATTCACAGAGGGTTGTCGAATGGGAGAGACGGCATACCCAGGAAAAATTGCCGCCCAGGGAAAGCTAAAATCTTGATTGAAATATTGAGTAAAATATTGATTGAACTCTCAGCACAGTAAATTTAGACGAAAAGTTTTCCCTTTACTTCAGAAAATCAAACCCAGCTGGATTATTGTATAGACCTATGCTTGGGAATTACAAATAAATTTAAAAAAGTACACAAAAGAGTATACAAAAGTTCAGGTGAATTTGAACTTCGCCGAAGTGAAATCTTTGTTACAAAGCTAGACGGATTTCAAGCTGCTTACTATAAAGCAGTAGAACAAAATGCTTAGAATACGTACTGTAAATTAAGCAATTTTCGTCATGTTGATTACACGACATTGTTTCATAAATTATATAATTTAAACTAAACATTTCGACTAATTATAATATGTAACTGTAAATGTATATTTCATACTCGGTCTGTGCAATATTGCCAAACTTATAAACGTGTGGCCATGTTTGAGACATATAAATTATAATTTAGTTTGTTGTTAACGAATGATTTTCGATTCGTTAGGCACATGAAATGCGTATATTATACTACAGTATATTATAGGTTGGAACTCGTACAGAATTGGGCCATTAGTGCACATAATGACTATACCTCAGTTATTAATTATTATATAATAATATGTCTGGTGACATTAAATTATTGTGTTACTTTTTTTGGCAACATAAATACGATAACAAGGCTGGACCTTATTCCTATAATTTTGGAGATTGAAATTATAGAAAAAATAGAGACACTTTTTCCTATAGTATTCAATGACATTGGCAATATCTGCAAAATATAGTATATATGGCATAATATAGAGGCCAAGTCTTTTAAAACAACTGTATATTTTTTTTTGCAGAGCTTAAATGCAACATGAAAATCATTATTACATATTATAAACATTTCAAAACATAAAAACCAATCTATAGATGAAACTCCAAATTTCTCACGATCCAGGTCTGAAATTTTTCCGGTGCGAGGTTTAGAAAAGAAAATTGATTGGTAATATGTTAATTTAAACAGTTAAAACTAAAAAAACGTGAATCTTTTTACACTTCTCTTGCACTCAGTTCGATAGTTATGCAGCTTATATCGAAATAATTAAGGAGCTTACCACATATATTGATTTTTATTCGCATTTATTTATTTAAAATCCCCTTCTACCAAACTGGTCACATATGTTTATTTATAATACTTCTAATAGCAAATTGTCGCGAAAGGCTCTGTTCATGTACAATATTGAAAACTGCATATCAAAAAGGTGTTATTTATATCTATATGTTTCAAGAACCAGAGCACTTCTTTATCGATATTGACGAAACTAGCGAGATATCAGTTTTCAACCCTTGGACCAGTCCGTCTGGCTACATAAACTCGTGAAATTTCATCTTCAGTAAACTGCAAACCTTATCTCATCACAGGTAACATGTTTTTGTTCCACGATGGACAGCCATTTTTCCGAGCGAATACATGGCAGACAAGAACGAGTCCAAATAACTTTTGTGTGGAATGAATAGTTTTCGAAGGAAAGTTGTTAGCACAGCAAGTTTATACAGAGGCTTTAATTGCCTTTGAAATAAGGTGGTAATCATTATTGTGCCTTATTGAAAAGGAGTTCATTTATTAGGTCCACCGTGCTAATTCCGTCGACCAGCTGGGGAGGAGTTAGACACAAAATGTTCATAATATATTAATACTTTTTATTAATACATTATTTCGATGATAATATATTTTAACCTACAATCTGTCCACATTAACTTTACCAACAAAGGAATGGAATGTTAAATAAACGATGCTATAGTTTCATATGCGAACACAGCAAGTTATTTAAGTATGACCCACCATGTGCACACGTTGAAAAGATATGAGCAGCACTTGGTGTTAAATACAGAGAACTGTACTATCTATTGGGAAGAAGCTCTTCATTGCCAGTAGAGACTATACTGCAAATTTTTAACATAATTATTTTTGTACATAATTGTATCTTAAAACTCATTTAAAACGCTTTTTAAAAACTCATTTTTTTTTCTAAAAGAACAGCCTGGATGTTAGTACACCACTGCAAGGAATACTTGCGCTCAATCTGTCCATACTCGGGTTCGATTACAAGTTTTTGGATACTAAATCAATGCGACTATCTCAATCAAGACTGCAATTCACGTCGACGCTTTTAACTGATTTAATTACTTGGGGTAGATCTGAACATCCAGGCTTGCCGGGCGCTGCTTTCCATTACAGAAGAAGTACGTTATCAGGACAAAGTTCGTCTGAGTTTCCAGCTCGTTAAAATTCTGATTCGACTGCTGTACTAAAGAAAGACATATACAAGTGAATTTTCCTGTACCAACCGTACTGTATTTATTCATGACTGCACGCAACTCGAATGATGTTACTTCTCTAACCAGTTTGATCGTTTTCGAGTTTTAAACCGTCTGCTAAAGCAGCTTTGTCTATGATGAAGGTCTGTATATTTCGTTGAGTTGAAAACTTGCTCTTTAGCTCTTTAGATTTCTTTAAATTTCGCACAAATGACACCTGATCTCGATTATCTCAGTAATCGAGATCAGTTGCCAATATCACTGATATCCGTTTCAGGCTGGAGTTTTTGCGATATTGTCCAGGAATATTAGAATAAAATTTCGTAAACGAATTTGATTGAATCTTTTGGAAATATTGTCCATATGTCTTAAATATCAAGTTCTACCCAGTGAGAAGGTGTGACTTTCCCCCAACTTTATTGCACTTTTATTGGACTTTCTATTGTGCAATTTTGAACAACTGGCCCTGAAATTATTGTATACTATTCAGAAAAATAAATAACTCAAAAAAACCCAAAAGAAATTCCAAAAAAACACTAAAAATAATGTACTTATATAAAACTCTGCACAAATAAAAGGTCCTTACTACTTTTCTTGTCTACAGTGGTTCTCAAACAACGAGCGCCCCAATATATGGGTACTTGTTTGCCTAATTTTAGCCCACTATCACGGGAATGAATTAATGAGTTCCCAAATAGAGTTGGGCAGATGTTTTTGTTGAATGTTTAATATAAAAACTATAATTATTGACTGAAAAAATGTAAATATAGAATTTTTAACGAAAGGAAATATTGATATTGAAATACTCGGTATGCTGGAGCCAGGAAATGACGGCTTTCGGCATATTATAAGTTTAGTAATACTGAAACAATAAAAATATTACATCATTATATTATACAGTGTGGATCTTAAACTGCAAAGCCATATATTGGGGCGCTCGCCACTGTACTTAAAAAAAAGAGGAATGAATCTTTTACGCAGCATTTTATAAGGAAATATTTTGTATATACATACGCTAAAATTACGCTAGAATATTTGGGACGCAGAACGCCATACCCTCCATCAATAAGAAACTCAATATTTGCATCAATTAATTGTCTTATTTTGATAAATATAATATTTTATAACAGATAGCACCTATGTTCACATCAGGGTTTCCACCTCTCCTCGTTTCACGAGGATTGTCTTCGTACGAATCATTTGTCCTTGTGTCCTCGGCGTGATACCATTTGTCCTTGTGTACACACATAGAAAAGATTTCTTGTTTTAAGAAATATATTCTTTTGAATTTATTATTTCGGATCAAAACATATTTCTTTGACGCCAACAATATTTACTACATTGTATATTCTAGTTTATTTGCTTGTATATATAAAGTAACGTAGTATTTTTTTTTGTTATATTTCAAGAATATTTTGTTTTATTATTTGATTCTGTTTTATGTGGCAGTATGATGTGGACATGTTGGATATGACATAATATTTTCACCCACTTACTGTCCTCGTGAACAATTAGAAAAAGGTCGCAACCCTGGTTCACATGCACGAAGTTAAACAGCGTGTACATAAGACTGTACCTCACTATTAATATGTTGATGATCCTTTAAATTCTGGTGCTCTTTCAGGTCATTCAAAATCTAGCAGCTAAATACGGCAACACTTACAACATCCAGAACGTCATCATCAGTGGTACACACACGCACGGAACTCCAGGTGGATTCATGCAACATTTCATGTTCGACATCACCGTCCTAGGCCATGTAAGGCAAACATTCGATGGCCTAGTCGAAGGCATCACAGCGGTAATTATTTTCGATAACACCAAATACCAGTTCTCCAACATTTTCTGTTGACTTATAGGCTATAGTCGACGCTAATGACAACATTACAAACGGCAGAATCTTCGTGAACAGCGGAACCTTGTTGGACGCAAACATTAACAGAAGTCCAGCATCATACCTGATGAATCCAGCAACTGAAAGAGCCCAGTACGAGTACAACGTTGACAAGGAAATGTACCAACTTAAATTTGTATCAAGCAGCACTGGTGGTATTTTGGGTTTGATCAATTGGTTCCCTATTCATCCAGTATCTATGAACAACACCAACTTGCTCATTACATCCGATAATGTTGGATATGCCTCCATCCTCATGGAGAAGTTCCTTAACCCAACAGCTCTTCCAGGAAAGGGTAGCATAGTAGGGGCATTTGCGTCTGCAAATCTTGGTGACGTTTCACCAAACATCGAAGGACCAAAGTGTGTCAATACTGGCCTGCCATGTGACGAAGTTAGCAGCACATGTGATGGCCAGTCCATGTACTGCATTGCTTTTGGACCGGGCGAAACCATGTACGAAAGTACCCAGATAATCGCTACAAGGTTGTTCAACAAAGCGAGAGTATGTGCTCCAAATGGTCCAAGCTATTTGGAAGTTAACTGGTTTATTTCTTTATCCAATAGGAGCTGTCCAGCGCCACCGGTAGGGAAGTAACTGGTTCTGTTAGAGTCATTCATCAATTCGTTGATATGCCAACACAAGCTGTCAGCTATACTTTGGGCGATGGAACAACCATGACTGTAAGTTGTTTACAAATTTTCACAAGAACACAGTAATCAGTAATCCATGTTTCTATTCAAACAGGGAACTGGTTGCAAAGCTGCCATGGGTTACAGCTTTGCCGCTGGTACAACTGATGGACCTGGGGAGTTTGACTTCACCCAAGGTATGACAGGAGAAGGAAACACCTTCTGGAACTTAGTTCGTAACCTTTTGGCAAGACCAACCGAAGAAGACATAAGATGCCAAAGCCCAAAACCCATCCTTCTCGCCACTGGTCAGGTAAGCAACCGAACTATTACCTCTCAGATTCTCCTATTTGAATTTTCTTTTTGTAATTTGTAGATGACGAAACCGTACGAATGGCAACCAAGAGTGGTATCAACTCAAATGGCAATGATTGGCAATGTTGCTATTGCAGCAGTTCCTGGTGAATTCACCACAATGGCTGGAAGAAGATTGAAGAACGTCATCAAAAATGCTATGGTCGCTCAAGGATCTGGAGCCAATACCGAAGTTATACTTGCAGGATTGTCTAATCATTACACCGATTACATCACAACCTATGAAGAATACCAGGTAAACAATAAAGATTTTTTATAAAGAAATGGCCAGCACCATAGCACCAACACTGCCATATCTACAAACTTGATTTTGTGGATAGTGTACATCTGCGTAAAAATTCCTCTATATATTCTGTGTCATTAATTTTAACGACAGGCTTTCGCTTGGAATTTAAATAACCTCAGTTATTTAGTGACATACTTTTGATAAAGACACCCCAGTATTTCATTTATTTTAAGAGGTAGACGCTTGAATTTCATTTCAATGCCAGGTTAGAATTTAATTAAAAACTACTTTTTCTGACAACATCATACAACAAACTTAGTTTTTAGTTCTTTACTCAAAAAATAATCCAATTGATCTACGTTTGAAATCAAAACATTTGAAGGCACTTTTCAACCAGAAATTTAATGGCTTGAAGATGACAATGGCGAACTATTTATCTAATGAGTAGTTTTTGCTTCTAGTTAAATGATGTAGGTACTACTATCATAATTTGATGTTTGGCTTGAGATTTTTGGAACTGAAATCAACATTTTGTTGGAAGCTAGTTAGTTCTAAACTATTTGACTGATCAAATTCTCTGTTGTCATTGTTTACGTAAAAATAGCTGTTTTCAAATTAAGGACATCAACAAATGTCCTGATTCCTATGGACCCACATATACCACCAAAAATTGGCACAATTGAAAAATATTTAGGTCTCCCGCAGAAGGCCTAATGTTTATAATTTTCCTAAAAAATTCGATTTTTTTTTTATATGAAATATTAAGTGATTTCTCTTTATCATAGCCACATGTACGTACATAATAAAATATTTAAGGACACATAAACTTTTATCAACTTTTAAACGCATTTTTTAATTATACGAAATTGGGCATTTTTCTAAAAGTTCTATCAAATCTAAATACACTGCAGGCAATCTAAATGTTGCATAAGAGTAATATACTTTTGTATACGTTAACTACACACCTTATTGTTAAACTTTTTCTATTAGAAAAAGAAAAAACACTTAATCTTTCATTAAAAAAAATCTAATTTTTAAAGAAAATTATAAACTTTAGACCACCTGCGGGGGAGCTAAATATTTTTCAATTAGGCCATTTTTTTGCGGAATTACAAGCACAACCCTTTATCAACTAGAAATTTTGAATTTCGAAAAAGAATGCTTTTTCGATACACCCTAATCAACAATACATGATTAAATGATGATTAATATACACACATGTACACTAGGGTGCTTTTTATAGTGTCAAAATTATTTTATGTCCTAAATGATCATAAAGTGACATTTTACATCTTAGATACCGGGACGAAAACAGGTTCTTTTTGCGCCCTAGGGCAATAAAGATTCTTATTGCGCACTAGGGCATAAAGGATGGCCATTGTTATATGTCAAATATACCAAGTATTTGTCATTCAAATAGTAAATTTTACATCGTCAATGTCAATTATTGGCGATTAAGGTTATAAGTTTGACAATTAATTGTCTGTATTGTCACTTACAATGTCAATTATTGGCGATTAAGGTTATAAGTGTGACAATTAATTGTCTGTATTGTCACTCAACTCCGAATTGTTTGTATTGTTATTCAACTCCGTATATACGCATGTCACTTGATAACGTCAAAATATTTATTAATATTATTCAAACGGACGAGCAAAACCATTGTAGGACATAAAATTTTGTATGTACCTCGGGCATTACTTGATGTTTATACCCTTGGGCGACTTAAAAATCTCTCGGGTCTGTCGGCCCTCGCGCTTTTTAAACTGTCGCCCTCCGGGCATAAACATCCGTCTAATGCCCTTGGTACATAAGTAACTATTTCAAACGGCATATTTTTTAAAATGTTATATGAATATTCCTAGTTTTACCGCGTATATTTTGGCAAATATTTTGTCAGGATAATCAGATGAACAAACTAACTTCGAAAATATCAGTATTAATAAAAAAAATCTGTTTTTATGTGGATGTATTCAAAACTGGAAAAAAAACGTGTATTGTATACTACCATTGATGTGAACTTAGTTTACACATCTATATACATTAACAGCAGGTAGAAAACAATATTATACCAGATTTCTTGCATAACAAAATATCAAAATAATTCATAACAAATTCACCAAAAACGTATGTCAAAGCTAAAAAATTCCGAATAAGAACATAATGTCCCTGAGTACCTACTGTTAATGAAAGAATACTACATGACCTGCAGTCTAGACGTATAGTATTTTACATTGACCTACCTTTTACAGGTTATTACAACATAGGAGAAATATTATTGACTTTTATATTTCACAGAAATTGTTAAAGCATTTTAAACATCATTGCATGGAAGAAGGTTAAAAACGCAAAATAGCTTCAGTGAACCTCACAGCTCTGTTTTTAGTAAAATAGCAACGCCATTGCCATTAGAATAAGTTATTTTGAGTGCTGCAAGTGTAAATCCAATATACAAATGCGAGGTCATGTCAGGTCAAAAGGTGTTTCAAAAATGTTGGCCAGTAATTATTGTGATTATTATTGTTTATTCTTTAAAAAATATACCATTTTATAACATTTTACCTCAACTGTACCTTGGAGCGTTTTTATAATTTTGAAGATTATATAGGTGAAAAGAATGACTTTATCTATCATCACAAACAAATCTTTGGCACATTATTGATAGATTGTCTTGTTTTCAGCTTCAACGTTACGAAGGTGCATCCACAGTATACGGACCACACACCCATGGAATCTACCTATCCCAATACCAGAAATTGGCAACTGCTTTGATGAACGTAAGTCAATACAAATGTATTTTCCAGTCACCAAATACCTAACAATTTTCATCACTTTAAGGGTGTCTCTTTGGACGCTGGTCCTACGCCACCAACCTTCGACCAAGACAATCTGATCAGCCTTGTTGGTCCAGTAATTTTGGACACCCCAGACTTGGACAACGACTTTGGCTACTGTAGCCAACACCCTCCAGCTACTGCGACACGCGGCACAACTGTTGCAGTGAAATTCGTTTCTGGACACCCCCGTAATAATCTTATGCATGGAAACACTTTCCTGAGCGTGGAGAGGCAGAACGGCAGCAACTGGGACGTTGTTGCCAATGATGCAGTATGGGAAACAAGGTATGAGATATTTTTCCATTCTTATGTTAGCCCAAAATGATTGTGACTTTATCCCAGAAGGTTGTAAGTGGAACCAATGAGGTTTGTATTACGAAACACTGTATCAGCTCGGCATTAGGTGAAGCATTTTTGTAAACATTTTATGACCAAAAAACAATTTTTTGTCAACAACTTTTGTTGTCTTTATTGTATTAACTCTTCTACATACAAAATTGTTATTTAGGTTTACCTGGACACGTACCTATTTGGCAACTAGTGAAGTTCTCATTGAGTGGGATATTCCAGCTGATGCTGCTACTGGAACCTACAGAATCCGCCATTTTGGCCATTCCAAGTCCTTGTTTGCCCCACCAAGCGCATATGAAGGAGTGACAAATACTTTCACCGTAGCTTAATTATTTTCTTAGTGAAGAGACTGTTATTGTTAATCTTGCCTTATGATGAAAAATGTATGCAAAATAAAATAATAAAGAAAAACATTTTGTTTTTGTTTTCGAAAGCAGTGTAGCAAGCAGAGCTACCAAGTCGACTGAAATGTACTCGTTAGCCAATTTGTCATCTGGTACCAGCCATCAACATCAAATAATTTTACTATTAAGGAATTGGTATTCCGAGTGCTGAAAATATTGTATATCTCTGTCGGATATAATAGACAAATGCAGAAATATAAACAAGTCCATATAAAACTGTTTTCTCAGTACATACAACATTTACTATCTGAAAAATATTTTTTTGGGAGAAAAGTGTATCTGCCTTTATAAATAAAATGTCATTTGATCTCCTGATACCAGAACTAGACAAACCACCGAATGAGGCCAAATCATATAGCCCAATATCACTGTTATCAATGATATCGAAGCTCTTTGAAAAGCTGCTTCTAAAGAGAATGAAACCTATCATTGAGAGAAAGGAACTAATTACTAATCACCAATTTGGTTTTAGAGAAAAGCATTCAACAATAGATCAAGTCCATAGAATAACAGATATCATTAGAAGAAAAGCTTATTTGCTGAACAATCTTTCTTGACGTGACATAAGCCTTCGATAAGGTTTGGCACGAATAATTGATACACAAACTAAAGAGTATGCTCCCTTTACAATACGTCGAGCTGCTAACATCCTATATATCTGATAGCCTATTCAGAATAAAACAGTTCGACGAATACTCGGAACTAAAAGAAGCAAAAGCTGGGGTACCCCAGGGTAGTGTATTGGAACCAATTCTCTATCTACTATATACAAGTTACCTACCACAGCTGGAAAATGTAACAGTCGCCACATTCGCAGATGACACGGCTCTAATGGCAGTGGGATCAACTTTTGGAGAATCTACTAGGAATCTTCAACAAGCTAGTACCTAATAAAATATATAAATTGACCAAAAAATGGAAGAACAAGCTCAACGAACTGAATACTGTCCACATTAACTTTACAAACAAAAGAATCGAGAACATACCTCATGTCAAGATTAACGACGCTATAGTTCCATATGCGAACACTGCAAAGTATTTGGGTATGACTCTGGATTCATAACTAAGGTGAAAAGAACACGTTAAGAAGAAAAGAGTAGGTAGCGCTTGGCCTGAAATACAGAGAACTGTATTGGCTTCTGGGAAGAAACTCTCAGTTGTCACTACAGAACAAACTACAAGTTTACAACCAAGTACTAAAACCGTTTTGGTTATACGGCATCCAGCTTTAGGGTTGCACGAAAAACTCCAATATACAAGGAATCCAGACTTTCCAAAATAAAGTACTAAGGAATATAGTTAACGCTCCTTGGTACATACGGAACAGTGACCTGCACCGTGATCTTGGTGTCCCACAATTCATTCAATAAATAAAAAGATTCGCCACTAAGCATGAATCTCGCCAAAGCCATCACGTCAACGTAGAGGCCCTGCAGCTACTGGACAACCAGAATCTAGTGAGAAGACTAAAAAGAACTAAACCTTTCGAATTAGTAAATTAGGCAAATGTGTAAAAACCAGAGCTCAGTGAGTGAAGTGTTAGTGCTTCTTGTTTACGACAAAGTAAATATAGGACATCAGTGGGTAGCCCATTAGAGACAAGTACCTAGTTCTAAGAATTAAAAAACTAATTGATCTCCTGGTAAAGTACTCTTTGCTCAATGAGTAATGTCAGATGTTATTTTGACACTATTTTGCAGTTTTTTCTATGAATTATTATTTTTTGTTCAACATTTATTTTTAAAAGTAGGTATTTTTTAATCGAGTAGCTATTTTATTGATTTTGGGCAAACGGCGTTTTTCTTTTAATTTATATAGAATTGACCCAGTTGAAAAATGTTTAGGTCTTCTGCAGGAGGCCTAAAGTTTATAATTTGTTTTAATCATTCCGAATTTTTCATATTTTTTCGATAATGAAAGACGAAATGATTTTTCTTTTTCAATTAGAAAAAGTTTTTACGATGAGGTGTGAATATAACGTATACAAAATATATTACTCTAATGCAACATTTATATTGATGTTTTAATCATATAAATTGATGTCATTTCCATTGCTACTTTGTCAACAGGTGTATAGAATCGCACCGATGTTGTTATACCTCTATATAAACCAAAGTTGTTCATCAGTCTAATTAGTTATTGCTAGCTTAAAGAAAAAGTAAACATACTTATCTCAACCATAAAGGTAACGGGTACATCAGGAACAACTGAGAATTTCATTAAACTGTTGAGAAAATTATAATTTTAGGTATACTTTCTAACGGTAAGTGGAATACAATATATTTATTTGCATAATATGAATGCGGTATTGCTCATTATAATTTTTTTTATGTAAGATATTCTTAATTATTGATTGCAAAATATTTATTATTTTAATGCTGAAATCATTAATTTTTTTAAATACTGCACGCTTAAATCACACCCATTAACATTAACATGATTGATTTTATTAAGATCGGGTACAGGCCGTTTTAAAACTGTAAAATTTTACACCGTGTTATTAATAAAATAATTTACGATGTTGTTGAAATTTATTAAGCATAATTAAACCGTTGTTTCTCGACTTGTCAATCAATCAATAAACATACACCCAACTTTGATCAACGTTTATTCTTGTTCAACTAAATTTTCCTTTCGAATGAGTCTGTCGGCTAGAAATGTATTCCTTCCCTGTTTAAAAAGTCTAGGAATAAATATTTATACTTATCTTGTTTGCTATACATTCTTACTAGCCTACCGAATTGTTTATTTAGAAGTCTGTCTGTTGGTATTTTTTTGCATCCTAGAGACATAAATAAATAATCTTATTATAGACGGTATTTTTTAAGTTATTGGGTAAAAATAAATTGTAAGTACACAAACTTTTGTGTACCCATCAGAAATGTTTAGTCTATGATGAATATAAATCGCATAAATTAAATTAGAAAAAAAAACAACTGAATTTGAATGTTAATTTAGAAGTAAATATATGTAGGTAACGTTATATGGGCACCTCCAATTTGCCCACTAAATACATGATATTTACTGTATATTCAAAAATGTAAATAAACGGTTTATTGCATGAACGCTATGTATACATCGTTAATATGAAAAACTGTACGTACCCGGATTTTATGCTCCATTCTGCATACGGTAGGTACATTTCCATTTTATATTTAACATTAATTGTAATATTTGTACTGTGTATAACAGTGTACTTCAAAACCTGAAATGTTTCATAATTGCTCCACAGGTGTCTCAAACTTTTCAGACCACAATTTTGGTTCTCCACGGATAATAAGCTGCAAAAATTAGTTTTGCAACTGCAATGGCATTGACATTCGTTACAGAGATATCCGCGTCCATAAAACCCTCGTTTACAACCTTTACTACATACAAATTTATGAAAACAACAATTCTGTATACGCTAAATGTTATCTGATCGTATATTTAAATATTTGTGGCATATGGTGTAGGTGAAAAATAAGCAGGAAAAAAACTGCAAAAATCGGGTGCATTTTGCAAAATGCAAAATGTTACAATTTTTCATTTATTTGCTAAAACTAAACCTTTACATGATCTGGAACCGTGTGTACAAAAGAATTTACACAAGACAAAGCACAAAAACATGACAGTATAAAATATTTAAATTGACACCGGGAGATAGATGACGCAAACAAATACTGGATAAAATTTTCAATCAAATCAACCAAAGTCTCAAGTTCCACGCAATAAAGCTCTACTATCGAGGATCGAGCATTTTATATTAAATTCGTCAATATTCAACGTTACATCTCGCTGAAGAATAATTCAAAAGCAGTGGCGGCTCGTAGCTAATATTAGTGGGGGTGCTGTTCCAGAAATGTTTTTGTCATTGTTTTAAAAAATATTGTTTTAAAGGAAAAAAAAGTATAAAAAGAAAATTTATTCAGAAATAAATGTAAAAGAATTTAGGGAATAAAAACGGATTTGTTATTTACTTTATATAAATTGGTACAGTTACATTAATAAATTTATGTAAAAAATACATTTTCAAAAAACTTCGCTTTAACAAAATGTACTAAAAATTAAAAATGTTCCATATTTTTTTAATCTTTCATGCATTGTCACCAGAAATCGTCTACATGCAAAAATGAACTCGATTGGACAATGGGAAGTAGGTAAAATATTGATTACAAGATTTACACATAACAAACAAACGTAAGTGAAGTTAAGGTAAGCGTAGTAATACATTTATGTGAAATATACATTTTTTTAAAAACAACGCTTAATGACAAAAAAATCTGATGTGGCCAGGCACATGACTTTATCATACTATATATAAAATTAATAGTTTAGCTGCATGAGACTCTATTTGATCGAGATCGGCCATGTCTGCATTAAAGTAATACTACTAGAACTAGACAAATATGTCAATTAAAGCTGCGTTCGGGTATTGTACTCCGTTGACACCGGGTACACCGTCCAAATGAGACGTATTATTGGGTGTAAAGAGTGCAATGCAATATGCGAACGCAGCTTATATTGACAGAAGTTATTGTCAAAACATTAGCGTTTGACACCAAGACTACCTACTGTTATTAGAATCAAAAAATCTGACAAATCCTGGCTACTAGTTTTCATCCAGTACGACCGATCTCGATGAAATAGAATTTGCTCATGCAGCTAAACTATTGATTGAACCAAAAAATGTCATAGTCATAAATTATTCAGATTTTCCTCTTCTTTAATTTATTATTAAACTATTTCGACGAAATTCCATAAATGGCGGCTCATTTGCAAAATGTTTCAAAAATGCTAAGACTAAACCTCCAGTTCCTTTGGACCGTTTTCAACAGAAAGCTTTTCAGCTCTAAGTTTGGTTATGAAACTTCTAAATATGAAGTTTCGTCCCGATACCTTTAGTAGTTTCTCCGAAATCGTCGCCACAAAAACGGGTACACACACACATACACACACACACACACACACAAACAGACATTTTTTGGTACCTTGGTCAAAAATGTTCAGGGGACCCAAAAAGACATATTTCCGCTAAAATCTCAAAAAATTTTTTTGGCACGATTACAATACTTTACATACTGCGTATGATAAAGTAAAAACGCATTAACACTTAAATTTTGAAAATTGTGGCAAAATTTCCAAAAATTTTTCAATTTTTACTTTATCATACGCAGTATTATAAAGTATTGTAATCATGCCGAAAAAAAAATTTTGAGTTTTTAGCGGAAATATCTCCTTTTGGGGCCCCTGAACATATTTGACCAATGTACAAAAAAATGTCTGTGTGTGTGTGTGTGTGTGTGTGTGTGTGTGTGTGTGTGTGTGTGTGTGTACCCGTTTTTGTGGCGACGATTCCGGAGAAACTACTAAAGGTATCGGGACGAAACTTCATATTTAGAGGTTTCATGGCCAAACTTAGAGCTAAAAAGCTTTCTGTTAAAAAGGGTCCAAAGGAACTGGAGGTTTAGTCTTAGCATTTTTGAAAGATTTTGTAAATAAGCCGGCATGTCTGGAATTTCGTCGAAATAGTTAAATAATAAATTAAACTAGAGGTAATTCTGAATAATTTATGACTATGACATTTTTTGGTACAATCCATAGTTTAGCTGCATGAGCAAATTCCATTTCATCGAGATCGGTCGTACTGCATTAAAACTAGTAGCCAGGATATGTCAGATTAAATGTCAGATGTGATTTTAATGACGGTGTAGATAGTGTCAAACGCTAATGCTTTGACAATACTACTGTCAATACAAGCTGCGTTCGGATATTGTACACCGCTAAGGTGCGTTTTCATTAGTGCTAATGGCAGTGGTAGTAGACGCCATTATAGTATTTCTAATAGGATTTGCTAGTGACTCAAGCTTATGTACATGCAAACTAATATGTGTCACCAACACGAGGTGTGAGAAACACTATAATTTCGTATGCTACCGCCATTACCAACCATTGCCGCCAATCGGATACGCACCTTCACACTTTCTACACCCAATAACACGTGTCATTTGGACGGTGTACCCGGTGTCAACGGAGTACAATATCTGAACGCAGCTTTAATCGATATATCTGTCTAGTTCTACTAGTTTTATTTTAATGCAGACATAGCCGATCTCGATCAAATAATATCTCATGCAGCTAAACTATTAATTTTATATATAGTATGATAAAGTCATGTGCCTGGCCACATCAGATTTTTTTTATTCCTTTATGCATTGTCACCGGCAATCTGTCCACGTGCAAAATTTCAACACGATTGGATATTGGGAAGTAGGTAAAATATCGATTACAAGATTGTAGCAAACAAACAAGTGAAGTTAAGATAAGCGTAATTCTTCTTGTTTTAATTTGCGCGAAATTATCCTTGGTCTCTGGATGAAAACTGAGGAATTGATTTTTTATTGAAAGCACTGCAATTGTTGTAAAATACGTATTGCCTTTTGATATGCCATCCGCAGTTTCTACCTTCCACAAGCCGAGGGTCGAAGCGGTCGGCACTGCGGGGACAACAGTTCTCTCTAGTCTCTGTATCTGTATCCAACAGGCTGCTCCCTCACTTGCCGCGGTTGTGTGCGCATGCGCAGAACAGCCAAACAGCTCGCCTACTGGAACTGTGCAGATCAGAGTTCCATACAACGATTTTTGAATCTTTTTCTTAAACTGGGGGATGGCTACCGACATTAAGGATTAAGTTTATATCGAAGCTGACGGACCAATTTGCATCTTCAAATTTTGTAGAAATGTTGGACTACGAAAGTAATAATTCGTGGTCCTCAAGTTTTGAAAGAAAAGGAGTTTATAGAAGATTAAATGCAGTCGATGAAAGGATACCAATCGATAGCTTATGGTTCCAGTAGTAACATATTTCAATGTTTAGAATTATAGTTAATAGGGAATAATGTAGTTAATTAAAAACCATTAAAAAGTTGTGCCTGTCTGACTTTAATGCTTCTTTCCTCGAATCACCCTCACTCAATCGCAAAACTAAAAATACCACATTGTAGCGGACAAAATTACTATCAAAATGATTATGGAACCTATACGAAAAAATTAACGGTTAATTTAGTATAATCAATTATAATTCATTCAACTAATTTTTGGCAATTCCACGTCAACTGCTCGTTTGACATTAGAATGGACGCTTCTAATGTCAACCGACAATCATCAAACAATCGTTTGACCTTAGAACGGACTTTTCACATGTCATCTGACCGGTTGACGTGAAATCGCAAAAAAATACTTCAATCAATTATACAAAATTAACTGTTCATTTCCTCGTATAAGTTCCCGAATCCTTTTGATAGTAAATTTTGTCTACTACAGTGTGGTACTTTTGAGTGAGATTCTAGGAATGAATGATTAATGTGTGATAGGCACAATTTTTCCATTGTTTTTCGTTAATTAAAAATTTTCCTGTTACGGGAACCATAAGCTATCGATAGGTATCAGTTCCATCACGTGCATTTGACTATCCGAATCAAAATCTAGAATGACTGGACTATTTTAGTAGATAAAGGATTATAGTTTTAGAAAAATCTCATAGAAAAGGCACCCTATATGACACACATATTTTTCTCTTAGTATTAAACATTTTGGCACTTAAAATAAACTTGTTGTTGACGTTTTCTCAATCCACCCTTCAATAGCAAGCAAGACATTGTCACAAAAGATTTTGCCCATTTTCGAAATCGCTTTTGTCAATATCTTCCTACCCATTATAGTTTGACGAGAGTGAAAGTTGAATAAATATCACAATATGTAGAGTATGTCAGAGTTCAAACAGAGTTCCATTCGTATTCATATGGGATATCAAACTTCAATCTCTCACAGCTTGCTTCTGATTTTAAGTAATGCATTATGGACAAATATTCCGGGAAAAAAGTTTTAACAAAATCGGTGGTGCTCCGCGGTATCCGAAGTTTTGATGACTTTTTGGCTTTATTGATTCGACCAATAAAGGTGTTTATTTCTTGTTTACTCGGTCCTTTTACACCACTTCCCCAATTAGTCTAACAGCTGCGGCTTTCGGCGCCACAAAGTTATGAAAAAAATGGGTCACCGCAAAAAATATTCGTAGCACAAGGACTACGACTGCAATAACACCGGAAGAAGCAGTATAATAAGCGATCAACACTTGAATATCGTCGAAAAACAAGTGTTATAGCGAGGCAGTTGTGCGAAAAGTAACATAGTCATTAACAAAAGTAAACGGCAAAAGTAGCGATAACAATTTCCTGATATACTTTTGTATAAATTCATGGATTTGCTCGATAAAATGGCAGAAAATGCTTTCCATTAATATTGACTTAAATTTTGCAATTGCTACGTAGTACAATATTCACTATATTCCTGTGAACAGTAATTTTACATGATATTATTGCAATTTTACAGGAAAGGTACTGTAATTTCATAGGAAATTTTTTTTTTTAACAACTGTAAATTGCTTTACAGTTGTTAAAAACAGTTGTGTTTATCGTAATAAGCACTGTTTATTACATGCGGGGTCATTATAAATGATTGTCGTGGAAATAGGCTAAGCCCAATCAAACTTACGTTAGGTTATGCAACCAATTTAACACTTGCGTATAAAACAATAGAGTTTTTTTACGCCATATACTTGGTACTTGCAATACCCAGTTGAAGTGGGTATAGCAAATGCAAAGGCGACAAATATTGGTGCATTTATTTGTACTCGATGAACATTTTAGTACGCTGTTTAATTTTTCCATTTTTTAATTTCGGTTTGTGTGTAGTAGGTCGTATACGAAGATTGAGAATAGATTTGTAATTATTAATAAGATTTTTGATTTTTCTAAAGAGCGAAAACCGCATAAAATTGTAATTTTGTGAAACCGTCAGATAGACAGTTTTCCGCAAACCGCCAGCAGAAATTAAAAAAAAAAATATTGTTGTTTTCACCTGTCCACATAAACGCAGTTAATTCTTTCCAAGAAAAACGTACACCATATACAGAGTGTATCCTAAGTTGATGCTTTTCTATGAATAATATAGATGACACTCATTTATGTCAGCATGTCCATAAAATAATTTATTTGGAAAATTATACTTTATTTGCTCGTATTTATATATTTGTCGAATTTTATGATGTTTATTATTTGAAGAGAAACGAAAGCGGTTACAACTATTTTAATAGTAAAGACAATTTTGTGTAGCTTCTTTATTCAACAAAAAGGTTATATTTTGAAAGCTCATTTGTTTAAATTTTGATTTCAGAAGCTAATTGATCTGTACTTCAGACATTATTAGGACATATTTTTACAACGAACCTAGTAGTATAATTGGATTTAGTAGAACTTTTAAGATGACGAAGAACCATATCTAACATTTCTTTTATGGGCAATATCTTCCTAATTTAAATAAAAAAATATATATTTTTTTGCCATTAAAATAATAATTTGTTTAAACTAGTTCACATCAAATGACCAATTGTATTGTTTTACAGTCTGCTAAAATTAGATGCTGCGAATTAATAATACAGAAAGCTGATGAATTAAACAGAAAATCATTAGAATGAAACAAACAGTTTCATCAAGATTTGTTTTGTAAATTTCCACAAGAATACCCTTGTTAGTACGCAGTGAATTCTGCACTTATGTAATTAAAAATATGTCGGCATTATAAAATAAAACCTTGCTTGTTCGTAATCAAATTATCAGTTTGATTTGAAAGAGCTAATGTGCAAATAAGGCGAACTAATCAAAAAAGTAGCAAGTGCCCATTCGGTACGCACATGTAGCAAGTCCTCAAAGAAGATTTTCACGTATTAGAAAATGCTATGTGACGATGCATCAATGTCCGATGCATTTACTGTTGCAGTGCAACTCTGACGGTCCGAAATCACAAACGAATATTGTACAAATTTGTTGGTATGTCATAGATTTTTTTTGAGTTTTATAAAAATCAGCCGGTAATCAAAGATGGTTTAAAAATATTCGGTGAACGAACTTAAAAGGAAAACTAAATCACTCATGGCATCGTTTAGACCAATCAATAACAAAAATTTTCGATTTGCGTGGCAAATATATTTGCCAAATATTTAACATGTGGCAAATATGTGATATTTGGCAAATATACGAATATGTAGGCCCGGCTTTATATGAAGCGGCAAACAGACATTTTTACATATGATCACAGCGCGGACTTCGCCTACAATCATTTATGATAAACTTGTCTATGTGCTGCATGTTCCATTTATATGCACCCACGTTTTTGAGGGGGTTGTTTACCAACAGACAAAGTAATTAATTGGACTCTCCGTGTGGATGCGCCTTATTTGCACATTCTGTGGGGTGGCAATTAATTGCACTTTCCGTGTTGGCTCATTTTCCATTCCTTTTGTTTGCGTTTCTTTCCCGCTCTTGCCTAAATTAGGTGCAGTCGTACTTTTTCGCTAATGCTGGATAAAGTTTACCAAATTATAAAAATAAATAGTTAAGAAATATAACTATTGTTGTTTTGTCACATGTGCTAGGGTTGCCAGATTTTACCAAAATTATCAAAATATTATATGAGACTACAATATTAAACATATATAAGATCATGTTTGCACTGAAATACATTATTTTTATTATTTTTGATAATGATAACTGCACCTTTCACTTTGTGTTCCATATTGGTAGTGCTTTTATTTTATAAAGGCGTTCCGAAAGCTGAGATATATATTTAAAAATATATAACCAATCACATCCAACTGTACTTTTACTGTAAGTTGTGGACTGATATGAACTGTTACATATTGTAATTAATTTTAGAAAATGGTAATTCATATATGGTTGTTTAACAGTTTTGACAAATTGAAACAATTTTGTCAATTTCTTGTCATTATCTTTGAGTTAATTCGTAGCTGGTACTAAATACAAATCAAGTAAAATTTGCGGCAAGGTTTAACATCATTTCAAAGTGTAAACGTTTATATCAAATAGAAATTGAATTAAAGACAGAAAAAAAGTCTACTAAATTTCAGAGAGAAAAAATATACCATTCCGTTTGGATAACAAAGTTGGTTGCACTTAAAAAAGTTGTAACAGTTATTATTCCATACTTTATTTACACCCTGTATAGTGTATATCTTAAAATGTGGTAATTCCCAATTGCAAACCTTCGTTAGTCATTATCATTAATTTGTAGTATTTTGTGTTCCTTAAATTTGGACAGCATAAATTGTGACAATTTTTACACTTCTTGAAACCACTGTAAAAATATGTAAAATACTCGAGCAGCTGTATAATACAAGAGCTGGGAAGAACTAATATAAGAGTCAATTTACTAGTTACAGTATGCATGTAGTATTTTGAAATAATTATAAATAATTACACATAATTACGAAATAATGCTATTTTATTTTTAAAAGCGTTGAAATTAAAATCTTCCTTCATCACAAGCATATAACAAGTAAACAATTTGACATACGCAGTCCAAAATCTGTATCTACCTGCATCGACGGCATTTCAAGAAAAAGAAGCGTGCTGCGTACCCGCACTCGACCCGCATTTTCAGTACAACGGATGTATTGGCGTGTCGTTGTTCGCTGCGTGTACAATTACAAAATTTCGGATAATAATCACGGGAATTAAATCGAAAAGTGTTAACAGTGCCTCTATATGCCTAGCAACGATTTGAGATGAAGTGCGACAGCAAATCGAACACCGGTGAGTTACTTTTTGTGTATAATTAACCGCAATTGCAAAAATGTGATACCATATTGGAATGTTGGCGTTGTTGACATTTGGTGCATTACGGGTACTACCGCTATAGGGTACAATTGAGATATTTAAATTGTTTATTATACGATTTAGGGTTATTTGCGAGTATATTTGAATTTTAGATCCTTTACAATTACTTTTTTGCTGTTACTTGCGGACATATACGTAAAATATGATACATTATTATTCTTAATTGTCATATTATTGCACATTAACCTCTACGTCCTAAATGTGCCGACATTTCGACACGTTTGCTAACAAGTATTTCCAAAACATCATATTTCAAAATTAAAATTTAATTAATTGATTATTTTTACAATTACAAAAAAAAATTCGATGTTGCCATACTTTACGCTCGTACTCCACAAATAAAATAAATATAACACAACTGTCACCAAAATGTTGAACAGCGTCGGCCTAATACTGAGATGCCTTAAATACAAAATATTAAAACTTCCAGACCTTACAGGAGAGCAAAAAAGCTGATGTTGCCAGGCACATAACTTTATCATACTATAAAGCAGTGTCAAATAGTGTCAAACGCTGATGTTTTCACAATACTGCTAACAGAGTTAAAATATCTGTCAAATCCTGGCTAACTAGTTTTAATGCAGACACGACCGAGCTCGATTTGAATCTGCTCATGTAGCTAAACTATTAATTTTACCAAAAAATGTCATAGACATGAGTTATACAAAATTTCCAAAATTAAAATTTATTATTTAACTATTTTGACGTCATTACAGAAACGGCGGCTCATTTGCGAATCGTTTAACAATGTTAAGAGGTAAACCTCCAGTTCCTTTAGACCCATCATACTATCTGATAAAGTAAAAACGGTTGAGATTTCTTTAGAACTAAATGGAGAGCAGGTGCTTTATTTATAGAGGATTTGTATCAACGATTTATACCATAAATTATTATGATTATTATATTTTGTGAAAAAATTGATTTATTGATTTAAAAATTCAATTATGTGACAAAATTGGAGGTAGACTATTTTGGTCCTAGGCTGACAATTCATTGTACCGGGTGACCCACACTATAAATATATCTTTATTGAACCAACAGCCATCAGATACAATTAAATTAAAATAAAACAACAACTAAAAAGTACTACTGCTGGTTACAATCAGGTGTGAGTTCGAGAATACGGTGACGAATCAACGTATCTCGGTCTTCCACTCAAACCTGCTACACTAACCTACATACACATATAGCACGATACCTTGCAATCACACAAAGCGTGTTCAAGACATGGAAAAAAAGAAAAAACAAGCACACACAAGCTAAACCCAAATACATACATGGAATCAAAAACTTAAGTCTAAGCACACTGTACTAACTAAGCATCGGGCAGACTCTGCAGCTGGAGCAAGTGAGACCTTAGGGCTCTCCCAAACCGACGCAATGAATCGAGGGACGAAAAGCCTACGGTTATTGTATTGAAAACAGTCGCCGCGTAATAACTAAAAGACGACTTAAACATTGACGTTCTATGTCTCGGGATAGTGAGAACATCCTTGCGGCGAATGTTTACGTTGTGCACATCGGTTCGAAAACTTATTTTATTATAGAGATAAGGTGGGGAACCCCTGGAAATCAGTCCAAATAGAAAGCACCCAAAGTGAAAAACACCTCTGTTGTACATATTTAGCCACCCCGCCCATGACAAAGTGTGACTGACATGGTCAAACCTGCGCAATCCAAAGATAAAACGTAGACAAGAGTTCTGCACTCTCTGTATACGAGAACGATCATAACCGTTAATACATGGACGGTACACAGTGTCGCAATAATCAAAACAGGACAGAACAAGACTGGTGCACAATTGAGTTTTCAGCTTCTGACTCAGAAAACTTCGCCCAGCGTACAGCTGTTTTAAACGCAAGTAGGCGACCTGGACCTTAGCCGAAACGTGACCACTGAACCTCAGCTGACTGTCCACCAGAACACCCAAACATTTCACCTCCGGCTTAATAGGCAACACCTGCTCGTGTACGACAATATTAAAATCATCCGGCAGGTCCAGACCCCGACGAGCAAAGACAACCACGGCCGATTTACACCCATTCACAACCAGAGACATCTCTTCAGCCCGCCTCACCATCGCCTCCACATCCGCATTCACCAGCAGCCTAGCATTCTCAAAGTCGCATATAGATATCAAATGCTGGGATACTCTTATGGCTAGTATGACTTTCGGGTTTTCCGGAAATAACGTTATTGAAATTTTAAATGGCACCTTATTTTATTTGTGTGCGTTCATCGATAGTACGCTGACTGTAATCATTAAGCCAATATTTTTTTCTATATCCGTGCTTTAAACGCCATTTCCTCGATGCGATTTTCAGCAAAATTTCAAGCATTTATGTCATTGTAACCGGAAAAATGTTTTCTATCAAATAATCAGGATGCACCCATGAAGTAAATCGGAAAAATGGAAAATGACTTATTGGCCAAAAAAATAATACAATATCGGCGAAAATCTATTTAACTAGTGCTCATTTGCCATTTCTTTTCGTTGTCCTGATAATAAACTTGACGATCGATATATTTTATGTTCAGAATGTTGCAAATATCACACAAATAATGTAGGGTGCCATTTAAAATTTCGTTGATGACGTCATTTCCGGAAAAACCGGAAGTCGTACTAACCTCAAAAGAAACCCAAAAAGTTGCATTTTTGTCTATTAGCGCTTCTAGAAATTTTAATCGTCCAGAGAACTAAATAAAAAAAAATAACGGGCGTACCTGTGGCGTGGGTCATTCTATCATGTAGGAGTATTATTTTTTGTGTGAGAAGTTTGTTCCATAGACATTGCATTAAAACGTTGTAGTCTCAAAAGTACTAAAGAGGTCTCAAATTTTGAAGAGCAACGTACTACCTACGTTACGGTCTTTTCAAATATGGGTAATTCCATGTCAAATCAACACAGTTTTATTCCTCGCCACCTTGGATTCTCATGAAATTTTGTATAATTGTTGTCTTCAGGTAGTTATAGAAAAATACCAAATTTTATGATATGTTATCCCGTTTTGGAATTATGGGTATGCAATTGTAAAAAATATTCTGACAGGTGCCATTTTATAGTTTTCTCCTGATATACAACACAATATGGGTTGTGGGGGAATTATGCTTTCTTAATTAAAAATTAAAAGATTAATTTTGACTATTTCAAAACACTCATTTTTAAAATTCTGAAAGAAAATCAGGCAAAAGCTTTTAGAAGATGTCAACTATAACATCGAAATGGAAACTGAACAGTAATTTATAGTCGAATAATACCACTTCTATCTTTTAAAATTAATAACAGTATTGAAATAAATAACAGTGTATTGCGTTCACTTGGTTGGTATATCATTTTCAGTAACTATTATGTTTGTAGACATTTACATCAACAATTGTACGAAATTTTATCAAAATCCAAGATGGTGGCGAACAAAACTCTGTTCATTTGTCATGGAATTACCCATATACAGGGTGTCTCACGGAACTGGTACATTAGAAGTTTCACATGTTCTACTATTTCTGGAAACTTGAAATTTTGGAACTAGAATTTACTCGATCTGAGCTCTTCACCTAACATATTCTCAAGTTAACTGTCGCGTCCGGTCACCGGAAGTCGGTGTCAACTTTGTTATTTTAAACGGAATGATATAATTTTTATTTTATTTTTGGTTTCTACGTATCAAAATACATCATTTTTGATAATGTTTCCCTATACCTAAATATCACCATTTTTGAGTTTTTTTGATTTTACAAATTCTTTTGTGATATTCGCGGTTACGTTTAAAATTAAATATCTCGGTTGCTATTGAAACTAGAAATTTCATGATTGGTGGTCCAAAACTACAAACATAACCAAATAAGACGATGTTTAGTTCATCATGATATCTTATACAGGGTGTTCAAAATTTGCAACACAATAATTGAATTTTCAAATGTAAAAAACTCATTTTTTTTCAAATGGAACACCCTGTATACCGATACGCCATTCGATAGGAAATCTTATTCCCTGTCAATCAATATTAGGCTTCCCTATATCTATCTTTAATAGTTTTTGAGATGTCACTTTTTTCTAAATCAATTTTGAATAGGTACTCCCATTTAATTAATGAAATTTTGCGTTAATATTTGAACAATTTTTGCGACAAAAAAAAAACTCTTCCCCTCAATATTTTACGTGACTGCTTTTATCAAATGAACGGTGCACCGGCACATTCTTCGCATGTGGTATCCATTCAATACTATCAGATGTTTGACGGTAGGTGGTTCGGAAATAGGGGACCCTGGCGGTTTCTTTTCAAATGTATACACCCTGTATACCGATACGCCATACGATACGAAATATCATTCCCCATCAATCAAAATTAGGGTTCCCTATATCTATCTTTAATAGTTTTTTAGATATTGTCAGTATAAAAGAATGCAAACTAAATACAAAACGATTAATTCTTCATTTATAGAATTATTGTTTTATTGTAACAACTTTGGAACAGCAGGAAAGCAAAAAAAATATTGAAAAAGTTTGTTAAAACTAAAATAATATATTTGGGATATTTAACTTAAATTAAAACTTAATTATGTTGTTCGAATTGTTCGAAATGCTGCCCGTTCTGCTCCAAACATTTTAAAACTCTTCGCTGTACTTCTGTCATCGTCGTTCTTCGGGTTTCTTGTCGCTGAAGTCCATTAATGGCGGCTACTACTCTAGGTGTGTTTTATTGCCACCCGTGTGCAGTTCGTATCTATTCGAAATGATTCTCTTTTGAAGTGAATTGAACACGAGTAATAAAACGCATTTTAGTGTACCTATCGCGCGCGCGCGTACGCATTCGTGTTACGTGTAGTTAGGCCGACAGGTTATGTTTGTATCGGACATTTTGCATAAGACTTTTGCAAGGAGTTAAGTACGAATTGCATATGAAGCCGTCTCACCAACGAAAACAAATACACATAACCTCTCCGAGATACAATCGTGACATGCATGTGACTGCAGACTGATACCTTCCTGCTATTGGCTGATTTAATTTCAATTCATTTTGAATACAACTGATCATCTTTTCCGGCTTGTCCTTCAGGGGTGAAGGGGGAACTGAATATGAT
This sequence comes from Aphodius sticticus, assembly GCA_963966075.1. Classification (NCBI taxonomy): domain Eukaryota; kingdom Metazoa; phylum Arthropoda; class Insecta; order Coleoptera; family Scarabaeidae; genus Aphodius; species Aphodius sticticus. The sequence continues at coordinate 32,278,525 of OZ014513.1, forward strand.
CAGTTGAAATCTATTCACTTTCATTTTGAATGCGCAATAAAACGCTTTTTGAGACAAGTGAATACGTTTCAAATTGAAATGAACTGATTACCAGTGGCAATAAAACACACCTTCTGTTAGTCAATTCTTCTCGAGTATTAACTGGTGTGGAATAGACCTGAGTTTTCACATGACCCCAGAAATACAAGTCTAATGGTGTTAAATCTAGTGAGCTTGGTGGCCACCGCCAGGGTCCCCCTATTTTCGAACTACCTAACGTGAAACATCTGATAGTGTTAATGGATACCACATGCGAAGAATGTGCCGGTGCACCGTCCATTTGATAAAAGCAGTCGCGTAAAATATTGATGGGAAGAGTTTCGCGAAAATTGTTCAAAAATTCACGCAAAATTTCTAAATATCTATCACTATTTAAATTTTCGTTGTAAATATCGTATCTAATTTCGCCCCCCATTATTAAAAGGGAGTATTCAAAATGGATTTAAAAATAGTGACAATATCTCATAAACTATTAAAGATAGATATAGGGAAGCTTAACATTGATTGATAGGGGATAAGATTTCCTATCGAATGGCGTATAGGTATACAGGGTGTTCCATTTGAAAAAATTAGTTTTTTTCACATGAAAATTCAATTATTCTGTTGTGAATTTTGAACACCCTGTATAAGATATCATGATAAACTAAACCTTTTCTTATTTTGCTATGTTTCTAATTTTGGACCACCAATCATGAAACTTGTAGTTTCAATAATAACCGAGATATTTAATTTTAAACGTAACCGCGAATATCACCAAAAAATTAGTAAAATCAAAAAAACTCAAAAATTGTGATATTTAGGTATAGGGAAACCTTATTAAAAATGATGTATTTTGATACGTAGAAACCAAAAATAAAATTAAATCATTCTACTTAAAATAACAATGTTGATATCAACTTCCGGTGACCGGACGTGACAGTTACATTGGGAATATTTTAGCTGAAGAGTTCAGATCGAGTAAATTCTAATTCCAAATATTCAAGTCTCCAGAAATAGTAGAACATGAGAAACTTCTAATGTACCAGTTCCGTGAGACACCCTGTATAAATATGACCTGGCAACATTAGCTTTGCCATTATTCTAGGAAGTGCTTTAGGGACCAAATAACGCTGGGGATCCCCGGCGTAGGCAGTACTTTAACGATCCGCGATTGGTGATTACCTACATTATCAAGGGTATCAGATTTTGGGTATACGCGATTATTACCGTCGATCTTTTCGGAGACAACAAAACGACATTGACCGTGATCGCGCATGTGTTGGTTGACTTGCCATCCGCCTCTAGCAGTCTCGAAAAGCGGCGAGCGCACCGCATCCACACTGGCGATCGGGCTTTCGCGGACAAACGTCTGCCGTGTGTTTTAGCGAAAACCGCGCGCGCCAAAGTTTCCGATACGAACTCGAAAATGGAACTCGCCGACTTCGACAATTTCACCCTCAACACTTCGGATTTTCCCAACAACGAATCCTTAGAAAAACTCCTCGGACCCAGAAGAGACTCATTATACATAGTGATACCAATCTCGATCATTTACTCAGTGATTTTCTTTACTGGACTCATAGGAAATATTAGCACATGTGTAGTGATAGCTAGAAATAAGTTCATGCATACCGCAACGAACTATTATCTGTTCAGTTTAGCAGTTTCTGATCTGTTACTGTTAGTGTCTGGTTTGCCACAAGAGATGTACCAGATTTGGTCGAGGTACCCGTACGTTTTCGGGTACACCTTTTGTCTACTTCGCGGACTATTCGCGGAAACGTCATCGAATGCTACAGTACTAACGATCACGGCGTTTACCGTTGAAAGATACGTCGCAATCTGTCATCCGTTCTTATCGCACACGATGGCAAAGTTGTCCCGCGTTGTCAAACTAATTGTTGTGATCTGGATCGTCTCTGTGTGCTTTGCTATACCGCTAGCCCTGCAATTGGGCATAAATAAGTTCGAACATAACGACCAGGAGATCGCGATGTGCACTGTTGTGACTCAGTTCTATGAGCGCTCCTTTGAAGTGTCTACTTTTATGTTCTTTTGTGCGCCGATGATACTCATCACGATCTTGTATGTGCTGATTGGGGTTCGATTGAAGAACTCGATCAATATTGGCAGGAAGGGCTCTGAAGATTCGAAGAAATCGGTGGGCACTTCGTTTGTTTATGCGAATCGAAGGGTAAGCAGTCGTCATCAGGCGAGTGCTTCTTCGCGGAGGGTACCGAAAATGTTAGGTAAGTACCTATTAAGTCGTCGTTATTTTGGTGTAATGAGGCACTTGGAATAAAAAGGGCTTCTGTTTGGGTTCTCGAGAAAAAAGCACTCTTGTATTCTTGAAACTGTTAAGTTGTCAAGTATGTCGTTTTTTTTCAATTAAATCTACATAGCAAACTCAGACATCAAATTTTAATATTTTATATCAACTTTATCTTTTGTTCATATCGTTTATTCTTAATTTATCGTTTAATCTCAAATCAACATTGTTATTAATAATAAATTACAGCGGAATTGCATGTGATAATGTACGATTGCTTGTGAGGCACAATCTGTTTTTTTCATTAAAAAATAAAAATGTTAAAATTCTTTTCTCAGATTTCTTTACTTAATTTGCGAAAAACCGATAACAATGTCAAAAATCTACTATAAGACGGAATATTGGTACTTTCTAATTTTTGCAATTCTGTTTTAAAATATTAAGTTCATAGTATATGACGTCTGATTGTAAATCCTGACTCCACCATATCAGATCTCAATTATTTTTCATTTTAATTTAATATTTGAGAATAAAATTACAATTAAAACAGCTATTCCCTAAGACATTTTCAATTAAAATGTAGAAAAATAAGAAAAAAAAATAAGAGTTTGGTCATGAGCTAATTTAAAAATTTTTTGTTTAACGACCATCCTGTGGGTTGAATATAAATTCTGTTGTTTTGTCTATATATATAATTTTGTCTATAGACTTTTTAGAGCACCAAAAACTCTTTATGAAGAATTACTAATAATATCTATAATTCACTCAATTATATCAATTATACATAAACATGGAATGTTAAAAAAAAACGAAAATATAAACACAAAATCGACGATTTTAGTATCGTGTTTATTTTGCAGGTAACTGCAATTCGACCTTTTTTTTTTAAATCGCTCCAGGATAACAGTAATTAAGAAAATTCTAATAATATCTATGTAGGCTGTCTAAAAATGCCTTATATTTTCATAATAATACGGTGTACTACTCTTTTAACCACTATTATTTACAAATTTAGTGGTGCCGGACGTTGGTACAAGTAAATATAGCACGTCCGTAAATCAGACATGTGTGTCGGAATTGTGTACATGGTTAGAAGTAATCCATATGGCTCTATTGCTGTATTTACACAAGAAAGTAATATATTTTACATAAGACAGAATGATGCATAGCAGCAGAGAGTAGAGATTTTGCCATTAGTACACCACCTTTGGAGATAACAGTTGAACTCATGCCATCTCCATTAAAAAATCATTATTCTGGTCTGAAACACCCAAATAAACTAAAAAGAAACTGTTCTTCTGTAACACTAATGCTTGGAGAGAAGATTTGTTAATAAAAAAAGGAAGCACAAAAGAAATCTTTCTAGAGAAATAAGAAAGTAAGCGAAAAAGAAACGGAATAAAAAGCTGCGCCAAGAAAAAGAGAACACTAAAAATTCCAGATGCAAGAAACATTAAAATACAGATGAGGTAGAGAGGGCAGACTGAAGAAGACTAAAAACTTATTTTATACTGTGTGTCATTAGAAATGGTAAAATATAATTGTTTAACATTTTTTAATAATAAATCTTATTTATCAATATTTAAAATACTTTGTTATATACTTGAATGTTTATAATTGTCGGAATAATGTACCACAAGTGGCTGATTTAGGATCGTTGTCGGAATTAGGGGCAATTGTTAAACTTCTAGTATAAATACATAACTATTATCAATTTTCCTAAAAATGAATAGCCAGATATCTTTAGAAGGAAAAAATTGTTTAAAAAAAGTTGTTATAGTCATTAGCAACTACATAAATATAAATTCTACAGTTACAAATGTAACAAAAATTCCTTAAACTGTCTGAATTTGGGGCGTTTACCTAAAATTCGTGATTGAAAATTATCAAACAATAAAAAGGCGATGAAAGGCTGCTGTAGTTCGCAGTAGATGTTCAGAACCAGTTTGGAAGCTAATTTATAAATTGGACCAGATGTGTTTGTTTGAGGATGTTAGGTGAATATAATACATCGCATAGTTCCAACAAAATTAGTTTCCGAACAGCTTTTAAACGCCAGTCACTGAGAAAGCTATTAGTTGGAATTAACTCAATTAATGGCTGTAATAAAATTTTTAGAGTAGAGATAATAAAGTCTCTAATAGCTATTAATAGCAATTGCTAATAACAATTTAATAAACACTAGATATACGACAGCATTAGTTGGATTTCACTTAGTTATCAAACAAATGTTTAGACCCGAAAATACAGGCAAAAATGTAAAATTATATTCATATTTTGAGTTGATTATTTATAATGATGTCTCAAAATTTAATTTATATTTACTTTATTTAATTGTTTATTAAACCAGTTTTTATCTATTACCTAATTAGGTTTCTTGAAAATAAATAAAAAAAAACTAAATTATACTAAAATTGGTATAATAACTAGCATTTAGCGGGTTGGTTATAATGATCTGTTTAAAATTCGTTTAACCAGTTTACCTCTTTCATTAAATTTTATTATATAAAATCACAGTTTTTTAGATGTGCCACCTTATAAAAATTATCACTTGTAATTAATGCTAACGTGTCAGCATATTCTATTTATGTTTGCTAATATTTTATACAGTGTGACACACTTAAAACAAAGGCTTCCTGAGTTTAATTAATGCTTGTGGGACGAGAGATTTGAATTTTGGTACAGAACCAAAGTTATGTTAAATATGCGTGTTGAAGTCTGTAAATTAAAAGTATACGTTAAGGTATATGTGACGATTTCTCTGAATATTTGTAATATTTTATAGGAAAGTTGTAGATCATCATATGCTCTACAATCAGAAAATATTTTTCTACACACAGGATGTTCCACAATGAGGTACTAACAGTTTGTTTTTAAATGGAACACTAGGTATATTATTGCTGTTTCTGATTAAGATTTTTATATTTATCGTTTCAGCAACAACTTGTATTAGGCTATTATCAACTGTTTCAGGGATATTATGAGATTAATGTGAAACACGTTGATCCTGACCAATAATGAACAATCTAACAAGTGATAACTGATTCTGGCGCATATAACTATTTCTGATTCATGTATTTTTTCAAAAACTAGACCCAATGTTATGCTTTCAGTTTCAGATATACGTAAAATGCATACCGATACCGAAACAAAACAAGAAAGTTTTTTAATCTTGTTAGTTCTTGTTTTGTTATTGTTATTGTTATTGCTATCGATACGAATACCTCAATCTACAAAAACTATGTGAAAAACAACAATAATTTCTATTATCGGCGATATTTTGTAACAATTGTTTGTCATAAATAATTCTACATTATTGTAAATAAGTGTAGCCTTAATAATGAGTGCTGGAATGACTATTTTAGATATTTGTTGAATATTTTTATTGTACATATGACAACAATGCTGTTTCGTTACTGCTTCTGTTGGTGGCAATGAGACACTGTGTTGTTTCATACTGTCAACATGTCTGGTCAACCTAAGCAAGCCACAATGTACTTGTTAATCATCCGAGTGATGTGAACCAAAATGTAGAAGTAAATGGCCTATTATACCGGGTGACCCACGCCATACTCCCGTTTATTCTTTTGTTTATAAAGCTGAACGAATGAAATTTGGGAAAGTGTTAATAGACAAAAAATGCCATTCTTTGGGATACTTTTGGGTTATTATGACTTCCGGTTTTCCGAAAATGACGTCATCATTGAAATTTTAAATAACACCCTATATTCTTTGTGTGATATTTTCAATCAGGATGACATTCTGAACACACAAACATATCGATCGTCAATTTTTATCACCTAGGCAACGCAAAAATAACTTTTTTGTGTATTAATCTAGGTGGCTAGGAATTGGTGAAATTATTCGAAAATTGTCAAATAAACACTAACTAAATCGATTTTGGCCGATATTGCATTACTGGCGCCCTCTAGCGTGATTTAATTGGTTTTTGACCAGTGAGTCATTTTTTCACGGGTACCCAATGGCCACACTCTGATTGTTCGATTGAAAACATCTTTCCGATTACAATGATACCAAATACTTGATATTTTGTGTTAATAAATACAAAAATCAATTTGTTGTTGTCAATATTTTTACTTTTCAGGTTATTTCAGAACTGACATATGTATTAACATTTATTCACAAAATAGAAATAAATTAAAATTAAATTGCTTTAAATTTGTGTTTATGGTAATTTGTTAATTGTGATTTACTGGTGATTTCGAGATATTTATCTTCAACGATATTTTGCAGTGTTTAACTTAATAAACAGAAAGGAGTATGTATTTTGTATAGCATGAATGTATCATTACTATTTTTTTATATTATTATTTTGTATTTACTTTACAGCAATATGTTTCAAATATCTGACAACTGAAAAGAATGACAATTATGTATATCACTAATTTACAAAAATGTTTGGAAATTTACGACGAAAAATTTTCGACGAATTTTGATGGAATGTAAATGTTATAATTATTATTAAAAAAAAATTAACTAAAATATACGACCATCTAAAAGAACATTTACTTATACAACATAAAAATTATTTCATCAAATTTGACCTGGGATGAGTATAAATTGTGTTGGTAACGGGAATATAATTTCCCAAAAGGAAACGCTTCAGAAAGAAAAGTTGTTGGTTTCTCTTACGTATAGCTTTTATTGCATATTAATTACTCACACTCATATGCAATAAAAGGTATACGTAAGAGAAACGAACAACTTGACGATTTGAACCAGGGACCTTTGCGTCGCTTACACAATGCTCTCCCATCTGAGCTATTGACATTGTGCTAGCGACGTAAAGGGCCTTGGTTCAAATCCAGGTTGTGGCTGTAATTTTTGATATATTTAAAATTTACATCCCGCCTGTATGTTACCATATTATTAACTTATAATATTACTTTGACAAAGTATGTCGTTAAACATTTTCAGTTATAGTTTATATTGTTTGGAAATTAAAAAGACCTTCATTTTTAATGTATATGCATTTTAGCTAACCTTACAGTAAACAATTCATAAGTCAAAATGTTACTTTTAACTTATTATCGTTGTTAATGCACGCCTCTTAATTTATTTAGAAAACAAATTAAGAAATAAAATTTCCAATAATGTTCCAGCTAATATATAGTAAATGAAAAATGTGTGCTTATTGAACTGGAACTATATTACAATAAAACTTCTGTAGAGCTCTTTGAAAAATTAACAAAAAAATAAAAATAAAAAATTAATTAGTTATCAAACAATGCAAAACCAAAAATGAAACACAATAAATACATATTACAACAATAAAAAATTATTAATTATAAGTAAAATTTTAACAATTTGTCTTAACAAATGAACAAAAGAAAATAGCAAAATGTTTTGTTTTTTTTTTCTAAAGTAGAAAGTAATATGTTTCATATGGTCTTATTGGTTTTCTCTGTTCCTTCTGAAGTTGGAGCCGTTTAAAATAAGATATTGTTAATAATTCAAACGGCTGTAACTTTTTAATGAATTGAAAAAGTAATTTATTTTCTGAAAAAAATTGTTTTGCGGAAGAAACGTGGGACACCTGTATATATTGCTATAATTTAAATTATTTTGGTTGTCAAGCATGGATTAGATGTCATGAAAGATAATTGAACATTAACTGCTGTAAAGTAAGTACAGATATAAAATTTCCATTGTCCTTCATACAAAATAATGCTCATCCTAAATGTAAATTTAAATTAAATTTAGAGAATTTATTTACATTTAGTGAATATATTTTAATATTACAATTCTGAAATACTCTATATTTAGTGATAATCCTTGGCATCAAGTTGATTTGCGCATTTACTTACTTACTTACTTAAGCCCGTCATCCTACTGCTGGGCAAAGGCGTAATTAATATGTGTATTAGTTAACATAAATTTATATAATGTGTCATGATATTACGCAATATCTTAAAATGAGCTTTTCGTATCATATTATCAAACATGTTTATTAATATTATTATAAAAGTAATTCTATATTTAATTAAATGCATTACCTACTCGTAAACTTAACTGTAGTGAGTACTGTATTTCATTTATTACATTGCAATGAAGATATCACATTAAGGAAAAGGTCGGACACGCTAAAAATAAACTAAATCCCGTTACATTACATCCATCGAAAAACCACCTCGTGACGGACAACTTTTTGCGATGCGGCCGGGTCGAGGTAGAACAGTACACGAATATATAACCGACATCCTATTTTCAAATCCTGCGATAGCGATACGAACTTACTTATTTCCATGACTGTACCTATCCGTTTCTTGATATGGGACTTTTAAGCAATAATTCTTTTAAAAGCTTTTGCAGTATTGACCATCCTTAACTTAAAAGTGATATTAATGTCAGCTGCATTATTTCCATATTTTGTATTTCGACATACTTGTCACTCTGTACACATATTTATGTTCATCCAATGAATGATCTGAATTAATCTGAATTATAGCTGTAATCAGGTATTTTGTACGATAATGACGTCTGTTTTGGCGGTATTCGATGGCGACCGACACATGAAAATGCGTAGATTGTGCATACCTATTAGATAACCGAAACGCGGGGTTCACGACAGTTTGATAAAGCGGCCAATAAAAACTGCGGCATCAATCCATTCGCTATCCATAAATTCTGGATGATTGTCGCCTATACAGGCTGTCCCAACAGTGCAATCTCGGAAGCGCCGAGGCGCATATTTTACAATTATTAGCGGGTATTCCATAAGGTAGTACCACACCAAACTTATGTTTTTTTTTAAATGGAACAACCTGTATTTCGGCATAATTTTGAATTCCTTGCAAAATTTTACGACAATGAAAAATAACATTACCTACCCTAAACTTTATACTGTTTGATTTATTGGCATTTTTATGGAAAAACAGCAGTCTAAGAAAAATTGTATATCTCAATACCGGTTTTCAATTTTATTGCGCACGCTTAGATTATGATTAAGTAAGAAGCGTTCTATCAGCCTGATTCCCTACCATATCCTTATTGTGTACAGGGTGGACATAATCTCCAACAAAATATAGCAAATAATTTTTCGTAAGAAAGTTAATTTTTTGAAAATGGAACACCATGTATCTAAATAATTTTTTGAATTCTACGCATCGTTCTGCACCAAAAAAGTACTAGCATACACCAATGTTAAAATAAACAATTGCAGAGATAGGTAACTAGTCTTCTTCCTAAAAAATCCATTTTTCTATCAATAAGTGCTTCTCCACCTACATTAACCATTAAACCAGCTAACTATTTGCCTAAACTACTGTTTCCTCGCATGATTTCATCTTTTTTAATAAATCAAAACATCTGCATATCTCATTTTTCATTTGTCTGGAAAACGAGCCCGGTGGCCTAAAAAGGAAATTACCACTAAAGTAAACCCTAAACACCGTAGTTTTTGACGATTTTTGTGTGATGATTTGCATTTTTATCCAAAAATATAATATAATATAATAATATATAGCCCAGCTTGCATTCACATTATCAAAATGTTTGAAATCATCATATATTATATCCCAATGTTCAATTATCTCTCCAGTATATATGTAAATATTTTTTGTTTTATTTTGTTTTATTATTTTTCGTCAGAATGTCCATATAAATCATTATGACAGTTTTGTTGGAAAGGTTCATCAGTTTATTGTTTAAATATCTGAATATCTGGCAACACGGGCGCAATCCTAGTAAAGTTCGTTAATTCAAGCCCAATGCTGCCCAACTGAAAGGTAAACTGACTCCAATTGCTGGCTCCAATTAATTTGCCTTTGTAATTATACTCCTGTTTGACTGTACTATTTAATCATTTTCTGACTCATTTTCAAATATTGTACCCATTTATTGACAATTATTAATATCTGTAATGGTTCTATGACAAATAAACAATTATTATTATTATTATTATTATAATTATTATTATTATTATCATTAAGCGGTTTAGCTAATCTTAGGTTTACTTGAATTAAAAAACGTAAAAATTTAAACTGCGGTTTAATCTTCAGTGTTCAGTTTAAACGAATATGGAAAAATATAACTTTGTTATAGAATTACCCAATAGTATAGGTACTTACTTACTTCTAGAATAGTGTAAGCATGAATTGATTTAGCAAATCTTTTAAATTTTCGCGTAGTGGTGGCCAAATCTGAAGTAAACATGATACCAGCTGAATATAAAACTTTTTCTCAGATTGAGTTCAAGCGGTCCGTTACATTCGACTGCACATTCCCAAAGGAGTCCGAGTTCTTCAAAAAGAAGGTAATGTAAAATTTCCTGTCTGCAGCGGTTGAACTTTATTCAGGTGACCACAGAGTCCATAAGTACAATCGTCAGTGCGCATATCGTTTGAAACCGTCTCCTGAAATATTTAGGACTATTTCAATATTTACTCTCAAAGGACGACGAACTACCTATACAGATATTGGTATCTTCTAGTTAGTTACTTTTTTACTTTATCATACGTAGTATGTAAAGTATTGTAATCGTGCCAAAAAAAATTTTTTAGATTTTAGCGGAAATATGTCTTTTTGGGCCCCCTGAACATTTTTGACCAAGGTACAAAAAAATGTCTGTGTGTGTGTGTGTGTGGGGATGTGTGTGTGTGTGTGTGTGTGTGTGTGTGTGTGTGTGTGTGTGTGTGTGTGTGTGTGTGTGTGTGTGTGTGTGTGTGTGTGTGTGTGTATGTGTGTACCCGTTTTTGTGGCGACGATTCCGGAGAAACTACTAAAGGTATCGGGACGAAACTTCATATTTAGAAGTTTCATAACTAAACTTAGAGCTGAAAAGCTTTCTGTTGAAAATTGTCCAAAGGAACTGCATGTTTAGTCTTAGCATTTTTGAAACATTTTGTAAATAAGCCGCCATTTCTGGAATTTCGTCGAAATAGTTAAATAATAAATTAAAGAAGATGAAATTCTGAATAATTTATCACTATGACATTTTTTGGTACAATCAATAGTTTAGCTGCATGAGCAAATTCTATTTCATCGAGATCGGTCGTACTCCTTTAAAACTAGTAGCCAGTATATGTCAGATTATATGTCAGATATGATTCTAATGACAGTACGTAATGTCAAACGCAAATGTTTTGACAACATACTGTCAATATAAGCTGCGTTCGGATATAGTATACCGTAGACTTTTTACACCCAATAACACGTAAGTGTCATTTGTACAGTGTACCCTGTGTCAGCGGAGTACAATATCCGACCGCAGCTTTATTCGACATATCTGTCTAGTTCTACTAGTTTTATTTTAATGCAGACATAGCCGATCTCGATCAAATAGAATCTCATGCAGCTAAACTATTAATTTTATATATAGTATGATAAAGTCATGTGCCTGGCCACATCAGATTTTTTACTTTATCATACGTAGTATGTAAAGTATTGTAATCGTGCCAAAAAATTTTTTTGAGATTTTAGCGGAAATATGTCTTTTTGGGTCCCCTGAACATTTTTGACCAAGGTACAAAAAAATGTCTGTGTGTGTGTGTGTGTGTGTGTGTGTACCCGTTTTTTGTGGCGACGATTCCGGAGAAACTACTAAAGGTATCGGGACGAAACTTCATATTTAGAAGTTTCATGGTCAAACTTAGAGCTGAAAAGCTTTCTGTTAAAAAGGGTCCAAAGGAACTGGAGATTTAGTCTTAGCATGTTTGAAAGATTTTGTAAATAAGCCGGCATTTCTGGAATTTCGTCGAAATAGTTAAATAATAAATTAAAGAAGATGAAATTCTGAATAATTTATCACTATGACAATTTTTGGTACAATCAATAGTTTAGCTGCATGAGCAAATTCTATTTCATCGAGATCGGTCGTACTCCTTTAAAACTAGTCGCCATGATGTCAGATTATATGTCAGATATGATTCTAATGACAGTACGTAGTGTCAAACGCAAATGTTTTGACAACCTACTGTCAATGTAAGCTGCGTTCGGATATAGTATACCGTACACTTTTTACACCCAAGGACACGTAAGTGTCATTTGCACAGTGTACCCTGTGTCAGCGGAGTACAATATCCGACTGCAGCTTTATTCGACATATCTGTCTAGTTCCACTAGTTTTATTTTAATGCAGACATAGCCGATCTCGATCAAATAGAATCTCATGCAGCTAAACTATTAATTTTATATATAGTATGATAAAGTCATGTGCCTGGCCACATCAGATTTTTTATTTCTGTCTGAAAACTTTCTTAGATATTCGAAACACCGGTTCACTACAAAAGATATTGACACTTTTAAAGTTTTCTTAATCTAAAACTAATAATGTTGTTATGATACTCTTTACGTAGTTTAAACATTTAAAGCTTTCTAAAAACTACTGCAAATATCGTGGGAAATGTACTACAATGATTTTAATAATTAAAACGTAATTCTTTTTTAACAAAATAAATTTTTGATCGTCATTTATTACTTCTTTAGATCGTTTAGTTGTAGGGATCAAAATATTTTCTATTGCGGAATATTTTGGAAAAAAGTTGGGTCAAAATAATGTCAAAAGACGTAATTTTTACAAATTTATAGCAGCTGAGCTTACTTTTGTAGACCCCTCAAAAGAGTCTCGTGGTAAACTTTATATTTTTACCTGCAATTCTGAAAGTTTGGTCAGAAATGTTTAAGTGGTGTAAACAAATGTAGATTTGCGCCAATATTACTGTTGACAGTTTACTTACAAAGAAGTAACCACTGTGTTATTCTTGGAGTACCATAGACTTATGCAAACAAACCAATTATAAAAATGATCCATATATGTCTGTAATTTGAGTGCACAATTTGAGTGCATGTTCCAGGAGTTTTGCAAACAAAGGACCATTTCGTTCAAATTGCAAAATATTTTATGTATACGTGCATCTATACATATTTAAGACAATCGATTTATTTGTTTCGTCATGGGTATTGTCAATGTAGATTTTTGTATTAGCTCAACGGTAAGCATAATCATTTTGTATTAACTTTACTATTATGAAATTTGTTTGTTGACGAAGAACTAATTTATATTAAATTCTGTTTACGTTAGTGACTCCTTCTTGTTGTGGACAAATATACATGAGATGACCTCGTTATTATGAATATGTGTGTTCTTGTTTAACGTATTATAAGTTTAACGTTTAAGGTATTATATATTAATATACGTATGCAATATAATGATTGAGTTAAGGTTTTTATTAATTTATTAATTTAAACTATAGGTTACAGAAAAGAACCAAGCCACAAATTTATGGAATTAAAGTGACCACCACGTAAATTCATCCATTTTATGCAAATACTGTCCAAACTATGCAAATAGATGCCACTTTTTAATTAACATAAATTGCTCATTAACGATAGACGTCAGTCTGTAAATTTCAACTCGTAGAATTTGAACAAAAATGTTAACTATGTCAAGTAACTTATGTTCAACTACAAATGACAATACTGCCCTCCACAGGGGGGCGATCTATAAACAAATGAAAAATTAAGCTGTTCATGGTTTTATACTCCCAAACGTGTATTTTATTAGTATTTTTTTATAAAAAATACAAAAGGGGCTTATGTTCTGTTATTGTATAACACATTTTGCCTGATGTGTGGTACATTTGTATATCATGTGCACTTTTCCACAAGATATCTGCTATATCTGTTAAAATCATACTGTCATAGATAAGATCTTTTATCTCTTTTATCTTTCAATATGCGTTTGTGGTCGAAATAATTTCATAACGGATGCAGAAAATACTGTTATATAAAAAAAAACTTCGCAGAATCCAAAAATGCACATCATAATATACTCGATATACCTACCAATATACTCTAAAGTTTATAGTTTTTCTGTATTTAATTATAAATAAATCATTTTTCAACGCTAATAACGTCAAACGATCCGTTGTCGTAGTCGACTGACAGGTTGCCCACTAGACCAGCGTTTCCTAAAACAACTTGGGATTATTCGTAGGGCGAAATATCAACATTATGAAACTTTTTCATCGAAAACCTCTAACGTGCATGCACAGAAATAACAAATTAAGTACTCACGAATCGTTTTCTTACTTTTCGAAGGGGTAACCACTTTCCTGAACGATTTTTAGGCCTTTTTCGCCGGATCAAGGCCAGTTAGCTCTAAACATAACCTGACTTTTCTTAACTCGAAAACTACCGCACTATATACATTTGCGTGACATGATGGGTAAATTGTTTCGGTTACCCATTGTTTCAAATGGCGTCTCGCACACTTATTAACGCTAATATTAATTGTTCCGATTGTATTATGAACGTTTTTCTTGCATTGTTTGTTTGCATTGAAGTTTTAGGTTACCGCTGTCAAAGAGAATCGGAAAGACTACCTACAAATGCGGGCGCGAGATGGCGCCTGGTGGCGAGGTGGCGCCACCTCGCGCCACAATTTGTAGTCTTCCGGATTCCCTTTGACAACGGTAACCTAAAAGTTCAATGCAAACAAACAATGCAAGAAAAACGTTCATCATACATTCGGAACAATTAATATTAGCGTTAATAAGTGTTCGATAGTGCGAGAAGCCGTTTGAAACAATTTACCTATCATGTCACGCAAATGTAGTAGTGCGGTAATTTTCGAGTTAAGAAAAGTGAGGTTATATTTAGTGCTAGCTGGCTTTGAAGCCGGCGAAAAAGGCCTAAAAATCATTCAGGAAAATGGTTAGCCCCTTCGAAAAGTAAGAAAACGATTCGTGAGTACTAAATTTGTTATTTCTGTGCATGTACGTTGAAGTTTTCGATGAAAAAGTTTCATAAGTTGATATTTAGCCGTACAAATAATCCAAAGTTGTTTTGGGAAACGCTGGTCTAGTGGCCAACCTGTCAGTCGACTAGACACTAGACAACTGATCGTTTGACGTTATTACCTGTATTAGGATTCTACCTCAAAATTGTAGAGAATTTGCTCCTCTACAAGCCGGTTGTTTTTGTTTCAGTTTGGGGAGTCAAATTGAGTCTTAGCGTAATTTTTTCCTGTATAACATTGGAAAAAACTTTGCATTTTTTGATTCAGCGAAATTTTTTGAATGTAACGGTATTTTCTGCATCCGTTATGAAATTATTTCGACCATAAACGCTTCATTGAGTGGTCTAATTCCAGTAAGCTACGAGAGTAACAGCTATTAGTTTTTTTTGTGTATATTGAAAGATAAAAGGGTTGAGTGGCAAGTGGGCAAGTGGGTAACTATATTAGTGTATATGTACCTTATCTACGAGAGTATTGTATTAACAGCCACTTTTCCAATGCACAATAATAGAACATAAGCCCCTTTTGGTATTTTTCTGTCATCTATAGTTGAACATAAGTTACTTGACATAGTTAACATTTTTGTTCAAATTCTACGACTTGAAATTTACAGACTGACATCTATCGTTAGTGAGCAATTTATGTTAATTTAAAACTGCCATTCATTTGCATAGTTTGGACCGTATTTGCATAAAATGGATGAATTTTCATGGGGATTCACCTTAAATCCATAAATTTATGCCTTGGTTCCTTTCTGTAACATATAGTTTGATTTAATAAATCCGACAGACCTCAACTTTCATACATATATTAATATATAATACCTGTTACTACAAGAACACATATATTCATAATAACGAGGTCATCTCATGTTGTATATTTGTCCACAACAAGGAGTCATTAAAGTAAACAGAATTTAATATAAATTAGTTAGTTATTCGTCAACAAACAAATTTCATAATAGTGGAGTTAATACAAAATTATTATGCTTAGCGTTGAGCTAATATACAAAAATTTACATTGACAATACCTATGACGAAACAAATAAATCGATTGTCTTAAATATGTATAGATGCACGTATACATAAAATATTTGCAATTTGAATGAAATGGTCTTTTGTTTGCAAAACTCGTGGAACATGCGATGTAAAAAGTGGTGCACTCAAATTACAGACATATATCGATCATGTTTATAATTGGTTTGTTTGCATAAGTCTATGGTACTCCAGGAATAACACAGTAGTTACTTCTTGGTAAGTAAACCGTCGACAGTAGTATTTGCACAAATCTACAATTTTACTTTATCACACAGTATGATGAAGTATTGTAATCGTGCAAAAAAAATTTACTTAGCGGGGCGAAACGTCATATTTAAAAGTTTGATGACCAAACTTAGAGCTGAAAAGCTTTTTGTTGTAAAGGGTCCAAAGGAACTGGATGGTTACTCTTAGCATTTTTTAACGATTTTGCAAATGAGCAAATTTATGTCTACGACATTCTTTTGTAAAATTAATAGTTTAGCTGCATGTGCAAAGTCTATTTGATCGAGATCGGTCGTGTCTGCATTAATATAAAACTAGTTAGCCAGGATTTGACAGATATTTTGATTCTAATGACAGTAAGTTGTGTCAAACGCTGATGTTTTGGCAATACCTATTGTCAATAGTATCAAAATATCTGTCAAATCCTGGCTAACTAGTTTTATTTATTGCAGACACGATCGATCTCGATCAAATAAAATCTCATGCAGCTAAACTATTAATTTTATATATTTAATGATAAAGTCATGTGCCTGGCCACATCAGATTTTTTTACAATGTCAACAAAAAACACAATGACAATCAGCTCCTGATTACTGTTATTAAAAACTGGGGTTCGTCTTTTTTTGATAACGTCAGTTGATTACAGTTAATGATAGGTACACAATTTTGGCGAAGTCATCAATTATCTCCAAAATGATAGATTTTCGCACAAAAGTATGTTAGAACTTTCACAAGTGAAATAATAACACAGATCTATCTAATATCTACGTAGATTCCAAAAAAATAATCAAATAGTGGTGTTCTATTCTAAACAGCTTTTGTGTACACAACATTGTAAACAGCTAGTATACAAAAGTGTGGAAAAGGATTCTACGACGTCATATTTTGAAAAAGATAATTTCAGTTTCATATTTTTGTTCACGTTGAGGTACCATTGTTATTAATATTGTTTCCTTAAACAAACAATACACATAGAAGTTGACAAAACAAAGATGATTAAAATACATCGCGAATTAAATCAAAAAGACAAATATTATTAATTTATTCTGACATTTTCCAAACTTAGGTGTAAAAAAGAAACGATCGAATACGCCAACAAGCTCTCAATAAACCTGGAAATTGAAAACTTTATGCTAAGGAAAGAAATTGAAAATTTTACACCCTTTGAGGATATTTTAAATGCCGAGCTCACTCTCCGTCAAATTTCCGGCATCGGAAGAATCTTAGGGATTCCACTTGCAGTCAATAAAGAAGGCCAGTCCACTTTCACAAAACTTCGCAAATTGCGTTTTTCTTAACCGTTATTAGAGGGCGCTGCTGAAACTTTCCATTATTTTCTTGTCATTTATTTGATAATTAGCGGATGCTTGACGTCACGCAACCAAACGCCAATATTTTCCTCAACTGAAATCAATTCATCCCCTAGCAATCATGAGTGGGAGCAAAAGAAGCTTTGGGCGATGAAAACTTCCTGTTTATCAGGAAGTGAGGGAATTAGCAGTAATGCGTTCGAGTTTTTCCCCAATTTCTCGACTCGATAAATACGAGCTTAGCACCGTAGAAATGCTTATAATCGGAACAATTTCTTTCCGATTTGGCACATGTGGCGAGCGTATAGTTGATGACAGATTAACTGTCACTTTATCATGACAGTTACGAGATTATTTTGACTATTTTTTTTGTATTCTTTTGTGTTTATCCATGTTGCATCGGTTTGTTTACTTTCGATACGTAAACAGTGGAATTTCTACAACAGACAGAATATTATTTTACGCTATTCTACTATTTTAAAAATAGCTTAAAAAATAAACTGCTTCCGGATTATGCCGTGTGTCAAGATTTGTTAATGCTGACGTTTCGCGAACCATGTTGCTCGCTTCTTCAGAGCTAACTGAATACTGAAGACCTACCAAAGAAATCTCCCTTATATACCTAAATTTACACCTCACAGCGCACATCTGGAGCTACCGCTCCCATGTGTTTTTCCACCTGACCGCTTGACGGTCGATTTCCAGACCCTACTAATGTCACTGTCTTCCTCGCGATTGATGTTGTCAGGATGTTTGTAAATTTCGATGGCTTCTCTAATAAGCCTTCGATGATAATTACCCACCCTTACCAACATCTTCACGTCATCGAAATCCATTGTGTGTCCCGACTCGTGGCAGTGTTGAGCAACAGCGGACTGTTGAATCTTGCCTAGCAGGGTGTCTCTACTGTGCTCCTTGATTTGACATTCGATGCTTCGTCCTGTCTGTCCTACATAGCATGTTCCGCACTCACATGTTATCTTGTATACCCCTTCGAGTGGTGTGATATCCTTTGGGTTAGGCAAAAGATCATAGCAACCTTAGCTGGTGCTCTGTACCTTACCGTGCTACCCGATTTCTTCAGTAATCTACCGATTCTTTCTGATACCCCACTTACGTATGGTAAGCAAGCGAACCCCTTTGACTCTTGCGGTTCCTCTGAGACTTGCGGTTTTCTTTGTGTGGCAGCCCGTATGTCAGACTTGGTGTATCCATTCTGACGTAGAGCCCACTCCAAGTGTTTCCGTTCGTCGTTCAAGGTGCTGGAGCCGCATACCTTCTCGGCTTTGTTGAACAACGTGTGAATAACACATCTCTTCTGTTAGGGATGGTGGTGCGATCTGGCGTTCAAGTACCGATCGGTATGTGTTTGCTTACGGTGGACTGTATGTCTAATAATAGCTTAATTTGACTAATTTCGCTGGTAGTGCAGGGAAATTAACTGATTAGCAACCAAAACTGGTATTAATTGTAGACAGGGTTTTTATCATTGGAAATGGTAAATGGGCTCATAGTGAACGTACAAAAAATAAATGCAGGTCATGGGGTGGAATAGTATTTATTTGGGGGGGTGAAAACAGGTGCACAATAGATTATTGCGTTTTCCGGTGAAACTTGACGTTTTATCTTGACGTTGTAGATCATAAAAAAACCTACAACATTCATAGGGGTCACTTTTTACTATGACCTCAAAATGTCCGAACAAATTGCAAATTCCAATGCAAAAACGATTTTTCTGTTTTTCTATTTTTCATTATCGCAACAATAATTCAATTTTGATGAAATTCTGCCAAACCGTGCCTTTTTATGTCTTAAATAAGCATACATTATATATATATATATATATATATATATATATATATATATATATAATAAGCATTATTTTTAGGGAAGCTAAAGTTATGTCAAACTAATTTTTTAAAATATTTAGTTTATTTTTCTCAAACATGTGATGTTATGGAGGCTCGTCTACAAAAAGACATTGGAAAAACATTCCGCGAAAAAAACTACTGAAATCACCGAAATCATGCATAGAGGGCCGCCGACTTCCTGACCGATTTCTGAACGCGGCCCCGAAGTATCGATATAGGCAATATGCAATTGAATTTGAGTTGTAATAAATCGTATTATTATTGCTATAAAGTATATTTGTTATATATAATTTTCTAAAATTATATATAGCTTCGAATTCTAAGTCGATTTATTTATTATACAATTAATGGGCCCTAGTCACTACTGGTAAACGCGGCCCTGCATGAAATTGAAATATAATTTCTTATTTCAGTAACAGCTTCCATCAATTGCTCTTGAAATTAACAAATCTGTAAGTAGGTATAACACAATATTTTGCAATATCTTTTAATCACTTTTCACCCCATTTTTGGTGTCCTGTCTATTGACAGTCTTCCTAGTTTTATTCGTCTAACTTCATAAATAAAAACATAAACTAGGTGCATGCGATGTGGGTCTCCGGGTATAGTATTTGTCACAGGAAGTGACGTTCTGTAATAATTTTCTGCATAGGTTGAGACAAGATTTTTTTTATTATACTTGTGTTGAGAAATAATATACCATCAAACTGACCAAGGTAGACGTCGTGTAGAATCTAGACGTCCTTGTTTATTAAACAGTTTTGCTTAAGTGCTATATTAATAACTATAAAAGTATAAGTTCCGGTGCACATATTCTTGCAACCGATTACCACAGATTATAATCGCAACAATTATGATTATTATTGGACATTACTACTTTATTTTTATTGCGGTGTAGTGATTATTTTGTTGGAAACATTAGCAAAAACCATTTTCTTCCTGTATTATGGGGTAATTATTTTTCTAACCACCAGTATACTGAATAACAAAATTTATATAAAACTTATGATTACTGATTTCAAAGCGACGATAACAAATGATTCAAGGTTGCAGAGAAGCTGAATGAATCAATGCCAAGAAAAGTTCTACCACTCAAATTTCCTGTGTCGACGAAGTAATATCGAATTACGTATTCATGAAGAAACTTCAACTTGGTACAATTATAATTGAAACTAATGTCGGCGAGCAGGCAGGTTTTATTAATTTGTGTTTAATAAGGAAGGTCAGTTCGATCAAGGACCAACTTTTTATACGTTTATAAACAATTATGACACGTTGTTGTTAGAACGAATGTCTATGTGAGTTTTGGCACAAATTTCTTAACTTTTTTTTCGAAAAGATAAGCTTAGTTAAGCTTTTCTAACATATGCAGGATATAACTATAATAGGATGACGTATTTTCCACATCAACAACGTATTACGTATGTCCCAAAATGATTTGTTAATAATTTATTCACTGTCGCAAAGTGCAATATAGAAAAAAAGAAAAATCGATTTGGGCAGTGTTTATTTGACAATTTTCGACTATGTTCACGAATTTAATAATTGTTTGTTGGGTTGGTAATAAAAATTGACGATGGATATGTTTTTGTGTTCAGACAGTCATCCGGATTGAAAATATCACACAAATAGCATACGGTGCCATTTCAAATTTCACTGAGAACGTCCATTTCCAGAAAAACCGGAAGTCGTACTAACCTCTAAAGCAACTGTTCCCAACTTTTTTATTCTTGCGGAACCCTTTAAATTGGGTTGGAACCTAGCGGAACCACAACAAAAAATAGACAATATCCTTTCCAAGGCATTTCGAGTATTGTTTTGCGAACAGAAAAACGTGTAATGTATTTCAAGTAACCAGATGCAAGTCTGTAAAGAAACGCAGTTCAATGATTGAATATTACTTACTACTGGCAAGTTACAGTATTTTTCCTGTAAAATTAAAAAAATTCCCTGTAAAATTACCTTGATACTGTTCTAATTTCACAGGAAAATATTTGTGGAATATGTGAATTCTGTAAAAACAATAGATAAATTTACCTGGTATCTAATAACCAGCGATGTTACAGTTAATTCTTCCTTTACAGCATTTTTGGTAGTTTATTACATTCATTTTCTGTAACATCGCAGATATTTCTCTCTAGGTATAAACTTATTTGTTCTTTTTAATTCCTTCACGTATTACCAAAGGAAGGAAAAAGAAAACAGAAATCAAACAAAACGAAAACGAAGAATACAGAAAGTACCTTTTACAAATAATTAAATAAATAAATTCAATAAAAAATTTAAAAAAACATTTATTCTGAGGAAAAAGTTACATATGAACCTATTTATAACAAGTTAATATTCTTTACGAAGTTAGAGCCATTTAAAATACTGTTTTATTATTATTTTGTTATTTTTAGGTATTGAAAAAATAAATAAGTCCTTATGAAACATTTTAGTCAGAACAATAATTACGTTCTGAGAAAAAAAGTGTGGTAATAAACACCCAAGTAGAAGATATTTGTTTACACACTAATCTTATCTATAACAGATGATCTCTATATTCTCTCTTAAAGTTTGTTAAATTAGAAAACGCTTGCTCATACATACACAATGTTGAAAACAGAACTGATACAAAGTAATTTATAACTCGAGGTGAAAATTGAATGCAAAAACATACCAAACTATAAATAAAAATATGTGATGCACTTTTAAATTTGTATCATTGTCAAAATTAGTACTTACTCCAATTTAATTATTTTTTGTGTAATCAACTGCAGTCACGAAATTTGAAATTAAACTTTAGTTTCTTGTCCGCATAAATTTTCGTCTATAATTGCAAATCACTGTATATTTATTGATTTTCTATGAATGGGACCGACATAATTTTTGTCATAGAAGTACAGAACTTGTCTGGTGATAGGTTAGTTATCTTATCTCGAATGTAGAAGAGCATATTGAAATCCACCACCGACAACTCTGTTCTTCTCCTAAAGTACCATTATGAGCAGCAGATTCAAATTATAGGTTTATTTTGTCACACATTTGGAAAGGCAAAAATATTGAAAACAAATAATGTTAGAATTTGACCAATAACTTTGCCAGATTGTTGCTTTCTAGAAGTTATTTTGTTTTAATGTAACAGATAATTGTAAGTAATATTTTCAATTGAAGTTAATGAATATCAGGAATGTTGCCCGTTGGATGTTATATCGAAATAACAGTGGTTTATTGGGTAAGAAGAGCTCCAAATCAAAATTATCCATGGATTGACCTTGTTTATTAAATAATAATTTCAAATAATAATCCCATGCTAAAATAATACATACAAATAACACTGAATAATGTGCCCATGAACCGGCGACCGCCACCGCTATTTGTTACTATTTTTCCGCGGCACCCCTGACGACATCTCACGGAACCCCGGTTGGGAAACGCTGCTCTAGAGTATCTATTTTTTGTATGTGTAACGCACCAATCACAACAAATAACCGTTGTCTGTACAAAACTATTAAATAAATTTGGCAATATCTTGATAACCGTAATTGTTTGTGTAAGGCCGTCTGCAGATGGGGCAACTCAAAATAAACTGTAGTAGCGTGGATACCAGGAGACTGCGCGACTAGGCTACCGGCATGTATATTTCAATGACTCAACGCACACGGCGCAACCCGAGTACCGGCGACTGGGAGACCGACGCGATTCGAGTATCAGAGACCTGACATGTTGGGTCGCGCGTTGCCCAGTCTCTTCGTGACGCGCTTATATTGACAGCTGACAGCACTGAACATGGAGCAGCAGTTGAACTTAAAATCTGTGTGTTTGGCAGGAAAGTATAATTGTGCTGTACAATTATAGAGAAAAGGGCTACACAACAAAATATGTAAAGGACAAAGCTTGGAGTGATGTGGGAAAAGAAGTCAATGTGGCTAATATCCGTTCCTCAGCACTCACGCATTCCGTCATGTTGGTACTCTCTTTATGTAGGCCAGGGTAAAAAATCGCACCAATTCTAAATAACTCTGATTCGACATACGATAGAAGCTTAAAAAATAATTATCTGAAATATTAAGTTCTTTTGCTGCAATGAATAATATAATCGGCGGTGTGAATTTCATTTGATATATGGGAGGACCCAGAAACTTCTTTTTATGCAATTTCTTCTGGGACGATATTAGTAGTATAGTAACAAATCCTCATCACTGAAATCATTATTATCCACTACGTTGGACAATGATTGCAGTGAAGGCCCTAGTTCCATGATTACATCCAAGAATGTACTGATTTAAGGGCAGAGACTACTAAACTGATTGGGATCGCAACTGTGTGACTATAGACCGTGTGCGGACAAGGCGCAACTTGAGTACCCCAGTCGCCCAGTCTCCTGGTATCCACGCTACTACAGTTTCTTTTCGGTTGCCCCATGTGCAGACGGCCTAAGAGTAAACCTGGTTAAATAGGTTCTAAATGACTATTTAGTATTAATTGTCGTCGGTTCATTTTCGGACTCATATTTATTGAGAATTTGCTTTCGTGTGACACGCAATCAAGTATTTTGTGTAAAAATAAATCATTTTCTTCACCTTTCTTGAACTGAAGTAATTAGCCATTCGTTGTTACATCCGAACGGTTCTAATTTTAGCTTTGATATTCCTTTTTGTTCATAGCACTGTTCTGTTTTGCTACAATTTTCAGGAAAATATGGCGTATGAAAGCAATTACATCATTGGGCAAAACAGCGTGAAATTGCGCGTCTGGAAAACTAATATTTCCGTCGTTCATTTTAGTTTTGTTAATATTTGTTTACAGAATGGAGCAAAGGTATTGATTTGGTAGAAATATTTTGTGAGAAAGTGACAAAGACACATCCAATAATGATATGATAACGCGAGCGTATATTTTGACAAATTTAAAACAAAGGAAAATACGCCAGACAAAGATAACAGCGCCGTTAATGCACGTGATGGGAAAATCGGATTTTATAGCCGTATTCTTGGTACTAATTTCATTTTTTATTTATAAAGTACATGCATTTTCCATAAATCTCAACAGTTGGTAGGCTTGTGTAATTTATCGTCTACGGTGGGGCGGGAAGATGTTAATGGTGCAATTCAGGTTTAAAAGCGATGGGCATTCAACCCTGCTCATGCAATATAAATCAAGAAAGTACCTGTGTAGTGTGTATATAGACTATTGTAACAATTACCCTACATTTCTAAAGATCACGATCACACAATTTAACTTAATGCTATTTACTTGCTTGGTACACTTTCCTATGAGAATTTAATGCTGAATAATTCCTTTTTTTACTCTGTACGTTTTGTGTAGTTATTTCGGGGATTAGTTATTTATTGGCAATATATTTTTATATTCCTTCTTATCGTAGTAGCATCGACATTTTACATAGATAAGTATTAATTTATTTATTATCTCGCTATCGGCAATCTATACTGACCTTTAACAATAAATCAAATAAAACTGCACAAATAAAACACAACAAAACATTAAAAATATAATATCCGGTCGAAATAAACGAACGCACAGCATACATACGTAGGTAAGTTTTGATGACATTTTCCAGATATGTAGATGCTTTCAGGATTCATATGGTGTTTGTGTCACAAACAATATTTACTGCATTGAATAGTTAAAATTGTTAAAAATAGGGTCAAAGCGTATTTTTTTACCACAAGCTCATATTCATTAGTACAAATTCTGTATTAAAAACATAATTTATTATTGATTATTTCAGTCATATGTAGTCTAAAACTTACCACGATAATAACTCGTTGGCTATACGGCGGCGTAGTGCTCGAAAGCAATTTTTTTGTGGGCAGAAGAGTGTATTTTTCTGTGCAGCATTTCCAACGTTATTCGACGTTATTCATCTCACATAAGTACGTGTTTTGTTAAAATTCGTTGCGAAGAAATTCTCCAGCTATGAAACGGATGTTTTTTCTGCGTTTCGCAAACTGGAAACCCCTTTTTCTCGAATATGTTGTCAACTCTATATCTGGACACGCACATGTCTGATGTTTAGAAATATTTTAGTATGTCGATTTCTTATTGATACTGCGTAGTTGATATTGATTGTTCAGAGATTGTTCATGCGTATTTTATTTTAATTAAGAAAAACTAAAATACGCTTCAAACCATGCGACAACGATGACCGTAAACCCTTTACAATAATAAGATGTAAACAATATCAATAATAAAACTGAAATGAATACAAATATTAAGAAACATTCATACTGTGTAAAAAATTTTATATAAATCTTTTGTTTTTCTTAAGCATACAGTTTTGTTCACACGGCTGTAAATTTTTCAAGGGATTGAAGAAATAAATAAATTCTTTTAGTCAGAATGACATTATAAGTTTATTTGTGTCACACATTTGGAAACGTGCTGCTTAAAATATAGACTCATTTATTTACTTACATCCATCGAGATGGTATAGAAAGGAGACGCTATGACGACTTTTTCTTATACTGAAAACGGCGTCAGTAGGTGTGGCTTATGGGACTATAATACGACGGTCGCATAGTGTTGCGGATTCCAAAAAAGCTGGCCAAAAGTCGTAAAATTGTCAAATTTGATTGAAACATTGTAGAAGGGGGTTTTTCATGACGCTGATTACGAATTTGAAGTCAAAATAATAAAATTCAAAATGGCGGATCCAATATGGCGGATTTTTTTCTGAAAAATTGTCGAATTTGATTGAAATTTTGCACAAAGGAGGTGTTCATGACGCTGATTACGAATTTGAAGTCAAAATAATAAAATTCAAAATGGCGTATCCAATATGGCGGATTTTTTTCTGAAAAATTGTCGAATTTGATTGAAATTTTGCAAAAAGGAGGTTTTCAGGTCGCTGATAACGAATTTGTAATAAAAATTACAAAATTCAAAATGGTGAATCGAACATGGCGGACTTTTTCCTGAAATCGTCGAATTTATTAGAAACATTGCAGAAAGGGGGTTTGCAGGTGGCAAATTTATACTGAAAATAGCAAAATACAAAATTGCAAATCCAATATGGCCGACCTTTTTCCTAAAAAATCGTTGAAATTGATTCTAACATTGCAAAAGAGGGGTTTCGGATCGCCGGCTATGATCGATCATTCGAAACATGTTTTCCCGGGTGCACGTGACTTCCATGGTAACCAATTCTGCGACACAATAACGTACGTATAATCAGAAGATTGTGAACATGGTCGGCTGATTGGACTATTGCGAGTATACCGGGTGATCCACTGCATAGGTACTACCGTTTATTTTTTTTTGTTTATAATGCTGGACAAATGAAATTTGGGAAAGTGTTAATAGACAAAAAATGCCATTTTTGCGATACTCATGAGGTTAATATGACTTCCGGTTTTTCCGGAAATGTCATCATTGAAATTTTAAATGGCACCCTATATTCTTTGTGTGATATTTTCAATCATGATAACATTCTGAACACAAAAATATATCGATCCTCAATTTTTATCACCAGGGCAACGCAAAAATAACTTCTTTGTGTATTGATCTAGGTGGCTATGAATTGGTGAAAATAGTTGAAAATTGTCAAATAAACACGCGCCCCCTAGCGTGATTTAATTGGTTTTTGGCCAGTGAATCATTTTTTTCACGGGTAACCAATGGCCACCCGCGATTTAGAAAAAAATTGGTTGTTCTAAGACACCTTTGACGTTAGCGTTTGTTTCATGCGTTTTTCTACGTCCTATATCACCTGTGGTTAGTTTCCATTGCAAATAGTTTTTCTCAAATAACTAACAAAAATTTTCATTAGTGGGGTATACTTGCTCCTTAAACAAAACCATTTTATTATTTTGATGTTGAATGGTGTCGGATTTATTTATTTTTGTTTATCTGATGTAACACATTCGAATATGTGTGTACCTATTTATAATACTTTTATTTAGTAATATTGTATGACTATCCAACACATCTTGATCGAAACTATGTTTTACTAAACTAGAAAATATATTTGATGCGATTTGGTGATGTATGTCTATACGTATACATATATAGCCGTAAATGCTTGGAACAAACAACACTGGACTTTGTCGGCTTCCAATTTCATCGGTCTACAAAGTGTATCCATAATTCTTTCTGGGCAGGAATCTTTGGAAACCTACATTTAATTGTTAAATAAACCAAAAATTAAGTCAAACTTTATGGAATACGGGCCTGTTCATTTTCATTTGACTGACATGTAACGTCACTTACCGATGAAACGTAATTCCCGGTGATTTATTGCAACCAGTGCCCTTTCTGCTGCGACAGCTTCTTACATCACATTCTGGTATGCTATTTAGTTATAAAAAAATACTTATAGCGCACTAGAAACCACTTAAAGCTATATAATGTATCAGCCGGCCAATTTGACGTTATGGGACTAACGGACGGTATGATTTGACATAAAGTGATCCCAATTTTAAGCTCATATGACTCCTCCTCTTTTATACTATCTCGATGCTTTAATCAAATAATAATTTCTTTAATCAAAGAACCATTTAATGCAATTATAAAAATATCGCATTTTAACTTAACAAACATTCTTTCACACAACTCAATAATAATTATTTGAACTAAATAACTTTTTTGGCTTTATTGGTATTTATATTAGTAATCGTCTTTTAATTTTTTTGGGACTTATTGGAATCGGTTGATTCCACAAAATTTATTCCCCCACACATTTCGAAACTGTAGTGTAGAACACACGACATGACTTGTTTCTCCATCATTTACATGAAGCCCCATGTTATTTGTGACGGTTGCCAGACGTGCGATTTTTTCTGCTGAATTATTGATGATTCTTGTTATTATGTTTATTTCGTCCGCGTCAGCCAGCCGATTTATTGAAAATGGTTTCCCTTATTTCTAAGCTCAACGTTTCCCTCAAACCCCCTCCCTCACGTTTCCCACCCCACCCTAGCGAATAAGGTTGACCGCAATACCGGAACCTTCATACCGTATGTGCCATTGTGTGCGAATTCATTTTAAATATTTTAATGATTACGTCATTTCCGGAAAACCCGGAGGTCATACTAACCTCAAAACCATCCCATAAATTGGCATTTTCGGTCTATTAACACAACGTTCATGCCTTCAGCGTCATAAACACAAACAAAAAACGTACGTACCTACGCCGTGGGCCACTCGGTATAACGACTTTAATATTGTCTTCAGAATATTATTTTATTGCTTGTTAATTTATTGTAATTGTAAGGTATATATAATACTGCCAATACGAACCCTAATTGTTGTGAAAAAATTTACAAAATAAGTTTGTTTTCATGTTTTTACATTTGGGTCTTCAGGCATTTGGGCAAATAATAAATCATCATTGGTCCTTAAAGTACGTACAAACATAAATAATGAGAGGGCGCCAGTAATGCAATGTCGGCCAAAATCGATTTAGTTAGTGTTTATCTGACAATTTTCGACTGTTTTCACCAATTCCTAGCCACCTAGATTAATACACAAAAAAGTTATTGTTGCGTTGCCTTGGTGATAAAAATTGACAATCGATATGTTTTTGTGTTCAGAATGTCACCCTGATTGAAAATATCACACAAAGAATATAGGGTGCCATTTAAAATATCAATGATGACGTCATTTCCGGAAAAACCGGAAGTAATATTAACGTCAAGAGTATCCCAAAGAATGGCATTTTTTGTCTATTAACACTTTCCCAAATTTCATTCGTCCAGCTATATAAACAAAACAAATAAACGGGAGTACCTATGCCGTGGGTCACCCTGTATACAAAATATAATTATTATTAATTAGTATTAATTAATTAATTAATTTTTGTTAGCTATTAATATTAAAGCTGCTTTACAAATTGTTTAGGTTTGTTTTTGGTGATATATATTATGGACTAATCAACAAACTAATTAAAACATAATAAATAATCCGGATTGTAGGAAATCCTGATTACCGTAATCCTGCTTATAACAATGTATAGCATATTTTAGTACCTACTACACAGAATATTGCAAATTATCAAATATAACAGTAGCCAAGATTTATTTCAAAGATAGAAAATATATTTTTATTGTGCCTTTTGTGACATTTACGTGCAAAATGAGCCAAATAGTTTGACGATTTTTTTCAGATTTTTTTAAGCAAATAAGTATGGTGCGCGTATTGAAGAGACCAACAAAAGCTCATCGAATAGAACTAATGCTACAATATTTGAATATGGCGTCCTGGAAAACTTCTTATAAACCGTATCTTGCTTATATTTTGTTATTTTTACATTTTCTGATGCGAAATAAATTTTGCTGTTACCGCAATCAAGGGTTTTGCATAAGAACGGTTAAGTTACGGCATTTAACAGTTTATGACACTAAATAGAATGTATCCTCCTAATTTCATAAGTTTTTGTTCGAAGCCTGCGTTATTTCCTGAAGTAATAAATTCACCTATAAATTTGCATTGCCTCGGTACCTCGGTAGTTCAACTGGTTAGAGCTTCTGACCGTAAATTTAGCGGTTCTGGTTGAAGTGCAGGCCCATTTATTTTTTCCTCGCATAGTTTTTTACTTTTCACGTAAAAACCACTTCCTTCGAATTAATCTTGTGTTGTAACTTTAGAAATTGTAAATATTCGTGACAATTTTTATATAAAAATCAATTGGCGAATACTTCTTGGGAGAGAGGTTATTTTCATGTAAACAAATGATTCATTGGTATTGTTTTGAAATAGACCAGTTAACAAATAAACAAATTCTAAGATCAATAGATTTATTTCTCGGAGAAGCACTAATAACACTAATTAAAAAGCCATTAGTCGATAACCAATACAGGTTATTAAAATTAGATAATAATATAGGTTATTTAAATGTTTAATTTAGAAAATTTTACAACCTGGGATTGGAAAACATGTTTTCGTATATTTATGTATTTCTGTATCATAATGCTCCTATGTTTAAAAACTAGTAGAAAAAATGTAACTAGAAGATTTATAATAATACTATATAATTTGCATTAATGTAAAGTTATGATTTTAATTTCTTTTACATCGATCGATAATTGTAGCAGTGGATTATTAATGCAAATTTACGGGTAAATATCGTAGATGTGGCAGTTATTGCACCACTTAGGTCACAAGTTGCTTTTTAACATTCTAATGCGACACTGCACTCAGAATGTGATTCCCCTCGTTTTTTCTTTGTTGTTATTAAATAAACTGTTATAACGGTACTATCGCTAATCCCATAGCTACGCGATGCTTGTCAAATATTAATTACATATTTATATTATAATGTGTGTGATTATAAACTAATGAGGGGTCGCATATTTCGAAAAAACTCTGGTGAACTTTGATATTAAGTGAATCGCGCGTATCAGCCGTGTTACCTGCCTAATTGGGAATTAAAACTCTCAAGGATAATTATGATGAATACATCAATTTTGAATTACGAATACGAACTTGTTTGGATCATTATTTCTGGTAGTTTTTGTAACCGGTATTAGAGGCCAATGTTATTATGCGGCTATCACATTGCTGACTTCTGGTTGTACATATTACTATGTATATGTGACCCCATACGAGAGAATCTGCCAACTCTCGTTTCGATAGAATTGACTTCTGTGTTTGAAGGCCCATAACTCTAAAACTACTGAACAGGAAGAAATGAAATACAGTATGTCATACTCCTGAATCATTTCTACATAAGTTGTATAACTGTCAAAATTGTTTTCCTCTCGGTGTAAACATGAGCACGAGATGAGTGAAAAAGTACCAGATTTTTGCAGTTTTAAATTAACGCTCGTCT
Source organism: Aphodius sticticus (assembly GCA_963966075.1). Lineage (NCBI taxonomy): Eukaryota > Metazoa > Arthropoda > Insecta > Coleoptera > Scarabaeidae > Aphodius > Aphodius sticticus. Next base: position 32,309,788 of record OZ014513.1, read on the forward strand.
TTCCGATTTATTTTCTCTTAAACCACTTACTACAAAAATTTCAATTTTTGTTCAGGTTGCACTTAGAGTCTCTTCTATTGATTAGCGTTTTTGTTTTCTTCAGTTTTTATGTAATAAAGGTTGCAAGCAAAATTTTGATGGAAGCCGATATCTCAGCAACGAATGTAAGCAGGACAATGCAGTTATCATGCAAATCATCCTAATTTACTGCGATACATATCCCTTGAATTTAATAGCATTCCGACTATTTGTTAATGTTTAAGACCGCAATAAACATGAACAATATTTTGCGCTGTTCGGCTTCCCTCGCTGGTGGGTTTTGGTGCGAGCCTGTCGAACGAGATGCAAAGTTTTTACGCGATCAATGTTTGAATCCGTGTTTGCAAAATATTGTGTGGTATAATTAATTGTAGATCTAAATTCATTATTTATATTTAACTCGCACTACGATGCAAAATTACGAAATTAAATTGTTCTGATCGTATCGTACTAATAGTAAATAATCTCTACTGTCCCAGCTACGTTTCCATTTACCGTTACGATTGACGTAGTGCGCGCTGCACGAAATTTATATCATTCATATTAAATCGTTTTAAAAATTGTAATGCAATTCTTTTCCTACAGTCCCATTAAATAAAATATGACGATTGATTACGTGCATATCCCGATAACGTACTTAAAATTCGTTACTGAGATATCCGCTACCATGAATATCTTGTACGCAACCTTTATTACACAAAAACTGAAAAAACAAAAACGCCAATCTATAGAAGAGGCTCTAAATGCAACCTGAACAAAAATTGAAATTTTTGTGGCTAGCGGTTTACGAGGAAAAGAAATGGAGACGAACGTTAATTTAAAAGTGTAAAAATCGGGGCCTTTTCTCATTTCTCTCGCGCTCGTGTTTACACCGAGAGGCAAAAAATGTTGAATTAAGAAGAATTACTATTTTATACAAAAATAATCTATACTAATAATACTGATATAACATTTCTGAACAATTAATAAATAATAGGTAAGGTATTGACCTTTTTGCAACAACATTTAGTATAAGTACCTACATAATTATTTAAAGTAATAACAATGTATTCTTAAGAATTACAAATTAACTAATAAATAGCTTAACAAAACTAAACAATTCGTAGCAAGTAATCTTAATAAATAAAGGGTAGTCTTAAGAAATAAATATGTTTTTAATATTTTAAATAATTCAAAACTGCGATAGTTCATTGTTAAACTCGCCATCATCAATAATAAATCCTCTGAACATATGTTGTTATTGGTTTTCGAGATGTTACTTTTAATAAAATGGAATTTCCTATTTCTTTTTCTAACATTACCTAAGATTCCGATTCCATATCATCAAAAACTATTCCGAATGCCTTCTGCAATATCAGTTTTAACAAGAAGAAACGTAACGTGTCAATATCTGGTCCTCAAAGTTTAGAAAAAAGTAACCAAATAAAAGGTTTAGAAAAAGACTTATGCTAGAAACTTGAATGATTTTTGAATATACTGGGGTATGTATTTGTAAGAAGCAGACCAAGTTCCATTTTTTAAATATAGCACCTTCTATATTTTTCCTGTTTTTTTAATAGTCTTTTTAATTACAAATTGAACTGTGAAACCCGCATGTCCCTGAGGTCGTGGTGTAAATGTAACAAGACGATTAAATGTTAAAAGAAAGCAATTAAACAATGTTAAAAGAATTTCTACCGTGTCAATAGCTCGTCGGTTTTCAAAATGACTTACGTTATAAATACGAAATCCTTTTAAATATAAAGTGTGTTTCATTTCTAAGCATTTCATATTTGTAGCTTAAGCAATTTCCTAATAAAATTATTGGAATCTTTTTCTTGTCAACATTTTAAAAATATATTGAGTGGTTACGTGTCTTTTTACCAACGCGCTAAAGATTTTGCGACTATATCTTCATATAACGCGATTCTAGCACAACGCGTATGCGTCATATTTTGCGATCCCCAAATTCTTATAACGTTTTTATAAAATGCGAATGGTAATATTAAACCGCGTTGTAGGAGTCACTCAGAGTCAGCTGTATACACACTGTGTAATAATAAGGACTTTGAAAGATTTACAGCATTTTTTTTTTGAGTATTCATCTTTACAGAATAGAATTCCAGAACAAAGGGAAAAGTGTCGACTGAAAATCTTCGCAGAATTCACACAGTTTTTCTCTTCTAACTTAGGCAAGGGTTTCTCATTAGTCTCGTATTGCACAAAAAAACTTGAATTTAACTGCTTAAACTGCCTCCACTCTCTTTGAGGCCCCACACACAGAAAAGTGACTATTTGGAACGAGAAAACATAATTTCTTGAATTTATTTACTAGATTCAAATGCATATTTACTTGGATGTAGAAAGTTAGGTATATACAAGAAATGCCACATACTGAATATAACTAAAATAATTTCTCAGATAAATGCTGTCTACAAATAAATTCTTTCTTTATAAGAACCAATATTGTATTGAAAGAAGTAATTGAATTTTTCGTCCCAAAAATGTTAATTTCTCCAACGAAGTAATAGTAAATCCATCCAAGTGCGTAGTTACTTGATCCAAGAAAATATAAGACATTTAATATAAGTAAGTATTGTTTACTGAATAAAAACCCACCAATTATTTAACTGAAGTGATTCTCACTTCTTTCAAGTAATCCCTTTCTCTGGAATAAATATGCGCACCGTGATTTTGTCAAGGCTCGCGCGCCCGCGCGTTGTGCTGGCGCCGTATAGGAGCGAAACCTAGTACGAAAACAACAACGCAGTACCCGTAGGGGATGTGCCTTGTGATTAGTGTACAATAGACGCTTCAACACGGAATAGTTTGATGTAAGGCACGCAACAGTTTAGAACGAGTAAGTAAATATAACATACCTATCTTGTTAATTAGCAATAGAAAACGTATTTGTGCCAAATCTCTTAAATTCCTACATTAAATAGCTAAAAATATTTACCGGGAGTAAAAATACACACTTCATTGAAGACTGTTTACTTCCTTCACCAGAGTAACCACTTTCTTAATTCTAGTAATTATTCCAAAAAAGGTTGAAGTCAATAATCTCTCGCGTATATACGAACCTACCAACTACTTCAGCCAAGTAATTCTCTCTTCGTTCGAGACATCACTTTTCTGTGTGCATAGGCCAGACTACTCTAAAGTTCAATTTGATATTCTTACTACGGTAATTTAATAATTACCTAAATAATTTAAAGTTTATAAACGATTAATTCTGGGCCCCAGCCGGCAGGAACGCAATTATAAAATTCACTATTCTTGAGACGGTAATAAATTAGTTAAAGATTAGTTGGGGCCTCGCTGAGAGGAGCTCAAATCTGCTTACAACGTTAATGAGGTGGTGTGGTAGTCTATTACGGAAATGAATTTCCAAAATACTGCTTTGGGGGGAGCTGTTAGTGGGGGCCCTGGGCACATGCCCATTTTGCCCATGGGACAACGCGCCACTGCACAGGAGTCAATATTGACGACACGAGAGATGGCAGTTATGGCGATTCTCTCGTGCGCTGTCACATATTTGTTTGTACTGGGGAAACAGTATTGTATTTATTATCGACCCAGGCAACGAAGACTATAGTAACTACATAGGGATTGCACTTGAGTTACGATAGTCTTCGTTGCATGGGCCGATTTGAAGAATCACCTATTTTCGATCTACTTAGGGTGGATAGTTATGATGATTAATGGGATCCCTAAAAAATGGCGTGACATAAAAGTTTCATACGCTGATGACATCGTAAAAGATAGAGCAGCAAATGATTTGGACATAACGCATGGCAATAACGTGTCAAGTTTTTATGTCCCAGACAGAAAAATCAATTTGGTGACAAATATGTATTTAAACGGCGAGAAGTTTTTGTCCGTTTGAGTGTTGTTTGATATGCCATAAACGTACAGTAAAATGACGTAATCTAAGGAATCTATAGAGGGTGGTCGAGAAGTTATCACGGAAAATCTCTACTTGTGTGATTCTACACAAAAAGATAAATGGAAAAACTAAATTAATAAAATTTGCCAGCCTTCGTCTTCTACAAACAGATCTTCATGGTAGAGTTTGTAAATTTTATAGAAAGAATTTTCCGTTTGCGATACATATATCAAAATATATATTTACAAATTAATAAATAATACTGATTAGTATTTTTAAATGATTGGATTGAATGATTGCATTTTTATTATTGAAAGTATCAGTATAGCAAATAAAACTGTAAAAAAATATTTTATAATTAAACTAAATTAGAATTTTATTTGTTAAACCTGTTTCAAAAAAAGTAAATAAAATTCTAGATCGGAAATAAGGATATAATTAAGAATGAGTAAGATATTTGTGACGTCACCGAGATTAAACTAATTAAAGCCATCAGGTGCGGATAAACATAATACGCACTGCTAGTTTTCTTTTTCTCACACGTGTTCAATGTTATAGACGAATGATTTAAGTATAGTTAGAAGATAAAAATAGCATAGATGCCAGTAGATATACAATCCATTGCCTTGCCTCCAAGTTAATAAGTAACAGTGGTGTGCCAACAAATTGTCTGATATATTGGACAACTTCCTACATTGTTCTTTGACAAGCCGAACATGGTATTGTTGAAATTGGTGGTTTCAGTGTTGAGTTACACACACAATAGTCATCAAAATAAAGTCTGGAACACTGAAACAAAAAGAATCTAAAATTGCTCATTTACTAAACTTCACATAGACCGAAACATTGTTTTATAAAACAAACAATACGTATTTTGTTTACAACATGGTTGTTTGTCTTAAAATAAGAAAAAAACTATAACGTTAAAAGTAGAGTTAATATTCATGTTGAGACATGATTTGGTAATTTTTCTTATCAGATTTGAAAGTGTGGTAAAGATGCATGTCGGTATTTTAGGTTTAAGACAAAGTGCTCTCGTAGGCATCACTTGCTGTCGGCAAACTCAAATGACCACTTCAATTTAGTGAAGTGGCTAGGTACTTTAAATTGAATGCGTTCCCGTAAGTACATGAACGTCGATCTAATAATAATTTAGACAGAATAAAATGTCCAAAATAACAAGAAGAACGATATATTTAATCAACATTGGTTTCATAAAGGACTAATGACAGCGATTAACTCGAATAGTTTTTGTTACTTAATCTGAAATTCTAATGCACTTCGGATTCTGGTCGCCGTAATTAAGTTAATGTTTGCAATTGGATAGATTAATCACTCACGCAAATGTTAGCTAAGTATATTTATTCGGTGGCATAATAAGTCTACAATAACCACGAATAGTATATTATTATACAAGTTTTATAAGACGTCAAATTGGCGCACGAGTTGTTTTGGGCACGACGAGCGTAGCGAGGAGTGCCCAAATGGAACGAGTGCGCCAATACGTCTTATAAAACGAGTGTAATATACTATTTTTTCTACTTTGCGTCATTAATTTTATATAAATTTAGAAATTGTGGTTACTATATTGCGCTAAATTAGAATCTAGGGTATTTCGCGGGTACCACGTGGCAGCACTGTAGTAACTGACAACTTCGTTAAGGATGAGATCTACGAGATAAAATCTTGACAAAATCTAATTGTGAATAAAATTACTCTACTTTAGCCTACAAGTTTAAATAAATATTCAGCGAGGTCTCAACGATGATCATAATGGAGCTTGGGGCAACACTTTTAACCCTACTGTGATAAGTACATGAAACTTAACCTAAAAAGTCAACAACTTTAATAGTGGTTTCATAAGTATAATAACCAGAATAGAAGTGTTTGGCGGTGACTGATTAGTTACTTCGAAGAACAAGAACTTACTAAAGAATTGTTTTAATGCCTAACGTTTAATAGCGGTGTCTACCTAATTCCGCTACGTAGCCGTTGCGGCTTATATACTTACAAGCACTTATAATTGAAACCCAATTTTAATTTCGGCAAAGTAGTTTATTAGAATAAATTATACTTAGTAAAATTACATGTGATGGAGGTAATACACATATGTTGCACACAACCAGAACTAAGACGAAGTCGAAAGCGACGGACAAAAATGAATACGAATTGAGCCGAACAGAATTCGGTCGAAAATGTTACCGAAAACTTATACGTTACATAAACTAAGAAATCCTCTACACTTTAAATGTACTATAGCTTTATACGTGTATGCTGATAAACCATTGATTGCGCATATACAATCTCGTAGCAGTAATTAAAATCATTCATATCTACGATGTAGGTTTGATCTTCGCATAATACCTTATTAAAGTAAATGTGGTCCTTGAATTATATCTGAAAAGGGGATTTGATGTTTAGTTGAAAAGAATGATAACGATCACTTATCAGAGTCGTAAAACATCACCGAAAACGTTATGCTGGCGTATTTTGATGAACACGGTAAAACTAAGAAAGCCACAACCTTTGGCCATATTATAGCAGGCTACACGCATGTTTAAATATGTATAGAATATTGATATTTCGCAGTTTATGCGATTGCAAGCGATTAAAAAGAGGCAGTGTGTGGTTATGTATTGTACGTTTGACATTTGGCATTTGATATCAATGTGTACCAATCCTGGCAATCTTAGACAAAAATGTTACTGTTTTCGGTGTTACAATGTGTTAATTGTAACACCGAAAACAGTGTTACAATGTGTGCATTGTGAATGCAAAGTAGAAAAAGTATATTACGACCTTAGACCCCGAGAATTATAGAATTGAACCAGGCTCGAATCCAGGTTGTGGCTGTCATTTTTGATGTATTTCAAATTTGCATCCCGCCTGTATGTCACCATATTATTAACCTATATGCCGCGATCGACATGTTGTCATAGGTGTAGCACTCCCGCGAGCTATGGGTAGTAGATACGTAAAATATACGTTAAACCAATATACGTTAAAGTTTTCGATATAAAGGCATAAAGAAAATAAATTTCCTGCCTCAACTTTTCGTATTTGCTGAGTTCATTATAAAATGCACAGTATGGCTGAAAATTTGATTTTAAGATTTCGCGACATTTTCTAAAAATTTTAGACTTTTGTTAATCTATCAATAGATCGTGGGAGTTCATCTCGTACTGAAACAGCTTGTTTATCTACCTACGTTGTTTATCTACGAGTAATATTAACATATTTGGGTTTGAGCTGAAAGGATAGCCTTTTGCTAATATTTTTATGTTGTTGAGTCGAAAGGTTAGTTACTTGCGAATATTTGTTTATCTTGTCGAGCTGAAGGTCAGCTCTTTACTCAAATGTTAATTTATTTTGTTTGGGTGAAAGGTTAGCCCTTTTCTAAAATTTATTTATTTTGTTGAGCTGAACGGTTAGCTTTTTGCGAATACATATTTGTGTCAGCCCTTTACTGGCGTGGTAAGTAATTTATTTTGTTGAGCTGAAAGGTTAGCCCTTTGCTAATATTTGTTTGTCTTCTTGAGATAAATAGTTGTCTCTTTGATAATATTTGTTTAATTTTTGAGATGAAAAATAAGCCCGTCGCTAATATTTGTTTATCGTGTTGAGATGAAATATTACCAATTTGATAATATTTGTTTATATTGTTGGACATGAAAGGTCGGCCCTTTGCTAATATTTGTTTATCTTGTTAAACTGAATGATTAGTCATTTGCTTATTTTTTTATGTTCATGAGCTGCAAGGATGACCCCTTGCGAATATTTGTTTCTTTTGTTGGGCTGAAGCTGAGCTGAAAGGTATTTTGCTTTTTGCAATTATTTGACTAAGTTATGAGTTAATATTTTTTGCGTTTTGAACGCAAAAGGAAAAGAAGTACATGTTGGCAACTTGATTATTGTTGAATGAGTAACAATCATTGAGGACAATAGTTCGGGAGACTGGCTTTGAGAGCAAACCTATAGTCAGGATTTGCCGTGTTGGATTAATTTGTTGGATTAATTCAGATATTGGGCCAGTGATAGAAGATTATAAACCCGCTTATTTGTAAATACATGAGTAGTTAGACTCACTTTAACTTTTAACGGTTTTTGTTGCAATGCGATAAGAATAAGACTGCTATCGGTAAACGGACAGTTCTGTGAGATCGAAACTTGACTCTTGATTCGAAACTATCTTTCATCTTCCACATTCGTTAATATATTTAGGGAGAAAATCAAAGGTTCTTCACTGTTCAAGTATTATATTGGGCAATTAGTTAACAACCTTTCTTTTTAATAGGGTTATAATAATAATAATAATAGCCATTTATTGTTACTTTCTACACCGTTACAAATTAAAAGGTACACTGAATAACTTAATATCACTGAACATAAACATTATTCCAAATAAATTCTAATAAATCCTCATTCGGTCGTGTAGAAGCAACAATTTCGGCGGTTGCCGTGGCGCTCCCTTAAAGGTTTGAGTTCGCGTGAATGAAAATCTGCAACATAATAACAGCCAACATAAACATAATGCAACATCCCATACATCAATAATTCAATAATTCTTATAATTTAACACAATATTGTGGGAGCCAACATTTTAATAATTTTAATAATTTTAGTAGCAGTATCCGACTTATCCGTGGCGTCTTCTTTAAATGGTTTCGGTGTGTGGGTTAGTAATCTTTATAGAGCCATACGTCTTTGTAGATGTCCTTCATTCTTGCCCATTCAGTTCGGTCCCAAGTTACTCTATGCCAGGTGACTCCTCCGCAACATCTTTTGAACTCGTCCTCCCAGCTGGCAGTTGGTCTTCCTTTCTTCCTCTTTCTATCCCTTGGGTACCATTCAATAATCCTTTTCGTCCATCTGTTGTCTTTCACTCTCATAATATGTCCGGCCCAATTCCACTTTCGTTCGATTATTATCTTGCCGATGTCCTCTATCTGTGATTCCTCTCTTATCCATTCTTTTGTTTTTCTGTCCTTCCTTGTTATTCCAATCATAGCTCTGTGCATTGCCCTAATACTCTAATTTTTTAATTATTTTGCATGTTAGTGTCCAGGTCTCGCACCCATATATCATGGCAGGAAGTATGCACATTGTCCATAGTTTTTCTTTTTCTCCATTTCGATCTTTGATTTCCATAAATCTCTATATTTGTTAAACATCTGCCACCCTATTGCCATCCTCCTTGTTATCTCTTCACCTTGGGTGTTGGTTGTAATTTTTTGTCCGAGGTATATGAACTGTTCCACCCTTTCGATTTCTTTCCCATTTGTGGTTATTATCTCTTCCTGTCTGCAATTGATGTACATTGTCTTTGTTTTTTCTTTATTCACTTCCAATCCATTTTCCTTTCCTCTTTCTATTAGTGTTTTCAACATTGTTTTTATTTCCGTTGTGTCTTTTCCGATTAGTACTAGGCTTATTTGCTACTATGGAAAGGTGACTAAACCCACCATCACACATTAACTCGAGACATCGCGAGCGATCGACCAAAATGGGCTTCGCGATCGACCGGTCGATTGCGATCGACATGTTGGCCACGCCTGCAGTATACAGGGTGTGTATAAATTGGCGGAAAAGCTACACGTGGCGGTGTTCTTCGCAAAATTCTGAGTAGACAATCTATAATCTAAAATGTTGTACCGTGCTTCTTGAGTCTTCACGAGGTCTCCAAAGTCATGATATCCGATCTCTTGAATGGTGTTATTATTTGAAATCTATTGATGGAGAAGCTGCAGTTTAGAATAAAGAACAATATTGAAAATTTTTCTTTTCCTAAATGTTATCTTTCTGCCTAAAAAGTTTGTTTTTAATTTCGGTATTTCGTTAATTTTGTCATAAAAATACATTCGGCAACACTGTAGAACATGGGTAACTTAATTTTGGCATTTGTCACTTTTGACAGTTGTATAATCAAATTAAGTAATTTGACTTGTTTGTGCTAATTTCGTCAGTTCTACCGTTCTACCGTGATTATTCCTACAGTTCATTAATTAATTAGTTTATTAGTTTATTAGTTATTGTATTTTACGTTATCTTTTCGTTCGTTCAACATGGAATATACGTTTAATGAGTATGCCGATATGTATATGGTATACGGACCCATTGTTTACAGTGCATAGTAACACGAACACCTGTTGGATTCAGCGTTGCCAAATCTATGATTCTTTCAAATGGCTCCTGAGGGCACAATAATGACGCTACAACATTTTAGTATAAAGATTGTTGACTCAGAATTTTACGAAGAACATCGCCACGTATAGCTTTTCCGCCAATTTATACACACCCTGTATAGCATGCTACACGCATGTTTAAATATGTATAGAATATAGATATTGCGCAGTTTATGCGATTGCAGGCGATTCTAAAAAGGCAGGATACTGTACATATCTAAAATAAGAAAGGTATTAAGTAAATCAACAACAGTAATCATTAACAGGTTATTTGCTGTATTTTTTAACTAATAAATAGAGACAAATTATTAAGGAGTACAACACACTGTCTTTTAGTTGAGAAATTTCAGAGTTACAAGCCCTCAAACACATGGCTCTAAACTTTTAAAACGGCACTCCAAATTAAAATAACATAATCTAATAGAAATAAATTGGCCTTGTACTAAAACATTTCAAATTTCTAAAAAAAAAGGATTATCCAATTATCACTTACGACACGCTCTAATAAAATGTAACCTCATATAATGTAAATTAACAGTATAATTAACAGAGACACTCAAAACCTCGTTAGTGTTATGCGATCATCAATTCAACGAAAAAAAAAACCATAGCAACCGTCGAAAAGATGAATACTACGACCTAGAAAATTATAAGCAATGCAAAATATTCCAAACGTACTGTATTCAAATTGATAGGTCAAATGTTAGAGATGGAACAGCGGGTATTGTTTGCAAAATTCTCCCCTTCTCTTTCTAAATTCATGCACACTACCATCTGCCAACACGGCAGTATTAACTTACCAAAGGGGCGTTTAAGCGTCGCCGCCATTGTGATGAAAATTTATTGCGATATATGATCCGGGGATTATCATTAATCAGTTATTACATGGAGTGCGTAGCTTATACTCTTGTGATAAAAAATTTATTGCAAACTTACAACGCGCATTTGATAAATAAAAAAGAATTTTTAATGAATTATGATTGTGTATCTTTCTTATCGAATTTTATTTGCTCAAGTCTCCCATAGCTGATTTTTCTGAAGGATTTGAGCCCGTAGAAACGTCCACTTCAGCATGCAAAGCACGCAAAAGAATAATAATAGCGCTTCGTTAACAAAGGGAATCACTTCGTTTAAAAATCGGGTAACCAAGCTTCGGGGTAGAAATTTTAATATGTCAAAACAAAAGAAAATGTCTCACGTTGGCACTGTTGGCAGACCTTACATCCTCTGCGCATGCGTCTATGCTAAGACAAAGTTATAGTTATTTAACCAACAAGTATATTAAAAAGAGGGATTGATGATCGAGACTGTTTCGAGATCATTAATCGCCGTTTAATATTCGAGTTGATTACAAAATTTTTTCGTCGATCGTATTCTTCTAGCGTCGTCTACCTACATAGATTTTTCTTCCCCAATGTCTTTTTAGGTTAAATGACAATTTATGTAATTTGACATTGACAGTTCTAGAGGGCGGTATGTTTTGACTGGAAGGTTGCATTTCACATATGTTCGATTGGCCAATCAAACGACGTCTTTACGTCGTGTGATTTGCTATAACAAATCATGCATTAATAGAAATCGTGAATTAATAGAGTTGTTTTATAAACGATTTCCTATTCACTAAACTGACTCATAAATAAACGATCGACGGAAAAGGAATATAAAAGCACTGCATTTCCAACTATAGGTACTGTTATTTAGAATTTTTTTCTAGATTTTAAAAAGAAGTCTAGTAAAAGACGAAAGTAGTGTACTGTAAAATATCCCGAACATCTTAATACAGGCTGTTATCAGGTCGTGTGATGGATACACCCCTTATTAATTAATTATTATCTGTATTATAGGGTTGACAAGTTGGATAAAACCCCATCAATTTATTGAATTACATTGTAATCATGCAATGTCCAAATTACAAGGCTAAATTTTGCCGCAAGTGTGTCTTCTTTATTGCTTTATTACCTCTACTAAACGTATTACTCTAACTTATTACATTAATAAACGTGAACATGAAGAGCTTCTTCGCAAGAAATTTATTAGCGATATTGATCATATTATCCTGCTATGAGATCTGGTTTTTCTGCAACTAATCCGGAGGATCCGGATCCAATTTAATACGTCAAAGGCTGTAATATGATACGAATTATGCTTTGAAGTTATATTATTAATAGAATATGCCATTCAAAACGGAATCCAGATAACTAATGATTTGTGGCGAATTTGGAAACCTATTGTGCAATACAAATGTTGTTTTGCATTTTAATGTAAATTAATTTATTATAACTGAATAAGTGGCTTATACCTACACTGCTCAAAAAAATTAGGGGAACACTTTTTTCGAAACCCGTAACTTTTTAAATAATAGTTGTAGGCAAATCAAATTTGGTATGCTTTAACGGCATATATTTACCTAAAGAAACTTGCAAAAGCAAAAAATCTCAAACGTCATTAGAAGTAAAATGAAGCATCTTAGTGAAGTGCAAGTTGCTCGTGCTGTCGCCCTTATTCAGCATGGCCACTCTATTCGTTAGCAGGGACCTTCGAGTTTCCCCTTCTCTTATTCAGCGTTTATGGAATTGGTTTCGGGAGACTGGCCAATATGTTAGTAGAGCTGGACAAGGTCGAAATCGAAAAACTACTCTAAATCAAGACCGATTTCTTGTCCTTTCCTCTCTACGTCAGCGTACTGCCGCAGCTCGAGACCTCCTAAACGACCTAAGACGAGCACATGGAATAGAAATTTCTGATCAAACTGTTAGAAACAGATTAAAAGAAGCGAATTTGAAACCAAGAAGACCTGTCCGTGCACCACGCTTTACGCGCGAATGAGGTTTGCTCTGGCTCCCAGAGATTGACAACTGCGTCACTGGACGCCTGTACTGTTTACAGACGAGTCCAGATTTCGTTTAACTCATTGCGACGGTCAAGTACGTGTATATAGACATCCTGGTGGACACTACGCAGCCGCTACTATACAGGAAGCGGATTGCTTTCGTCGTGGATCTGTGTTGGTTTGGGCTGGAATCAGTATAGACAACAGACCTGATGTTGTTGTGGTTCCTGATAGACTAAATGCCATGAATTACCTCGAAAACATCTTGGAGGACCATGTTGGTGCCTGCTGCATATGGCGTCGGTCAAAATTTCATCCTAATGCAGGACAATACATTACACAATGTATTATTACTGCGTCATAGAAATAATAATTTATTTTGACTAATAACGTGTATAGAAAGTATACTTTTTTGAGTCATATGAAAAAATCTGGACCAACTTTGTGTGGAATGTCCTATAGCTAGAATATATTTTACCGAATTGAATCGATATTTTTGACAACAGAAAAATTGAGAACAATACCATACCTAAACTGCATTGGATAACAAAAGAACAACATGGTTAATGGAAACAAAAAACAAAATTTCGAAAAATTATCTATGCTGGCTTTAACATTATGAGTTGTTTTATAATGAAAAAAGAAATCCAAGTTAAGGTTTGACATGTTAATTTAAAGACAAAAATGGCAATTCAGTGTCATAACATACATCAAATTGAAACCGATTATTTGATAATTAATTATAATTAAAGAGAAATTCAGATTCAATCCAAAATTGCTAATTTTATTTGTAGTGAAACATTTCACCATGGTAAATTCAGACTAGTTTTGTCTATTTTATTTTGTAATTTAATTTATTGTTGCCATTAATAACTTTCGTATTGAAGTTGTCGGGACAAAGCTTATCAATTTCTTCTTACATTTTTGTATTGATTTAAAAAAAATCGTGTCAAAGTTTAGGTATAGGACAGCCTACACAAACTACACTTTTAACACCTTGTATTAACATTTCTAAGAACTTCAATTTCGTGTCGAGTATATGTTACTTCAAGAAGCATCTTGCCACACATTTTTCCCTAACAGTATTTGTTGTCAATATACTTCTAATTGAAAGTCTTGACTTATGCCGATAAATACGCAAATCTAAAACGAAACGTTAAATTTATATAGAAAGTCTAAGGTCTAAATTTATTCATGACTCATCAGAGTGCTTAATAATCTGATTTTCGTTACCTCAGAGGCGTGCTTTTTCTCGAAACCGACTTATTTCCCAAAGGAGATAAGACGTCGTATTTGGTAGCCCCTCCTGTTATTTAATGTGGGACCAACAACTCTAAAAGTACTTTACAACTTTAGTTGATACGCAGCTTCGACAAGCAGAATAATTGAGAGCAATAGCAAGATGGCACATGTATGATATTGGAAACATGTAAAATAAGCAGAGACATTGAGAAAGAAAACTCCAAACAGTTCAATACATAACTAATTTCAATAATGACGTCATTTCCGGAAAAACCGGAAGTCCTACTAATCTCAAGAGCTTTATTAGCTTTATATATAATGCTTTATTAGCTCTCCTTTATACTTCATTCGTCCAGCGTTATAAAGAAAAGAAATAATACACCGTACGTTATTATAAAAAAAAATGCAATTTTTTGTTTTCTTGAATACCTACTTCTTAGAAATACTGTGATAGTAAACCTATGAGAGCATTTTTCATAAAACACATAAAACGTATGTATCACTTCATCGCAACTATAATTATTATTAATTACATGTAGAGATAATTTTAGACACTTATAACAAATTATTTGTAACTGACACCCGTGTGTCACATAATTATGCAATAGAAACAAGTTTGGTGGACAATCCGTCGAGTTAAAAAATAAGTCGTTAAATTTGAAGGAATTTAAAACTGGTCTGTCAACTACTATATTTGGGTAACCATGCCAGATAATGAATATACGACGGTCATAATTAAATAATTAGCAGTGCGAGATTCGAAATATTTCCAGGAAGGTATATAGGAATGTTTCCATGTTGACTTATTGTGCTTGACATGAGACTTTGTATTTTTGTTCGAAAACCTGTGTCCATTTACGGTTTTCGCTTGAATTTCTACTAATTTGCATTGGGTAGTTTTCGTACATGTTTATGATTAAGAAGAGAAGATAATTAATTATCTATATATTAATAATTATTTAAAATTCGAGCCTATCTAAAACATAATCGATAATTACCATAATTTATGCGTATAAGTTTGAGCACGTGACAGATATTGAAATCACATAACATTGAAGAAATATTTGTTTTTTATTACGATAATCTTCTAAGACTTGTCACATATTCACTACCAAAGTAATCAATTTATTTGTTTGCGTGCTGATAGGTCAATGGCAATTATTTGTTCTTAACGTCATGGTTTATAATGTTTAGATCATAAACTATTATAAAAATCATTATTTAATCGTTGACGAATCAATTTCACTACCATATCTACGAATGCTACTGAAAAAAGGTTCATAAAAATAAATAACCATAATTGTGTTGTATTTCGATCATCCCAACGTAGTTTTTTTCACTTAGAAATATAAAACTTTAACTTTAGATAAAACAAAGATAAAACAAAGTGCACAATTCAGGAAATAGATCCGGAAAAATAGGTTTCGAATAGCAATGTTTTCCGTGTAGGCGCATTTGCATGGCTGTGCTTTATGGATATGGAATAGATTTACGAGACCATCGTGCTAAAAGTGGTTAAACTTTATTGCCTCCGTACATAAAAAACTTACTGCAAAGTTAGCATAAAATATATAGCTTTATATACCACTATTCACACGCTTGCCCATAAGGTCTGTCTTAACCTTTCGTACGTACACATTTATTATGTTTGTGGAATTTATCTTACACCTGACTTCTTTTCTCTTGTTTATTTTTCTGTTAAAGAAAAAAAGCTATAAAAACCATGTCATGGCGTTCGGAAGGTAGCAATATCTAAAGACTTTAGACAAAATGTTTTGCTGTTATATGAACTGTAACAGGAAACACTATTTTGATCATTTACTTTTTACATCTTGTGAATGCGTAAAGGGAATGCTTTAAAATGCTTAGCGTTTGCTCTCTAGTAATGACATTTAGAACTACACAGCTCAAAAAAATTAGGGGAACACTTTTTTCGAAACCTGTGACTTTTTAAATAATAGTTACAACTCATAGTTACTTCTAAGTTACACTTAAAAATGTAAATTAATAACGCAAAACAAAATCGAAATGACAGTCCTGTTTTCTGTGGATTGGTGAGGTTTAATACAGTGTCTGCCCTCCACGAGCACGAATCACTTCCTCATACCTGCGTGGCATGCTTCGCACTAGTCTGCGAAGAGATTCTGGAGGTATGCTTTCCCATTCCTCAATCAGGGCTTGGGTCAGTTCCTGTAGGTTAGTGGTGGATTAGGGCGCTTGCGAACACGTCGGTCAAGCTGATCCCACACGTGTTCAATAGGATTCTGGTCAGGACTTAACGCCGGCCATTCCATGACCAGAATTCCGCCTTCTTGTAATAAGTTTTGGTGATGCCGGCGGTATGTGGCTTTGCATTGGCCTGCATTAGGATTCAATTTTGACCGACGCTATATGCAGCAGTCACCACATGGTCCTCCAAGATATTTTCGATGTAATTCATGGCATTTAGTCTACCAGGAACCACAACAAGATCAGTTCTGTTGTCTATACTGATTCCAGCCCAAACCATCACAGATCCACGACCAAAATTGTTCACTTCTTGTATAGTAGCGGCTGCGTAGCGTTCACCAGGACGTCTATATACACGTACTCGACCGTTGCAACGAGTTAAACGAAATCTGGACTCGTCTGTAAACAGTGCAGGCGTCCAGTGACGAAGTTGCCAATCTCTGTGATCCACAGCAAACCTCATTCGCGCTGCTTTGTGATGCTGTGCAAGGCGTGGTGCGCGGACGGGTCTTCATGTGCTCGTCTTAGGTCGTTTAGGAGGTCTCGTGCTGTGGCAGTACGCTGACGTAGCGAGGAAAGGCCAAGCAATCGGACTTGATTTTGAGTAGTTTTTCGATTTCGACCTTGTACAGCTCTTCTAACATATTGGCTATTGGCTAACATGTCGAATGGAGTGGCCATGCTGAATAAGGGCGACAGCACGACCACTTCACTAAGATGCCTTATTTTACTTCTAATGACATTTGTCATCATTAGTAGGCTTTCATACTTGAATTCAAAGCATACTTGACATTTTCTCCATTTTGTTTTGCGGTATTAATTTACATTTTTAAGTGTAACTTAGTAGTAACTAAGAGTTGTAACATTGTTTTTGTAATTTTCTTTAGTTAAATATATGCCCTGAAAGCATACCAATTTGATTTTCCTAGAACTGTTATTTATTTCTTTGAGCAGTGTCTATGACTTTAAAGGCCAATATATAAAGTTTAAATAGATGAAAGAATCAAAGCGGCATTATATAAAGTACTTACGTAACACTATCTAAATTACATTGAAAATGCGTATTGTAAAATATCCCTGAAACTGATATCTGCCTATACCCATCTGCAGTCGACGCCCACTAGTATTGAAATCTATATAGCTTGAAAATAAATAGCATTATTTATTATCAGTTCGATTTCATAAAATATATGCGTATAGTCCATAAATATGCGTTTGGCATGTACCAGTCGATTTGCATTATAGACGCACATCATTGATTTCGGTATCATTTTGTATTGAGCATTTTCACCATAGATAATCTGTACCTTAGATAATCAGAACGGCAAAATTCATCACCCATGATTTCATCAATATCACCAAAACTATTGAGCTTAACAAAACGTATGGTGCCTCATATTAAACACGAATAATGTGGGTACATTGTAAGCAAAGTATTGCTTAAAAATATTGGCAAATCTAGTTTTGGGAGAAGGTTAAATAATCGTTTATAAAATCGTGTTTACGTCAATAAGGATTAATATCTATTCTGTCAAGAGCATTTCTTGGACCCAGGTTGTCGTGGAGGCATCTATGCCCTTTACCTGTGTTTCTGTGTCTATGGATTTTAGGTTGTGTTGTCAAAACTGAATGCGTATGGAGCAACTTGCTGGTTTATTCGCTATTCTCTATAACTGTTGTTCTCTATAACTGTATCACAATTTAAATGTATTAATTTTGTGTTTCTTCTTTTACAGGTGAGTCTCTACCTTGATCTTTTTCTGGATGGATGAGCCAAAACAAAACGTAAGAAATCACAAGTTTCCTGTTCAAAAACTGAAAGAATTAGTTATCTCATACGTCGAGTCCGTAGCTAAATCGTTGGTCGAGTGGACCTATTTGCACCTATGTGCAAATGACATTGTTTCTTATGTATTAAGGCTAGTGATAATTCTGAACCCCACAATGACTTGCTATACAAGGTGTCCCTCAACTTCTGGGCATACATTCAGGCATATTCTAAATCTATATTTACATTTGATTCCGTTAATAATTATAGTTTTGTATTATATGTTCTTCAAAAACATCTGTACAAGTCACGAGAACTAATAAACTTGTTCCCGCGATAGTGAGCTAAAATTAGTTAAAAGGGTACCCTTATGTTGGGATAAATACTCTTATTGTGCAGAATAGGGTATTTGACTATTTTTGGAAAACCATCTTAATGTGTTTATTCCTTCACTCTACATTGTAAATGCATTATTTTTTGTAATTATTTCCTCAATATTTCATAAAAATCAGCGTTAAAAATTGAATCACAAAAAGTCCCGCCAAAACGATACTTTCTGTTGTGTGACGTCACCGGTTAGTGATGTCAAGATGTCAAGATGATGTGATGTCAAGATGTCAAATCGGCCCATATGGTCTGTCAGCATCGGCATCGTCGCCGTTTGGTAATTGTGTTGTATGATGTGTTGTTTTCACAATTTCTACATAAAAATGGGTTATAAATGGTGTATAAATCCACAATGCAGAGATACGTCAAGAAAAACTCCGGATAAACTATTTGTAGCTGTTCCGCAAGATTTGAAACTGCGAAGAAAGTGGTTGGCTCGTAGAAATCCAAATGAAATAAATAGCCGCCAATACAAGTGTTTTCTGTTGTGAAGATTACTTCGACATAAGTAAAACTGACTAGAATAAGTTATCTAACGTATTTTCGAAAGGTATTATCTGATCTGACAGCTGAAGGTTAGGGCTATCCTAACCTACAAAGTTATGCTTACATGACGCTTTCGTGCTATTAAATTCAAACGGGAGAAGCATAAAAGCGCGTTCGGATAACCCGGTATTTTACGGTGAGAGTGACGCGCTGCATAACAGGCGGACTAACGTCATACGGCGTTTATCTGCATATAAGAGAGAGACAGCCGACCCAAGTTATCTGAGCATTGCTCTCCCCATACCATACCCTGATAAACCAAACGCGCTCTAAGGCGGACTAACGAATGACATCACTGGAGACTGACCCAATTACAGAGCGTTTTCAATCACGTGATAGGACGTGAATAAAAATCAATTTTAATTTTGGTTTTTCATAGAAATAAAACATTTTTTTTTTGAAAATTAGAAACAAATAGTTTTCTTAAACTGTAATCTATTAGGATGACTATAATACATACCATATTTTTAATACAGTCAAATACCCTATTATATAATCATTTTTGTGCGCTAGTTTGACAACTACTGTAGGTATACAGTAAAAAATAAAATGCCAAAAACATTTTGATAGTACAGTTAAAGGTTTAAAAATGTAAACATGTATAAAGGTGCACATGTTTAGGAGTACGATCAGACAGATCCCATAATTCCAAAACAGGACGAGATGACGACATAAAATTTGGTATTGTTACTTAGCTACATAAAAGCAACAATTATTCCACACTTCAAGCAAATCAAGGGTGGTGCTGTTAAAAACTGTGTTGATATAACATGGGTAACCATAAAAATAGCAGTACCTATGCTCAAAAATAATATCATACAAGAGTTACATGAAAAACACAATGCTGGACGAATACCCATAATATAATAAACAATATTTTGCGGCATTTTTTTATGTTATTAATTTGATGTTTATGTACGTAGCAGACGCATGTAATGATGTACGTATGTATATTTTGTATAACAGTCGTTATCTCATGAAAATGCGATGTCCGAAGTCGGTGACCTCGATTATCAAAAATTGATTAATGGGATGATACTCTTCACAAATTCGCAGGATGGTCAAGTATTTACGGGAAGATAAAAAAACGAACCCTGTGACTTTAATCGTTATTATCACATGACACTCGTTATAACATGTGTGTATTTAAATATGGAAAGAGTTCAGTTCCTAGGAATTGTTATATATTTCTAAACACTATATTTGCCATGTAGGGACAATTAAAAAAACGGTGTTCGGAGCAGAGAAAAATTACATCGACTGTATTTCAGATAAAACATTACATTATTTGACGAAACATTTACAAAGCAAGACATTGGTGGCTATGTCATAAGGTGCTCCCACACGCAGTGCCAACGGGGGCCATCATTGGCCATCGGAGTGCTTCGCGTAGCGAGACCCAACTGTGTCAATGCACATCGCCAATATGCCGACCTTGTCCGCTTTATTTCATTCTGTTTTAGTATTTTACTTACTACCGATAAAAAGTTTAGTTATCTATCTACATTTTATCATAATATTATTTAATGCAAGATTGCCCAAATGTAAAAACAAGAAAACTTTTTTAATATTTTTAAATTTATTCACAATAATTATGGTTCCTATAAGCATTATATTAGCCGTACAGTGACAATAAATTAACAAGCAATAAAATAATATTCACAATATTGAAGTCGTTATAACGGGCGACCCACGGCATAGGTACGTTTGTTTATTTTCTTGAGTTTATGACGGTGAAGGAATGAACGTTGTGCTGATAGACAGAAAAAGCCAATTTATGGGATGGTCTTAAGGTTAGTATAACCGGGTTTTCTGGAAATGACATCATTAAAATTTTAAAAATGAATTCGCACACAATGGGGAATCATACGGTATTTAGGTTCTGGGATTGCGGTCAACCTTATTCGCTAGGTTGGGGTGGGAAAGGTGAGAGAGGGGTTGGAGGGAAGCGGGATATGAATCTACACACGATGGGAAGTCATACGGTATAGGGGTCCAAGGACTGCGGTCAACCCTCTTCCTTACAATCTTGACTACAATCAAATAAAGTTGCATTTATATAATTAACAATAATTAACTATTTATTAATTAACAATTTATAGATTAGCTTTAAGCGGCAAATTTAAATAATCTGATGTATTTAATGTATTCAACAAAGTTTAAAAACTATACTGGATGCTTTTCTTTATTTTGCTTATCAGAAAAATATCAAAAAGTATATCTGTTACTAAAAATATTGGGTTGATAATAAATATACCTACACGGAGTTTTAATATATATATATATAAATTCGGTGATTATTGGTCGGGTATGTCGATTAAATAAAATTCCTTGGTAATTACTTTAATATTTGCTATATTTCGAATCTCAATGGATTCTTCTACAGGCAAACTGTAAATCAAATACACAGAACTAAAACAAGGTCAATAATCCATAAAAGCACTTACAATCTGTATTACAGTAGATATGACAAAGAGGCGACATCGATTCCTGGATACAAAACATTCATTAAATTCGCCGCAAGGTGACTGGCATCATAACAGACATCACGTACAACCACACTTATCAAATTTAACAAACTGAGTACACGTGTTCATGCATCGCTCAACTGTCTTGGTCTAACGACACGTCAGAATGCAAGTATTATTGCATTAAACAACGGTAGAATCTCTCCCAGGACAGGAAACATCAAAAAGCCAAACTGGTATCAATGCTACGTTCACCAAAAAACTTTTTTCTAGTATCTAAGCTCAAAATGTAAGAATAAATATTACATAGTCCCTCAAGATCAATTTTAAAATTTATACTATTGTTAGTTAAAATTGATGTGATGCATTTCTAAAAATAGCCGGTTGTTATAATTTATTTCTAAGTCTAGGATTTTAATATTTTCAAAGTCAAAAGCATGGTCGTTATTAATACAATGTGAAGCCAGAGCACATCTTGTTTTTCCTGTGCGGTAGTCACTCTTATGTAAGGCAACTCTGTTTTTAAGCCATTGTTTCGTCATACCAACATATTCTCCGTCACAATCTTTGCAACTAATCCTATATATGACATTTGATCTATACCACAGTGGGTCCCGATCTTTAATTCTAGTAAAGAAGGTCCCGATCTTATAGGGGTAATGTTGTGCTGTCCTTAGATTTTTAGGTAGAGCGGGTGCCAGAATAGCTTTTAAACCATGAGTCTATCGGTCTTGGTTCATCAAAAATACTAGCAACATGTGCATTTGTGTATGTGGAAAACAGAATCTTATTCAACAGGTTTTTAGGGAAGACACTCGTTATAACATGTGTGTATTTAAATATGGAAAGAGTTCAGTTCCTAGGAATTGTTATATATTTCTAAACACTATATTTGCCATGTAGGGACAATTAAAAAAACGGTGTTCGGAGCAGAGAAAAATTACATCGACTGTATTTCAGATAAAACATTACATTATTTGACGAAACATTTACAAAGCAAGACATTGGTGGCTATGTCATAAGGTGCTCCCACACGCAGTGCCAACGGGGGCCATCATTGGCCATCGGAGTGCTTCGCGTAGCGAGACCCAACTGTGTCAATGCACATCGCCAATATGCCGACCTTGTCCGCTTTATTTCATTCTCTTTTAGTATTTTACTTACTACCGATAAAAAGTTTAGTTATCTATCTACATTTTATCATAATATTATTTAATGCAAGATTGCCCAAATGTAAAAACAAGAAAACTTTTTTAATATTTTTAAATTTATTCACAATAATTATGGTTCCTATAAGCATTATATTAGCCGTACAGTGACAATAAATTAACAAGCAATAAAATAATATTCACAATATTGAAGTCGTTATAACGGGCGACCCACGGCATAGGTACGTTTGTTTATTTTCTTGAGTTTATGACGGTGAAGGAATGAACGTTGTGCTGATAGACAGAAAAAGCCAATTTATGGGATGGTCTTAAGGTTAGTATAACCGGGTTTTCTGGAAATGACATCATTAAAATTTTAAAAATGAATTCGCACACAATGGGGAATCATACGGTATTTAGGTTCTGGGATTGCGGTCAACCTTATTCGCTAGGTTGGGGTGGGAAAGGTGAGAGAGGGGTTGGAGGGAAGCGGGATATGAATCTACACACGATGGGAAGTCATACGGTATAGGGGTCCATGGACTGCGGTCAACCCTCTTCCCTACAATCTTGACTACAATCACACAAAGTTGCATTTATATAATTAACAACAATTAACTATTTATTAATTATCAATTTATAGATTAGCTTTAAGCGGCAAATTTAAATAATCTGATGTATTTAATGTATTCAACAAAGTTTAAAAACTATACTGGATGCTTTTCTTTATTTTGCTTATCAGCAAAATATCAAAAAGTATATCTGTTACTAAAAATATTGGGTTGATAATAAATATACCTACACGGAGTTTTAATATATATATATATAAATTCGGTGATTATTGGTCGGGTATGTCGATTAAATAAAATTCCTTGGTAATTACTTTAATATTTGCTATATTTCGAATCTCAATGGATTCTTCTACAGGCAAACTGTAAATCAAATACACAGAACTAAAACAAGGTCAATAATCCATAAAAGCACTTACAATCTGTATTACAGTAGATATGACAAAGAGGCGACATCGATTCCTGGATACAAAACATTCATTAAATTCGCCGCAAGGTGACTGGCATCATAACAGACATCACGTACAACCACACTTATCAAATTTAACAAACTGAGTACACGTGTTCATGCATCGCTCAACTGTCTTGGTCTAACGACACGTCAGAATGCAAGTATTATTGCATTAAACAACGGTAGAATCTCTCCCAGGATAGGAAACATCAAAAAGGTGTTTGGTATCAATGCTACGTTCACCAAAAATCTTTTTTCTAGTATCTAAGCTCAAGATGAATTTTAAAATTTATACTATTGTTAGTTAAAATTGATATGATGCATTTCTAAAAATAGCCGGTTGTTATAATTTATTTCAGAATCTAAGATTTTAATATTTTCAAAGTCAAAAGCATGGTCGTTATTAATACAATGTGAAGCCAGAGCACATCTTGTTTTTCCTGTGCGGCAGTCACTCTTATGTCAGGCAACTCTGTTTTTAAGCCATTGTTTCGTCATACCAACATATTCTCCGTCACAATCTTTGCAACTAATCCTATATATGACATTTGATCTATACCACAGTGGGTCCCGATCTTTAATTCTAGTAAAGAAGGTCCCGATCTTATAGGGGTAATGTTGTGCTGTCCTTAGATTTTTAGGTAGAGCGGGTGCCAGAATAGCTTTTAAACCATGAGTCTATCGGTCTTGGTTCATCAAAAATACTAGCAACATGTGCATTTGTGTATGTGGAAAACAGAATCTTATTCAACAGGTTTTTAGGGAAGCCATTGTTAAGAAAAATGTTCCCTAGTTTCTTAAGTGCTATAGCTTGGAAAGAGTTGCTACAGATCCTAAGAATTCTGTTTTTGATCGTGCACACAGTATTCATCTTTTGATTATACGTATGGCCAGAGTAGAAATTAATATAGCGCCCCGAATATATCGGCTTGTTGTACCAACCAATGTCAATACCACCATCAACCGCACGGACAACTTCACAGCCTAAAAAGGTAGGCTGTTGTTCACCTCCATCTCAACAGTAAACTGTATATTAGGACAAAACGCGTTGAAGGCAGTCAAGATATGTTCGACCTCCCCCCGCGGAACGCACGTAATAATATCATCCACAAATTTGTGGATAAACGGTAGTTGAACATTTAGTGAAGGGATGACATGGTAGTCTTCTTACGATCAACTCAAAAACACCGATATTCACAGAATTCGTCACCTCCACTTGGCAGAATCGAGCCAAGTATTTTTTTTATTATTAGCAAAGGTACAAAGTTCACTCTAACGCATATTTTTAATGCACAAACTTGTAATAGCTTCTTTGGTTCTGTGTCAAAGAGTATGGTTCGAAAATACTTCAATAAATATAACATGAATTCAAATTACAGCAGTCATAACATGTCTCCTCTAAAATCATTTTACGTTGTTGTTTTACCTCGAATCGTCAACGTTGATGGTAATCCTGCAAGTTCTAATTTGAATATTCTGATTAGTCTTCTGGTTCGCTGGAATGAAATTGTACATATGATAATATTGCACAATCCAATTTTTCACTGATCGGACACACGTATTCAACGCGCGGTTTCGATTATCCGGCATTACTTTACATATATCACCTTTAAATAACGAAAGCTGATTGCTTTACCACCACATGTTCTACGAGGTCCGGTATTTGGCAAATTATGCAGTTGTTTTCCTTCCCAGGTTCTTTCCGAGTGCAGTTAAAGTGAGTTATGATCGGAATTCCCGCGCCTTACCAAGGACGGTCTGTTGTAAGGGATGATATAAAATCATATATTTTCAGAAACTATTATATTTGCAATACTGTTTAAAAGACAATTTTATTATTATTTACTACGTGATGTAATGTCTATGGCATACTAATTAAAACCACGAATATTATTTCGCCATGCCTAAATGCAAAAACCTGTATAAATATGAAATATATTATCAAGTTGCGGAAATCGACCGACGTAAAGTAAACTAATTAAGTATAAAAAATTTGTCTGTAGCTTAACTTTATTTTCTACCCCTTTTCTACCCTGTTTTGCGTATGTGGAAAACCCCATGTATAATTTACTTTTACACGTGCATCCTTGTTTGCTTTTGTTTCAAGTGCAATCATGTAAATTTCATCACGTTGCCATGTTGGTGTAGACATTTCTCTTCCACTTGACGACATCTAATAGGTTTCTGTGAAAACAGAAAACGAGGCAATGGAAGCAACAAAAGTAGCGATCTCAGCTCCACAGTACACGATATTTGCATATTTTCCGGACCTATTCGTAACTGTAATAACTTACATTCAACACAAAAGCAAAAACCACCGCACATTTTTGCAAGTAATTCAACGCATTTTTTCCTTTAGTATTTGCCGATTCTCAGTTAAAAAAAGGTGTAGTAAATTTAGTACCTACGCATATAAAAACACCGATTAAACTCTGCCATGCATTTCCCTCGCGACCATTTGTGCATGTAGTTAAAACAGATGGAGTTGAATTTTTACAGAGTACAGTCACTCCTTTTGTATATAGTTATTATTTGACAAGGAGTTGAATATATCTGACCCGCTCGTCAGATACTCGATTCCAGCAGTTTTAACTGTTTTAATTTAACACTGGCCTCCCGATTCTTTTCTTCTAAATTTCCTACTGCAAATATGTCAGATCTGAACGGAGTAAAATATGGAATCTTGTCTATTGATTGGCATTTATGTTTTCTTATGTTTTTATGTAATTGTGGTTGTAAACAAGTTTCTAAATATCGGGTTTAAACTTTAGAGTAGACTCTTTTGATAATTATACATGTAGTCCAGTCCAGTGTGTTTTGGCCACGAAAATCGCAAGAAACCTAAAAATTTTCAATTTCTTTTCAGGTTTTTTTGCGAAAAAGTCATAAAACTATGAACTTTTCGACGTAGACCATTGTATACAAAAATTTCCTATCAAAAGCACCCACAGGTGTATTTTTTGGTTGAATGGGTTGGCCGAATAGTTTTAGCATAATCCTAGCCTTTTTATCTAACTCGAAAACTGGGTTTAACACAAAGTAGGACAATTTAGCCTCTTTTTCAGCGCGCTCTCGCGGCCAAACAGTTCAACCAAAAATGCATTTCAGCGGTACTCTTACAGGAAATTTAATGCACTTTATTTTTGTATGTGATGGTTTACCTCGAAAAGTGCACAGTTTTTCGCAAACAAATTTTTTTTGCCGTTTTTTTTTGCCGTTTCCGTTGTGAAGCCACATCCGTGGGAAGTAGCAAAGTTGAAATTCGGATTCAACACCCCAAAAAACATAGAATCAGAGAAAAAGACTTCTGTATTCTTTTCCTGAAACAGGCACTCTCGGAAACAATTTGACTGGACTAATGTTATATAGAAATGTTTCAGAAGTATGAAGTATTAAAGTTTATTTCTTTTCGTTAAGTCATATCCGTTACGAGCATCTCTGAGGTGATGTTTGAATAAGCTTTAGAGCACAATTCATTGCAAATCAAGTCAAGTGCTCTGATTGCACATGTCCCATAGCGGTTTATGCACTACAAAATTATAACATTGCTCTATACTAAAACCGCCGAAACTTAAAAATTTATAATTTTTATTTTATAAACCAGAAGTACTGTTTTTTAAAATAGTTAAAAATCGATTCAAAACGTATTTTATTTTTGTTTACCACAATCATGTTAGGTCATGTTAGTTAGTACAAATATTGCTATTTAAAACATAATTTATTATTGATTATTCCAGTCATATGTAGTTTAAAACTTACCACGATAATACCTCGTTGGCAGTACGGCGTAGTGGTCGAAAACAATTTTTTTGCGGGCGGAAGAATGTATTTTTCTGTCCAGTATTTACGACGTTTTTCGACGTCCAGCTGTGAAACGAATGTTTTTTTCTGCGGTTCGCAAACTTGAAACTTTTTTTTTCTCGAATATAAGGTTTTCAACTCTATATTATGGAAACGCACATGTCTATGTTTGGAAATAATTGATAAATTGTCCACGCGTATTTTATTTTAACTGGGAATAACGAAAATACACATCAAACCATGCAATCAAACCACAAACCGCAAATTGTACCCTTTAGAATAATAATATGTAAAAATAACTACAAAAATTAAGTATAAATTTCATAGGATTTTATATTTTCCTTAAGAATTCAGACTAAATACAGCCGTTTTGTTCAGACGGCTGTATTTTTTTTCAAGCGATTGAAAAATAGTATATTATTTGACAAGCACATAACTAAGGATATAAATCGCGAACATGAGGTTTATACGCGAGCCGTGGACGAGCGTGTAAACATGGGAGCGATTTATATCCGTTGTGTGCGACTAGAATACGACGTTTTATCTACGACTCCATTCTACAGTGTGTATCAACCAAATGGAATAAATTCGATAATAAATAAATGGGGGCGTGTTTGAAAAAGCGCTCGGACATGTCGATTTGTATTTGTAGTTGCGCACTTTTTTCAGTAAAAACTTTTTATACAGGGTGTCTCGTGTAACAGTGGCCAATACTAACTTTCTTATTTTAAATGGAACAACCTGTATATTATTCAATTTTTGGATTCCTCTGTAAATTCTAGGCATACTTTATGTACAATGTCCTATACCTATCTTCAACTGTTCCAGATTTATTTCCAAAATTAACATAAAAAAGTAAAATTATTTGATTAAAGAAATTCGATAGAAAAAAAAACTAATAAATAATACTGTTTATTTCTTGATAACATAAAACACACAAAAATGTGAATGCTAATGTAGGAAATGTTCAAAATGCTCGCCGCGAACTTCTTGGCAACATCCTAGCCTTAAATAAAAATTTCTTCGGACGTTAATCAACATCTCAGGCGTAACCGATCTAATCGCAAGCGTTATTTGTCTTCTTAAGTCAGCTAAGTCGAGCGGTTTAGTTTTGTATACAATACTTTTGACATATCCCCATAAGAAGTAATCTAATGGCGTCAGATCAGGGGATCGTTCTGGCCATTCAATCGATCCTCGCCTGCCTATTCACCGATTGGTAAACATTCGGTTGAGGTACTGCCGGACATTGATTCGGTAATGGGGCGGTGCTCCATCTTGCTGAAACCATATCATATTCGCTGGAACTTGTGGGTTTGCTGGATCAGGATATAAGTTTGTCAAAGTTGGCAAGACATTATTTTGGAGCAGTGCTATATAATTATTGCCATCCAAATTGCCAATAATTAAAAAAAGGGACCTACGATATTATCTCCAACAATTCCTGCCCAAACATTAACCTTTTCAGGGTAATGCGTATGTTCTTCTCTCATCCAGTGTGGATTTTCCCTAGACCAATAGCGGCAATTTTGACGATTAGCATGACCGTGAAGCGTAAAGGTGCACTCATCAGAAAACAAAACATGCTCTAATTGGATGACATTGTTATCTAACATTGCCATCATTTCTTCGCAAAAATATGTTCTCCTATCAAAGTCATCTTCCATGTGCTCGTGAGTTGGTATCATTTTATAGGGTTGCATTTTATTTTCTTTTAATGTTCTTAAAATCGTTGAATGACTAACATCGAACGTTGTGGCTGCTTGTCGAGTAGAAGTATGTGGGTTTTCCTCAAACTCAAGCATAATATCCAATTTGGTATCGTTACTTGTTGCATTGCCAGCTGATTTTATTATCTGCCTTACATGTCCAAGCTCGCGAAACTGCTTCTCTATTTTACTAATTGTCCCTTGGGATATAGGCGGCAAATTTGGAAATTTTTCTTGAAATAACCTAGCAACTTCCATTTGTGTCCGTGTATTATCTCCATAACCAATCAATTGTAGAATGGTTATTTTGTGCATTTCTGTTAAATGAACCATTTTTATGATGTAGAGTTAATGAAATTCAAAAAACTATAACCATAACTATAACACTGACAGCTCCTGTCATGCAGTTAGACAACACTTTATTAAGGCTAGGGCAGCTTGGTTTTTATTTCATCAGTACATAAAAAGAACACTGAAATGGTTTTTGCCAATAGTTTTTGCTTACTTTATTGTTATAAGTACCTAAATGTTAAATAAGTATTGAGTGTGTTGTATCGAATTTCTGTAATCAACTAACTTTATTTTTTTATGTTAATTTTTGAAATAAGTCTGAAAACACTTATTTTTTCCGAAACAATTGAAGATAGGTATAGGACATTGTACATAAAATGTCTAGAATTTACAGAGGAATCCAAAAATTGAATAATATACAGGGTGTTCCATTTAAAATAAGAAAGTTAATATTGGCCATTGTTACACGAGACACCCTGTATAAACAGTTTTTACTGAAAAAAATGCGCAACCACAATTATAAATCGACGTGTCCGAGCGTTTTTTCAAACACGCCCGCCCCCATTTATTTATTATCGAATTTATTCCATTTGGCTGATACACACTGTATATAAAATATTTTAAATGTATTTGTCAATGATGGCGAGGCGAACTGTCACATAACTGCCATCCACGTAGGTTTTGACAGACTTTGACACTAGCGTTGTATAATGATGACAGTTCAAATAGTGAAGTCATTATTTGGACGAGCTGTCATTATTATACAACGTTAGTGTCATTATAATCATTCGCGTGTATCATGATGGGGATTATACCGGGTGATTCAATTTCGAGGCTCACCATGGGGATCTCGCCGATTAGTGGAGATAGAGGCTATGTTTAAATTGGCAAAGTTTCGTATTTTTGTGCTGATCAATTATCTGAAAAGAAATTTTACCTATCATTTTTCATTTTAAAGACATTCGCAAAAAACTGAAATGTTAAGTTATCGTTTTTAATTTTTTATTCAAAACCAAACGTAGACATTTGAATTTTTACGCCGCCATCTTTGATGTTATTTCAAATTAAAAACTGACACTGCATTCTTTGTTAAAAAGTAGCTGTAGAATGTTTTTGTTTCAAATGTCTAGTTACATTTGGTTTTGAATAAAAAATTAAAAACGATACCTTAACATTTCAGTTTTTTGCGGATGTCTTCAAAATGAAAAATGATAGATTAAATATTTTTCAGATAATTTACCAACACAAAAATACGAAACTTTGCCAAATTTAAACATAGGCTCTATCTCCACTAATAAGCGAGATTCCCATGGTGAGCCTCGAAATTGAATCACCCGGTATAGTCATAGTCGTAGATAAATAAATAAATTCTTTTGCCAACTAATAAGTTTTCTGTGTTATGGTCACTAATACATAACACATATACCTTAGATATCAATCCTTTATTTTGATCAGTATCATAACATCTCTTTGCATAATACATTCATTTAACTATAAAATAAATAACAATGTAGTAATTAGAAATAACCGGCTTGTCTGTCCACCGCAAAAGGCAAGCTGCACTTCTTCTTTCCTAAAATTCTAATGGTAAGGAAACCTGTAATACAAATCCAAATTAATGCATATCAGTTATATGTGCCAGGGTATTTCGTTTTCAATTCTCTTCAACTCTTCTTGTTTCCGTATTTAACGCGGATGAAAATAGACTGCTCCATGCCAAATACTAACGTGTAATATATTAAAACTAATCAAAAACGAACCTCACTCAATTGAAGCCCAGAAAGTTAGGAGCACAAGTGACCACAACACAACTACCGGCCGAACTATAAAGCGGAGCCGTCTTAGTAGGCGACATTATGGCGTTCTGTTGTTGCCAAGGGTTAAATTTTTCACTTTTCGGAATAAACCGATCAATTTGGAAAATTATTCACTCCAACACGGAGTTAGAAATGAATATTGTACTGGAAGTTTAATATTTACTCTGCTCATTGCTCAGTCGTAATAACACAAAAAAAAAGTATTTTCTCTCATTTTGTCAATTATTTCCCTACCCTGCATGGTGTGAATTTTTATTTCACAGTGCCTGTGAAAATTAAATTTAAATTAAATGCATAATTTATACACATTTGTTTCTTTGTCACTTATTACGTTTTTCTCGCTACCGACAGCGACTAATAAAATTACAACGAAAAGAAAAATATTGAAGAATTTCGAAATAACATCCAGCGTTCGACATCAAAGCTGTTCATCCGTAAACAAAATAAGTTTCGTCGTTCCAAACCTAATGCTAATTCATACTGCGTAAATGATTTTCAATTCGTATTGTAAGAAAACACATTTATCTCTAATTAAAACCTAAAACATGTCTGCGGATATTTGGTGCACATATTTTAAACAAACTAAAAATAATACGTATGTAAAAATATGTTGGCGTTTTGGCCCGTTAACAAATAAAAATACATTATTCATGTGAGACACATCCTGTTTTTTTCAATGAATGTGCAGGTTTTGGTCATTAAAAGCAGCAGCTGTGATATGAATAGTATTAAGAAGCGGTTTGATGATGAATATTCATTTGGCAAAGAATTGCAAAAGAACGCACATAATTAGCGAAGAAATCGTTCCACAACATATTATCAGCGTGCACGTTACTGTATATTTCGATATAACAGGAAAATAATTCTGTAAATATCAGTTTTTAGTATAAATTATTATTTTTTAAGATTAGCAATATGTTTAAGGAAGGTATTGGAATTGTAAATTACTATATCCCAAAAATTGTGAAGTGGTCCAAAAATGTATCCTTGATAATTCTGTTTAGCAGTTAAAGTCATAGTGGTGTAAGTCACACTATTTTAATTTAATGATTGTGGCGACATCTACGTATTAATACATAAATATACAGAAATAGATAAAATTTTATTTTATTGAATAAAGTTTGGATCATAGGCAGCGGTTAATAGTTTATAGCCGCAACCATGCTGATAGAGACTGCAATTTCCCTGTCCCTTCTGGTCCCTTCCCGTTCCGGTACCCGGTCTTTGAGCGGATTTCCCTGCAAAACATTATTGTGCTTTGAACTTCGTGCGGAATGACCACCGTGCACTAAAGATTAAATTTTACTACTAATGCATTCGGATGTTTGCATGATATTGACTTATCGTGAAATAATCAACGTATATACAATGTAATTACTGTTGTGGTCCGTAATATGAAAGAGGAATTAGAAAACTAAACGAACATAAGAACTTAAGTCTTTGCGTTCGAAAAGCTAGGAGAATGTGGCAAACTTGGTATCAAAGTTGGTATAAGCCATATTCAGCAGGACATCATCCTGAACATCGTATCAAAGCGTGTACTGAATCTTTGATGATATTATTGAAATTAATTAAAAGCTATCAGTGATTCTAGTGATTCGGAGCTATCATCTACAAAAAAAAATAAGCTTTGCTAAACAAATTGTACACAATATATTAAAGGACAAAAGAGGTGGGTACATGATAGACAAACAATTAAAAATAAGTTTGTTCTAAGCTTAATACTTTCGGAGATATTGATGCAACATAGGTGGACAACATTTTAGGGCGAATTTTTGAAACACTGAAAGTTTTTAATCAATTCCATTTTACTGTGTTAACATTGTTAATATTTCTGATTATAATATTATTATTAAATTATTATTATATATATTATCACAAAAAATCTGATGTGGCCAGGCACATGACTTTATCATACTATATATAAAATTAATAGTTTAGCTGCAGAGATTCTATTTGATCGAGATCGGCTATGTCTGCATTAAAATAAAAGTAGTAGAACTAGACACATAGGTCGATTAAAGCTGCGTTCGGATATTGTACTTCGTTGACGCCGGGAACACCGTCCAAATGACACTTACATGTTATTGGGTGTAAAAAGTGTAACGGTGTACAATATCCGAACGCAGCTTATATTGACAGTAGGTATTGTCAAAACATTAGCGTTTGACACTACCTACTGTCATTAGAATCAATATATCCGACATATTCTGGCTACTAGTTTTAATGCAGTACGACCGATCTCGATGAAATAGAATATGCTCATGCAGCTAAAGTATTGATTGTACCAAACAATTTCATAGTCACAAATTACATAAATTGACTTATTTGCAAAATCTTTCAAAAAGACTAAACCTACAGTTCCTTTGGACCCTTTTCAACAGAAAGCTTTTCAGCTCTAAGTTTGGTCATGAAACTTCTAAATATGAAGTTTTGTCCCGATACCTTTAGTAGTTTCTCCGGAATCGTCGCCACAAAAAGCGGGTACACACACATCCACACACACACACACAGACTTTTATTGTACCTTGGTCAAAAATGTTCAGGGGACCCAAAAAGCTAAAATCTAAAAAATTTTTTGGCGCGATTACAATACGTTACATAGGTACTACGTATGATAAAGTAAAAATATCTCAAGTTTAAATCACTTCCTAATATTTACTTGTAAATATCAGACGACGAGATATTGACGAGCGATGTTTTTTTTATTCACACTGTATTTAATAGGAAATTATAAAAGCTTCTGAGTGTATTTTAAAAAATACGATATTCAACATCGCATTAAATTAAAGACGTCAGTTAGTTGAAATATTTGTTTGTTCATAGCTTTACAATTCAAGGTTTTATAGTATATTATTTGAGCACATAACTAAGGATATTAATCGCGAGGATGAAGTTTATACGCGAGCCGTAGGCGAGCGCGTAAACATGCGAGCGATTTCTGTCCGTTGTGTGCGAGTCGAATACGACGTTTTATCTACGATTCTCAAATTCCAATTTATATCAAACATTTTAAATGTATTTGTTAATGATGGCGAGGCGAACTGTCACATAACTGTCATCCACGCAGGTTTTGACAGACTTTGACACTAGCGTTGTATACTGATGACAGTTCGTTCAAATAATGAAGTCATTATTTGAGCGAACTGTCATTATTAGCTGGTATCATTATAATCATTGGCAGTGTATAATTATGGGGATTATATAGTCATGGATACGTATGCAATGAACTTATTATATGTGAGTCGTAGATAAAAGCATTTATTTGTCCCTTCTTAGCAAGTACTTGAATTGAATGATGTCTTTTGACATTTTGAGCAGTGTTTTTTTTTTATTTCGTGTGGCACGGCAAAAGTTATATATCGAAGTCAATAAACAAAATCTTGAGAATTGATATGGCTTTGTAGACCAGAAAATGTTGAGTACCCCAGTGTAGTGACCTGTAACTTCTTTTTTCTTTTTTAAAATTACAGTGCTATATGATAATCCTCAGTTTTTACATCCCAAAGAAAATGAATATCAAAGTTCAAAATATGTATTAGGGTCTCCTTTATTTGTGCCTGTCTTTCTATTATAAATTCGTAAATATAACATTTAAAAAAAGTTGATGCTGAGAATGACCTTGATAAACTTGACTCACAATGCACTTGCAAGCTAAAGAAAAAACTATTTTGACTATAAATTCCTACACATAACTGCATGTGCGTAATAACTACGACTAATAATATAAAACCTTGAACGTTTTATATTAATGTCGGGTATTAAAGTTTTTAGAAATGACGTTAATTGCTTATTTTAAGTCAGTTGAAACGGTTGATTGGCCAAGAAGCGGAAATAGGCCGACGTAAACTAAGCAAACAACAACAACTCGGTTTTATTTCAACATTATACTGGCTTCTATCCAGTTCCTCGTGGATTCAACTATATTACATTATTTCTCCTATTTCGAAACATTCGCTTCCGTTGGTCTAAGTAATTAATCTAATGGAGAACATGACAGACTTGGAATCCCTTCGTCACTGTGTGAGTTATTTATTCGCTCATTGACAAACTTTGAGCAAAAGTAATGCGATTCTTAAAAGATACATACATATTATACAGGATCTTTAAACAACGAGCTGCCATTAGAGGTATAAGGAGAACCAAATGAAATAAGGGATAGAAAATTTGTGTGACTTATGTTGTTGGATACGACCTTTTTACCTAAAATATTTTGAGCTTTTTGTTTATTACCGAGAAGTCTGTATATCGGTCAGAATTGATGTAATTATAGTTTCGTTTTTTTTTTGTTTTATTGTGAAGAAACATTGATGATCGATAGGTTTTTGTATTCATGGCTAAGTTGCCTCGACAATTTGATTGATTTTGTAAATGTAACGGAACATCACTTAATTAATTATAATTTTTTTATAAGCTAGTTAGCATAGCGTGATATGTTATTTTCCGTTTTAGTGATAAATGTCATGATGTATAAACTCTAATATAAATTTAATAAAATTTGTTTAGAGAACGATGACATTTGGCAAATCAACGGTACCGCGCCACGATATCAATTCGATAAATTTATATTTTTCCAGTTATTTATTATATAGTCCGGTAGCAGCTAGATGGAAAATGGAAAATTTTGGGATTATAATTACGAAACGAATAAAAGAAAAAGTGGCTAAACACGATCAGTTAAACACATCAGTTCTGTTTTGTTTTGTGAGCTTATGTTGTTGGATACGATCTTTAACTAAAAAACTAAAATATTTTCAGGTTTTTGTTACTTCCGGTTACACCGGAAATGGTATAAACTTTCATATTTGAAATGGTACACCTGTATTTTATAACATTTTTAAATATTCGTTAAATGTTAGCTCATTTGTTCGTTTCACACCCTATAACTAACATTTGCCATTTTTGAGATATTCAATTTTTTCAATTAGGCAAAACCGTTGTGGAGGTACCATATTATCGAGTATCGACATATCGATAGAGTTCTTCGAAAAGTTATACAGGGTGTTCAAATTATAAGATCAAAGTTAAACTTGAGAAAACTACTAAAATCGATCTTTTCAAATGGCAACCCTATCATATGAATGTACTTTGGAATTTTATAGAAAATTTTAAATCAACTTTGTGTAATATGTCCTATACCTAAAATGCATTTTTACCTATTTAAATCGATTTTTATACCCCCCACATTTAATGTGGTGAGGGTATATTGAGTTTGATTCAACATTTGTAACACCCTTAAGGAGGCGTGGCAGATAAAGACTTGTATATATGGATTTGATCAGAATTGAAAACTGAATCGATTTAGCTATGTCCGTCTGTCTGTCCGTCTGTGTACACGATAACTGCCGTAATTTTGAAGCAATTGATCTGAAATTTGGTATACAAGCTTATCTCTTAAAAAGTAAGGACAAGTTCGTGAATGAGCAAAATCGGTTCACTTGTCTTTTTTTTAATACTTTACGGTGGGGGTATTTTAACTTCTGCACGGCTGAAGATAATTTTCTTACTAGTTAAATATAACAATAGAAATTGAAAACATTGCCAATACTAGATTGTATTGGAAACAACTGAACAACTAAAAAATCAGAAATTCATTAACAAAGTTTTAAGTCATTTATGACGGTAGTCACTTTGATTAAATTAGTCTTTAAAAATTATAAACTAGCCACAACGAAACAAACAAAATTAAAAATAAAAGAGTGATATATACCATTTTTTGTACTTTGCGACATTAATTTTACATAAATTTCAAAAATTGCTACTGTCATCTTACAATCTAGAGCAGTATCTTCAACAGTTAGTAGTTGTGGTAAAACTGCGAAATTCGATTGAGGCAGCTAATAGCGATGGAGATGTCAGCATCATTTGACACTTGACATCAATCGCACCAATCTTGGAAAACTAAAGTTGCTAAAATAGTGATCGAGTGTTTTTATAAGGGCAAAAAATAAAAAAAAAATTAATGAGGTTTATGATAAAAATGTAATTGGACACAGAAATCACCAAAGGGTGATATTAAAGATTTATTTATTTATTATCTAAATAAAGATATTTTTGTAGAAAAATCACCAAGATTTTTTTCGATGGCTTAGCGAAAAAATTAAATTTCAAATTAAGTATTTTACATTGATATAAATTTGATCATTTATTTAACATTAAAAATGAAGGTGAAATACTCTTCTTACTAAAACACTCCTATAAGTGCCGAGAGCTAGAAATCATAACTACCCACTAACTTCTCACCCATTTCCAAACAAGGGCGATTTTGAAATGAATAATTTGTCAAAATGATTTCGTTTAACATATATCTACAATTAAGTTTTAAATCTTCAATGTGTTATTTGTGTGCAGTTTGTTATCGATTATACCTGAGGTTGCGACTATTTTATATGTTGCTCTTTCGGCTTTGTTGTTGTTTTGTGTTATTAGTTTGCTGAATGGCCAGGTTGACCTTCAGCAGTACTTTATACCAAACTGTAGGTAATTTGGGCAAAAACACTGTCAAGGCTGAAAATACCACTTGAAGAACGCTATAACGGCGCCTTAATGGTGTAAAAACTAAAGCGCATTATCATCCAATTATAAAAATTATATCAAAAGAACATATGGGTATGTGGAGTGTTTACTTCGTTAGCGTGAAACGGGTTTTCGGCGGGACTGTTTACTAATATGGAAAATTTGTTGACTAATTAATTGATGTATTGTGATGTATGTATAGCATTAAGCCGCTCCCAGGAGCTACAGATAATTGACCAGTTTGTGCTTACATTGGGCGCTTCATTTGGTTCAGTGACGGGTAGTTTTTTTTTAATTTGAACTACCGGGAAGAGGATTAACCTTGTTGGATGGATACAAATGTTTTAGAAATAATTTGCACGTATAAAGTGCATTGAAATAAGGTGATTTTGGTACTTCGTCATTTCGAACTAAGGCCTACTCTGTTAGCCTCCATTCTACTCTAGAGCGTCTATAGAAGTTCGTTTTGTTTTCCTCCAGATTGCCCTTGAATACACATGCTTTTTCCTTCTCTGTCGCTTGAAGAGACACACAGAAAAATTATTGTCTAGTGTCAAGAAAATTATTATGATAGACTGTATCGTAATATTCGTAATACAACTCCTTAGATGATTCATGTCCACCTCTTTGTTGAGGCCGGCCGTTGCCCGTGATTCACATATCCCCGTCATGATCAGGCCACCGTCACTGCTATCAGCTCTACATAAGAGGGATCTTCTAGAGCAGGGGTGGCCAACAAGTCGATCGCGATCGACAGGTCGATCGTGAAGCCAATTTTTGTCGATCGCTCGCGATGTCTTGACTCTTGACTTAATGTGTGATGGTGGGTTTAGTCACCTTTAGGCCGGTTACAGTGCAACGCTGACGGTCGGCGCGAACCGTCGACGCGGACCGCTATATCAACGGCGATATATGAGGTCTGACGGTACTGACGGTCGGTGTTGCACTGCAAGCCCTCATATAGGTAAAACTACGAGAGCTGAAGGTGAGTCATCGCCTAAAAACGTAAGAACAGACGCATGAAAAAGCACTCTGTTTCTTTCTAACGCACGGGAATGGTCTGTAACGTACCAGCAAAATAACAGCTGGAATCGATTACTCACCTTCAGCTCTCGTAGTTTTACCTATATATCGCTGTTGATATAGCGGTCCGCGCCGCCGACCGTCAGCGTTGCACTGTAACCGTCCTTACCTAGTAGCAGATAAGCCAGACTATAACCCTCTTAAAAAAACGGTTGTTAACTAATTGCCCAATATACTACTTGCACAGTGAAGAACCTTTGATTTTCTCCCTTGTATATAACACTATTGTTAGCGAGTGTGGAAGATGAAAAATAGTTTCGAATCAAGAATCAAGTTTCGATCTCACAGAACTGTCCGTTTACCGATAGCAGTTTTTGCTTATCGCATTGCTACAAAAACCGTTAACAGTAAAAAGTTAGTCTAGTTACTTATGTATTTACAAATAAGCGTGTTTATAATCTTTTATCACTGGCCCAATATCTGAATTAATCCAACAAATAAAATAATTTCCAACACGGCCAATCCTGACAATAATAGCTTTGCTCTCAAACCCAGTCTCCAGAACTATTGTCCTCAATAATAAACTTAGTCTCAGTAACTCATTCAAACTTCCATTCGACAATTCATAATTTGCCAAAATTCAAAGATGTTACTCATTCAACAATATTCGAGTTGCCAACATCTATTCCTTTTCTCTTTACGTTCAAAACGCTAAACATTTTAATTCGAAACATACTCAAATAACTAGAAAAAGCAAACCACCTTTCAGCTCAGCTACATATACTAGCATGTAAAAGCTATCACCTTTCAGCCCAACAAAATAAACAAATATTCGCAATGGGTCATTCTTTCAGCTCATGAACATAAACAAATAATCAAAGGACTAATCATTCAGTTTAACAAGATAAACAAATATTAGCATAGGACCGACCTTTCATCCCCAACAACATAAACAAATATTATCAAATTGGTAACTTTTCATCTCAACACGAGAAAAAACTATTAGCAAAGGGCTAACTTTTCAGCTCAAAACCATTCAGCTATTAGAAAAGGGCTAACCTTTCAGCTCAACAAAATAAATTACCTACCACGCCAGTAAAGGGCTGACACAAATATGTATTCGCAAAAAGCTAACCTTTCAACTCAACAAAATAAATACATTTTAGTAAAGGGCTAACCTTTCAGCCAAACAAAATAAATTAACATTTGAGTAAAGAGCTGACCTTCAGCTCGACAAGATAAACAAATATTTGCAAAGGACTAACCTTTCAACTCAACAAGATAAAAATATTAGCAAAGGGCTATCCTTTCAGCTCCAACCCAATCAAATATATCAATATTACTCGTAGATAAGCAACGTAGGTAGATGAACAAGTTGTTTCAGTACGAGATGAGCTCCCACGATCTATAGATTAACAAAAGTCTAAAAATTTTAGAAAATAATCTAAAAAATGTTAATTTTCCTGGCAAAATGTGTCGCGAAATCTTAAAATCAAATTTTCAGCCATACTGTGCATTTTTATAATGAACTCTACAAATAAGAAAAGTTGAGTTAGGAAATTTATTTTCTATATCGAAAACTTAATAGGCGATGCAAAAAATAAAAAAAAATCTTTGTCTGCATCTTCATTCAATTTTCTTCTTCATACTTTTTTATATAGGTACCTATACGTTTTTTATAAAAGCTTTCCGTTGATTTTAAAAGGTGCATGCTCCTGCATAGGGACAATAAGGAAATTCAGCTTTTCAAAAATGTTTTCATAACTATGCCAGTTTTATTAAAAAATCAGCACCAGCAACATATTCTGTATCTTTGTATGCCAATTCTTTTAGGAAAATAAAAATGTCTGCCGGCAATTCGAAGGTACTCGAGAGGGCCATCCTGCACTGCTATATTATAACGTAAAGACGAGTGTTCCACTCCCGTTTACTCCCACAGGTTTTTTTTTTGAAAACCTTTCTTTCAATGGACGATAGTTTATTAAATTTACCACATTCACCACACATTGAAACACCTGATTCAGTGGAGGAATCAAATTCTTTGACGCAAGCGCTTCTCTATGAATAATTTGTATCGAAAAACGTTATTTTTTAAATTCAAAATTTCAAGTTGATAAAAGGGTTATCTCTATGGACGCACATATACCACAAAAAAATGGCCCAATTGAAAAATCTTTAGGTCTCCCCAAGGAGGCCTGAAGTTTGTATTTTCTTTAAAAATTCGAATTTTTTCATATTGTTTTAATGAAAGATTAACAGTTTATTCTTCCTGAAAGCCCACATGGATGCACATAATAAAATATTTAATGATAAATAAACTTTTATCAACGTTTAAACATTTTTTTAAAATTATAATGAAATGGTCATTTTCTAAAAGTTCTATGAATAAACTGCAGGCGATTTAAATGTTGCATTAGAGCCTTATCTTTTTATATACGTTAAATTCTCACGTCATTGTTAAACTTTTTCAACTTGAACAAGCAAAATCACTTAATCTTTCAATAAAAAAAATCGAATTTTTAAAGAAAATTATAATATTTAAGTCTCCTGCGGGTGACCTATATATTTTTCAACGCGGCCAATTTTTTTGTGGTATAGGTAGGGAGAACTTTTCATCAACTTGAAATTTTGAATCTCACACTTATGAATAATGCAATGGGTCCGCAGTGCATTTGGTGATTTGCTTCGAATAAGTACCTGTAAGCCAGCTCGATTAGTACAGACACCAACGTATTTAGGGTATTTCAAATTGTTTTCAGATATGAATCTCGAACAGGTGCTGAGCCTTATCTCCTGCAGTGATATTTTTACAAAACAGAAGATCTTTTATATTATTATATAATATGTTATGAGCCAAGTGATTAATAGGGCAATATGAAAAATGCCCGGGCAATATGAAAAGTGCCCAAAACAATCGGGCAAGATGATTAAAATAATTGAAATTATTACATTGCCCGGGCATTATTCATAATGCCCTGTATCTATTGGGCAGGACGATTAAAACATGTTTCTTTTTATTAATTTTTGTATTTCAGTATTTTTACAATTATAAAATAAAGTTGTACTCCAGTAATATATTCAACATATGTTACAAATTAGCAAAACTCATATTTTGTCTGAATAAACCTTCAAAAATATACAAAAATCAAACTCTATACTCAAGCAATATGCGTATAAGTTAAAATAAAACAAATCTCATATCCTAAGTAAATAAATATTCAGAAATAAAATAAAATAAAAAGACAACTTTATACTGTCAAGTAACGTAATAAAACATGGAAAATCAACAAAACTCATACAAAAACTAAGCAAGCAAGCAAAAATATAATAAAGCAATATTTTTTATTTATTGGAGCTTTAGTGGCTTTAGTGAACTTTAGTGGCACTTCGAATTACAGATTTGTATACCCCCCCCCCCCACATTTAATGTGGTGAGGGTATATTGAGTTTGATTCAACATTTGTAACACCCTTAAGGAGGCGTGGCAGATATAGACTTATTGAAAAGTGAATCGATTTAGCTATGTCCGTCTGTCTGTCCGTCTGTCAGTCTGTCCGTCTGTGTACACAATATCTGCCGTAATTTTGAAGCAATTGATCTGAAATTTGGTATACAAGTTTATCTCTTAAGAAGTAGAGAAAAGTTCGTGAATGGGCAAAATCGGTTCACTTTTTTTTGTACGGTGGGGGGTATTTTAACTTCAGCACGGCCGAAGATAATTTTCTTGATATATTGATTTCCGGGTGGAAACCGCGTTGACGACTTTGAAGCAGTCAACGTTTCGCGCTCTGTTGCAAGAGGCATCTTCTGGACTAAGTTATCAAACCAAGTGCTAAGAAGATACGACGTATCTCATATCTATATCATTGACTCAGACCGCGGAAGTCTACAATCTAGATAATTTTCTTACTAGTTTTTTCTTGACGACACCTACACCTATCCGATTTGCAACCAGCTTTACACGCACATCGATTGTAGCCTTGGCCTCCTTGTTAGATGACATTCTTGCGCATTCTCTCAATGAAACCTATGACTCCGGAACTTGTTCGGCCGAAATAAACGATTCTTTGCATGTTGTAAATTCGTTTCTTGAATACAATTGGTTTAATATGCCTTGTATCGTGCCTAATTTACAAAGGTTGGTATCTGTTAGCTCCACTACAGTAGCTAAAATATTCCTTCCATCACTACGAGCTCGGAACTTTAGAAGAGGGAAATTTGGTACTTGAAGTATTAAATATTGTTGTTTTAGGTTATATAAAGCCATTGCTCTAGTATTTTTTACATGGCTCTTTTCTAAAATCGGATCTACGGAATTGTTGTTATGTAGCAACTGTTCTGTTCTTGTTATGCTTTTCTTAACTTGATGACCAGGTCCAGGATCTGCATTAATATTATCATCTGAAATAGGACCCAACTCTTTAGACTGAATACTGTCAGTGACATCCACGCAAGGTGAGACATCGTTTGGGTCATGTAATGCTATTGAGGAGTCTGCATTGATATGATTATTGTGGACCATATACACTTCTTCAGACTGCACACCACTCTGAGTTGTTAAAACTGATTCTAAATCTTCCTCAGACGTGATAGTAACACATTTTAGTTTGCATGTACATAAACATAAGGCACTAGCAATTTTCTATCAAAAATACTATAATGGCGTCTACTACCACTGCCATTGCCAGATTGCCTATTACCACTAATCTAAACGCACCTTTAAGCTGGTCGCAAACGTTCTTCTAAGTTTTATGTTTCAGAATTTGTTTTTGGAAGCGGATGAACAAAACCTATACTAAAGTTATAGATGACAGACAAGTTTGTTTTATTTCCGAACAGAATAGCAATACTCGCTTTGGATAACGAATTTAAAAACCGAATTCGGAAAACGATTGTTTGTGGCCGCCCTTACAGCGATCGTGGTCGGTTTGATTCATCGTCGCTCTGACGACATTGGTAGGCCGTCTACTACTTACTCACCACAACACTGCTTGTAATATTTATCAAAGTGCCCAACACAATTTAGCAGTATCCATAGTGCCCGGGCAATGTGATTATATATCATACATCAATACAAATTTATTAAATTGCCCAATCTTTCAGGGCAATATTCATAATGCCCGGGCATTATGAATATTGCCCGGATTAATCACTTGGTCCATAACATATTATTATCCGTAGCCTCATCTAACTGCAATCCAAATTCAACTCCTTTATTTTGTTCAATAAATTGATCTTTGACATTTATCTTCCGCCATTTGATGTATTCTTTGACTAACTGTATTAACTTATTAGACAAAGGCACTTGGAATTATGAAACTTTTACAATATTTCGCTGCGCCCTTG
The DNA here is from genome assembly GCA_963966075.1 of Aphodius sticticus. NCBI lineage: Eukaryota > Metazoa > Arthropoda > Insecta > Coleoptera > Scarabaeidae > Aphodius > Aphodius sticticus. Next base: position 32,354,018 of record OZ014513.1, read on the forward strand.
TGAAGACGCCGCGGCGCACAGTTTGGGAATCACTGTCCTAGAGGGTATATAACCGCATATACGTCTACTATCGTGGACCTTCAGCTTCTACCATCGATTTTTTATGCCACTCTCCAGATTTTCTCTAATCTTTATAAAAATATGTCCTGCAAAAAGGAAACCCAATATGATAACGGGAAGCGGTGCCACAATCGACTTGAACTTTGAAAATGTCTTAGTTTGGCAATTTTGACAACGCCACTTCTTGTTGGTAGCCGTCCAAACGGACAAGCATACAAGCCTATCTCTTAAAAAGTAAGGACGTTCGTGAATGAGCAAAATCGGTTCACTTTTTTTATATTTTACGGTGTATTTTAACTTAAAGAATATAATTTTCTTACTAATTTTATATTGAAATAATGAGTCTATGATTTTCTAATCATAAACAGCGCTTCATAGTATTGATCCAAAAGGTTGGTTTCATTCAATCTTCTTTTGCAATAGCGGCAAGCAGGTTGTCTTCAAATCCTGTGTTGTAAGGTAAGGGACTAACTCCTCTGTTACATATTGTGTGGTAATATAAAACTGACGAGGAATTTTTAATAATATTTATTTAAGCTACAAGGGTATCATAACATTCAAGGAAGAATTGTGCGATCTTGAACCGCCCACAATTCATTACATTAATGAAAAATATCTTATATGTATAACTGACGTTTAGCTTTTGACGGTTATATTTTACTAGGTACTCCATTCGCCTTGATATTGCGGCAATATCCACTTGGCACAGGAAAATATAGGCTGGCTGTAATGTCCTATGAATTTAATTTAATTCCAAAATTCGAAAAAATTAAGATAAAATCTGTATTGAAATACTAAAGCCTAGCTCGTACGTGTAGTCTGTAATATTTTCAATCAGGATGTTATTCTGAAGAATATCGATCGTCAATTTTTATACAAAGGCACCAAAAATCGCTTCCTTTGTTTATTAATTATTAAGAACCTGACTGTGGGGTGTTTTATCTATTTCTCAATCTCTATCGAATCTTTGTTTTCAAATTATCTGCCATAAGTACTGAGAGAAAATCCATATGTTGGCCTGTGAAATATTTTTAGAAAAATTGTTAAAACCCGGTGTACCTAGTTTTAAGAGTTTAGATTCAAATTAATAATTTAGATTAACGTTTTAGATTAGTTTCAATATGTTAAGCATCTGGTTAATCAATAATATATTTCTAATCATGTTGTTTAATTATATAGTTCAATGGAAAGACAAATATGTGATGTATGTAACAACAAACAAACGAACAGGAAATTTAAAACTGAACCGGAATACAAATTAATTATGTTGATGCATTAGGACAAATTAAACAGTAATTGTTATAAAATGTACGTGCAAATAATTTGAATGAGCAACTAATTCTGACTCACGAGCAAACAATAATGGAGCCAGGTAGAATCAAAGAACGAAGGAACACAGACAAGCGGGAAATGCGGGAAATGACTTTTACCACCCAGATTTTGATGTATAATTATTTTGAGTATTTCGACTTTCGGGAGTATTGAATTATACGAATATTTTCTTCTGAATCCGTCTTTATATACCCATAAAGGAAGATTGAACTATCTTTAAACTTTTAACATTTAATTATCTTAAAAGATGTGACTCCTGCAAAGAAATGCAAATCTTTTCCTGTAAGACCGTTATGTTATCGCTAGTACAACAAGTGTGGCATGCCTAATAAAGATGCTGGCAGATACATTTACTCAGTTAAATAAAAAAAAATACGCAATTTTAGGTTTTATAATTTTTTTAATATTTGATGTTTCTTAAGGTGCTCTTACACGTAGCCACTTTTGTTGCGCGAGATTCTATTGCGACACTATAAAATGGCATGTTGTGTTCACACGTGAGATAAAATCAGTCAAAAGTTGCGCCACTTTCGACTAGCGCCAGCGCCAAGTGGCAGCCACTCATTTTAAAGTTGCGATGCTATTCACACACAACACGCCACTTTTTATTGCTGCAACTTGTAAAAGTGGCAAGTCGGATGTCAAGAAATGCTCAAGGAACGACTGCGCACCCTCGTACTTGTAGTGATTGTGTTTATATTCTGCCTCATTATGATTTATGCGGCGATAGTGATACGGTGTCGTTGTTTATTCCATAAAAATGGATTCAGATTCTGATGCCGATGACAGCACCAGAGCAGCTGCGTGTTTAGCACTTATTTTACTTCGTAGACGGCGTAAACGAAATCAAAGAAGGCGGCAAAATCGGCGTCGAAGGATTTGGGTAAAGGAGTGGATTAAAAAACGTGACCAATGCGGAGCAATAAATAATTTACTGCAAGAATTAAGAGATGGCGATGAATCATTTTATAAAAATTTTTTACGAATGTCCAGGATAGATTTTGATTTCTTATTAGAAAAAGTAACGCCATTAATAAGAAAGGAGGACACGCTTATGAGGAAAGCAATAACACCTACTGAACGGCTCGTGGTAACACTGAGATATTTAGCAACAGGTAAATTTATAAAAATTATAATACCGGTAAACTTGGATGGCTTTGGCCGTTGTTAGAAATTACAATCTAACCTACATTAAGCACCTTTGCATTCAATATTGTATCTTAAATATTAATAACAAAAAGAATACCTACTTTCGACTTTTCAAGTTTACGGTATATATGCACATATTTTTCTTTCTACCAGAAATCTTGTGCAGAATTCTTTTTTTTTTCAGGTGATAGCTACCAATCACTAATGTATCTGTTTCGCATACCAACGAGTACCATATCGTTGATAATACCGCAGGTCTGCAAAGCCATTTTCGATGTTTTAAAAGACGACTATTTGAAGGTATAAACACATTTTTATTATTAAAAAAAAAACAACATTCTTTAGATATTACAAAAAAAAAACATTCTTTAGATATTATAATACATACATATTTTGTATAGCAACATATTTTTATATTCATTCGTGAACAACGTTTTGCAATATTGTGTACTTCAAACCAGTACACATCTGCTCAATTGATGTAGGTGGTGTATCATCAGGTGTTAACTTTGGTGTAGTATCTGTTGATATAGAAGACATTTTATTATTTTTTCTGATTTTATGGGCAGCATCATTGGCTTCAAGAATAGACTTTTGTATAGCAGTTTTTAAAGCGAACTGAACGTCCTCAACATCTTTGAGAAGTCGAAGTTCGTTGGCGACATGTTCACCAAATATTGAGTGCTCATCTTTTGTAGATTTAGGTCTGTTATCCAGCACTGCCATGCATCTATGTATTGCCGCTTGTTCTTCCATGTCAGCAGTAGACTCTTCATTTTTTTTTTGTCTTTTTCTTTTTTGAGTTGTTGTTGGCTGAGATGTCGAGGCTTGGGGTTCGGAACAATTATCGACCGCAACATCATATATACTAGCTGTGCGTTTTTCTCTTGTAGTGTCATTGTGCCCACTGTCATGAACATCAGGTTCAACAGGTTCAAGCTCCTTAGAAGTTTGCTCCTGAAAATAGTATAATTTATGTATTCAAATATTGTATGTATAGTATGTACGCTGTGTGTATTAAAATTCAACAAAGAAAAAGCCCATCATGATTCTTAAATTAATATTTGCCACAAATATTAAGGGCTAATCTTTTTTTTTTACACAAAAATGTTCAGTTATCAGCGATTGTTGACTTTATTTGACATAATTTTAATTATAATGAAGTTGATAGTTCAATCACCGTATAACTAAGGAAGAGATTGTTATATGTTAATACTCCCTGAAAAAAATGTATCCATACAAATCATTTGGCAGGATTTACTCGATATCAAGGCACACTGTAATAATATCTACATTCATTTAAAATATGTTTCAGATGCCGAGCACAGAAGCGGAATGGCTGATATTAGCGAATGATTTCAACACCAAATGGAATTTCCCCAACTGTCTAGGAGCTTTAGATGGAAAACATATAAATATTAAAGCACCATCAAACAGTGGCAGTTTGTATTTTAACTACAAAGGCTCCCACAGTATTGTGTTAATGGCATTAGCAGATGCCAATTATAAATTCACCTACATTAATGTCGGTTCGCCTGGACGTGATTCAGATGGTGGAGTTTATAGTAATTGTTCTCTGGCAAGTGCTATTGAAAATAATACCATAAACATACCAAATGCACGACCTTTGTCGGGACGAAATACAGCAGTACCATTTGTTATTGTTGCCGACGATGCGTTTCCTTTACAACCACATATGATGAAGCCGTTTGCTTTTCGAAACCAAAGTGTTCAGGAAAGAATTTTTAATTACCGTCTGTCTCGAGCAAGGAGAATCATTGAAAATGTGTTCGGTATTGCTTCAGCTCGATTTCGTGTTTTAAGGAAAAGTGCAGAAATTTCACCAAAAAAAATGAAAGCAATTGTATGTGCAATTGCTGCACTTCATAATTTCATTATGTCGCAAAACGAGTCAGAAGCAATATATGCACCTAGAGGAACATTTGACAAAGAAAATGGTGATGGCAGTATTACTCTGGGCAACTGGCGAAATGAAGAACGCAATTTTATTCAGTTGGAAAGAGTGCCAAGAGGCATGAATTCAAACGCAAAGGCGATCCGCGAGGAGTTTAAAACTTACTTTTGTAGAGAAGGACAGGTACCATGGCAAGGACAATATATATAAAATATTGTAAATCCAAATTTATAATATAAAAATTTGCTAAACTTGTGTGATGGTACCTCGATTATAATTATTCGTACCGTAGTAGGTACATATTTTTTATATAATGAAATATGCTTTTAATATTTTATTAAATTATGTTTATTAAAACTGTGTGTGTCTTTTTATAAATTCCTTAATGTGTCCTTAATGGGTCCAAAGGGACTTGTGGTTTAGTCTTAGGATTTTTGAAAGATTTTGCAAGTAAGCCGCCATTTCTGGAATTTCGTCGAAATAGTTAAATAATAAATTAAAGTAGAAATAAATACTGAATAATTTATGACCATGAAATTTTTTGTAACAATCAATAGGTAGCTACATAACCCGCCATTTCTGGAATTTCGTCGAAATAGTTAAATAATAAATGAAAGATGAGGAAATTCTGAATAATTTATCACTATGACATTTTTTAGTACAATCAATAGTTTAGCTGCATGAGCAAATTCTATTTCTACGAGATCGGTCGTACTGCATTAAAACTAGTAGCCAGGATTTGTCAGATTTTTTGATTCTAATGACAGTAGGTAGTCTTGGTGTCAAACGCTAATGTTTTGACAATAACTTCTGTCAATATAAGCTGCGTTCGCATATTGCATTACACTTTTTACACCCACGTAAGTGTCATTTGGACGATGTACCCGGTGTCAATGGAGTACAATATCCGAACGCAGCTTTAATCGACACATTTGTCTAGTTCTAGTAGTTGCAGACATGGCCGCTCTCGATCAAATAGAATCTCATGCAGCTAAACTATTAATTTTATATATAGTATGATAAAGTCATGTGCCTGGCCACATCAGCTTTTTTCTTATTTTATTAAAATAAATAATTACTTACCATTGAATCCCATGTCTCCGTACTGGAACTGTGTTGAAACATGAACTTCAGAGCGTTATAAAATTCCCATTTTGTTTGATATCTGTCTTCTGCCCCGTCTCCACTTTTCAATCGTCTCATCTTTGCACGTTCGTTTGTAAACTGCGTGCGCAAACTGTGAATTTTTCTTCTAATTTCATCACAGGACATATTAAAAGCTCCCGCAATACTAGATATCGCATTTTCCCGCTTTATCCTATCTTTAAATTCGGGCGTATTAACTCTCCACAGACATTCGTTACATTCAATTAAATTAATTAAATGTAGCGTGTTGTCTGTCTTCCACTTTTTGACTATTTCCACTGACATTTTCAAGCAAAAATGGAATATAATAATATAACCTTAAAACTCTCCGTGGGCAGCGAGACCGTATATACCTCTACAAAATGTTGCGCCACTAAAGTGGAAGTGGACCAACACGTCGGTCCATTTCTGTGTGGCGCTAGTACCGTGTTTGTACCTATTTACACGCCGCAACATTTTAGCTGTACGCAACTTTAAAAAATTGCGCGCTGTACTGAAAGTGTCGCAATAATTGTAGTTGCAGCGCTGTTCACACATTGCAATACAAGAATTGCGCCATTTTTTAACTTGCGCAATGCGAAAAGTGGCGCCGTGTAAGAGCACCTTAAAGGTGCTCTTACACGACGCCACTTTTCGTATTGCGCAAGTTAAAAAATGGCGCAATTCTTGTATTGCAATGTGTGAACAACGCTGCAACTATAATTATTGCGACACTTTCAGTACAGCGCGCAATTTTTTAAACTTGCGTACAGCTGAAATGTTGCTGCGTGTAAACAGGTACAAACACGGTACTAGCGCCACACAGAAATGGACCGACGTGTTGGTCCACTTCCACTTTAGTGGCGCAACATTTATAGATGTATATACGGTAGTGTTGGTTAAACATCGATAGTTATTGTTAAAACTATCGATAACTATCGAACTTCAACACCCTTTAGTAAAAAACTTATTAAATTGTAATTTTGTAAATAAAGGACGCTAACCGATAAATGCTAATTCTCTAAACAGAAAAGAACATAAATAAATATTTATTATTTCAACATACAATGTTAACAACAGAAACAAGTTAAAATAAATCCTTCTTCTCTAAAAAGAATTTCGAATAAATATATCATTCTAAACAAAACAGGTAAATAAATATTACAATAAATATTCCAACTAAAGTCCTCGTAAATAAACAACTGATTTTATATTTTCCGCATAATGCACATTTAGCAAAATTTTCTTTCGACTTGTTAAAGTAATTCCCAACCCAACCCAAGACGAGACTTTTTGGTCGAATAATTTTTTTACGATCGTAAAAATTGACATTGATGGGAATCTTAGGTTAAACTTAAAATGAAATTTCTCTACATTTAGATCCTCCTATCATTCTTGGGGACTTTCTCCTGTAGGTTCGACAAAATATGCAATAATACGCGGCAAAGTTAAAATTTCAATAAGAGCCTTTTCCTACAAAAGCGGCCTTGAATAGCTCATTAACATTAGCTCATAACACGCAGTTGCTCTAGTCCTCTCATCAGCATCAGAATCTGAATCCATTTTTTATGGAATAAACAACAACACAGTATCACTATCGCCGCTTAAAACTTAATGAGGCAGAATGTAAATACAACCACTACAAGTACGAGGGTGCGCAGTCGTTCCTTGACCAATTCTAGACATTCGACGTGCCACTTTTACAAGTTGCAGCAATGAAAAGTGGCGTGTACTGTGTGAATAGCATCGCAACTTTAAAATGTGTGGCTGCCACTTGGCGCTGGCGCTAGTCGAAAGTGGCGCAACTTTTGACTGATTTTATCTCACGTGTGAACACAACATGCCATTTCATAGTGTCGCAATAGAATCTCGCGCAACAAAAGTGGCTACGTGTAAGAGCACCTTAATACAACCTGCCACTTTTTTTTTATATAGTCGCCTAGTGACTAGTTTTTGACGTGTTGGTCGGTCAAATAGTTTTCGAAAGACCATGCCAACCGTTCGCGAAAAAAACTGTTGCGAGAGAAACATGTTTAAACATTCAAGTACAGTTTATAACGCGACATCGAGCACTTACAGTATTTTTCTGCTAATATTCTATATCAGGGCCATACTTTATTCCTTCCTCCACTTCGTCGAATTTATTTTGAGAGTTTGGCTCATTTCTACGCCTAGTTTGAGCTTATTTTGCAGCCTCGAGTGCACGTCTCAACGACGTCAACATACGCAGTTTCTCGCGCACGAAAATCATAATTAAAATTGTGATCGTGCGTTAATTTAATCAAGTCCAGTGTGATTTTTGATAAATTGTGTTGGACACTTTCAGCACTGACTAATATTATTTCTTATAATAATATTTAATAGGTACCTATTAAATACTACCGACAAAAATAATTTGGAATAACTTCTCTTTTCATTTATGATCAACATTGCTTTAAACCCCGAATAAAGAAACCGACCTAACTTCGGTTAAAAAGAAAAATGCACTTATAATTCGTAATAATCTACATAATAATGTGCTTTGCTTTCTTAAGTCGGGTTTACATCATAGCAACAATAGAAAGTTGCTTTCTCGAATAGGGTATCACTGGAGCAAAATTCGTCAGCAATACGCATGCTTTAATCATTAACGCCAAAACCAGTTAAATATTAACGAAGAATAACATATATATTATATTATAAACAAATAAAAAGAAAAAAAATAAAATGAATAAAAACTATTTAAAAATACTGAAAGAAAAAAATATTATGTCAATAATGATTCACATCCATTCTGTGAGTCTTCATCAAATCTCTGAATTTATTCATTATCGAGGGGCCTTAAAGATGGAATTAAAAGACAAAAATTATTATTTTTTTGCTGAACGAACTACGATATTTCTTTATATAACTGCTTAGTATCAAAATACGCAACTTTGAGCAATTTGTACCTACGTATCTATGTTAATAAGCGGCATATCCATCTGTGTTGCTGTTACCGACTGTGGCCTGGATTCAAACATAGCTTTTTAAATCATATTTTCTCAGTTTTTCTCTTTAATGTTCGCAAATATACGATATTTTCTCTGTTTTTCTCTTTAATGTTCGCAAATATACGATTTTCAATCCGCTTTACTAATTTTTAGATTTGTACGTTAATTAAAACACTCTAGAAATGTAAGAAAAAATGGAAAAAGTCAACTGGCATGTTGACGTGTGAGCGTTGATTAATGTAATTTTACATTCGACGTATAAAAGATCGACGGACGTTTTTAGTGGCCCACATAAGTTTGTAAACATCCAGAAGTGTTCTTTATGCGATAAAAGGTAAGTTTAACCCGACAAACATCTTCCCCTTTCCAACATTCTCTTGTTTACGTGAAACGTCTCGAATGCAGGTTCCAGAGAAATTTAGAATTTGAATCTCGCGCCAAGTTTAGACTGTATAGAATAAGTAACTACGAATGAATACGATGTGATCTGCAGGTTATTTACAGGGTGTAAAGTGTGTCATATAGGTAATACTTTTCCACTTATTTTTAATGGAAATATGAAATATAACAAAAAAACATGCAAAAACAAAAACGTTCATTATCAATATGGTCATATTTTGTTTTGTATATTATAACTTGACCTGGAGTTTTAATATCATGTCATTTTGAGTGCATGTTAAGAGATAGTCAACTTTGAAACTTTTAAAGAAAATATGATAATATTGGAATAAAAAGTGGGTACGCGTTTTCGACCGATTTTTTTTTGTGGTGAAAACAAATCCTGTTGCAAAAATGACCAGTCAAGTTCATTCGTTATAAATTCTCCGAAATATCGACAGGCATCACAGGAGATTATGAAATAAGACAGAATGATGCACTAGCAGCAGAGAGTAGCGATTTTAGCATGAATACACCACCTTTTGGAGATAGCAGTTGAACTCAAGCCATCTCCATTAAAAATCATTATTCTGGTCTGAAACACCCAAATAAACTAAAAGGAAACTGTTCTGTAATACTATCTCTAATGCTTGGAGAGAATATTTGTTAATAAAAAAGAAGGAAACACAAAAGAAAAGCATTCTAGAGAAATAAGAAAATTAGGAAAGGAAACGAAAAATGAACAGAACTAAAAGCTGAGCCAAGAAAAAGAGAACACTAAAAATTCCAGATGCAAGAAACATTAAAATACTGATGAGGTAGAGGGGGCAGACTGAAGAAGGCTAAGGACTTATTTTATACTGTGTTTCATTAAAAATGGTAAAACAAATGTTTAACATTCTTAATAATAAATCTTATTTAACAATATTTAAAACACTTAGTATTTACTTGAATGTTTATATTTGTCGGAAAAATCATGTCTGAATTTGGGGCGTTTACCTTATGTTTTCATATATATATATATTGTACTAAACTAACTAATGTTTAGGAACAACAGTGTTTGACGCTCTAAGTTTTTTTTTTATTATTCTCCTAGTCCTTACAGCACACATATGCAAATGAACAAAATGCAAATTAACTAGAGTGCACCTAAAAGTTGACCAATTCATAGAAACTAAGCAAATCGAAATGACTGGGCAGTCGGTAGCGTCTAATAAGTTCAATATGCAGGCGGGTACTTATATTATCTGAAAATTCTGTTAATATTACTAGCCAATATTAGCTTGCACGGAATTTGATTGGATTGCTTGGTTGCAAAAGTTTTATATTACCTGGTTGTCCTTCTGCTACATGATCTTGATCACATTGTAGTACTTACCTTCATTTTTATTTATACCAGTGATATGTTTCAAGTTCTCAACTCTTACTATTAATTATTAAATTATAAGTATAGTGTAGAATAGGGGAGTGAGCATACAGGGTGTTTCAGAAATAACGACTAACCTTGTAGGAGCATATCCACCAACGACACAGGAGCAATTTTGGTCAAATAACGTATAGTGTATTTCAGAGCTGACTACGACTGATTGCCAATAATGTAGGTCAATGCCACAACTGCTGTAGGCTGTTGACGATTTTCTTGAACTGAACAGGGTCGGACTCCTTTTTTCTTTATTAATTTACTGAAGAATGCGTTCAGTTAGACCATACGTTATTTGACAAAACTTGTTTACGACGTCCTTGGGCTCCGTCAAGGTTAGCCGTTATGTCTAAAACACCCAAGAATATTCTTTTAAAATACCAATACTCCTCTGGGCTCATTTAGAATTACGAGAATTAATTTACTCGCAGCCCCTATTTCAATTAGATTCAGACGGATTACGGTTTACGACAAGCAATCAGCCACAAGTCTAGCATAAAAGTAATTGAAACTTACTGAGAATGAATTCTATTGGAAACTGTAAAACCACTAAACATACTTTAAGTTTAAACTTAAAAATCTAAGTATTAAGTAGCAAATATTGGAAAACCTACAAAAAAATACATATAACCCAAATTAAATGGTACATTAGAGTGCTTTCATTGAGGAAATACTAAAAAACGAACGCTCCAATTGGCGCTGGTAATCACAGTTTAGAACCATTCGAACAATAAAGCTGTGAAATAGCAACTGCAACTAATTGAAAATTGGACTACACACTAAAGCAAATAAAGGACAAAACAGAGAAAAGCAATTTTACTTTTAATTAATCTCTACCTTGTCGGTGAGGGTTAAAGTTTTTATATAGTATTTTAAATAAAACGAATTTTAAACGGATAACATAACTTATAATTTGATAAGTTGCAGACATTACGCCATACTCTGTAAGCCTCTGTTAATATTATAGAATAAAATAGAATAGAATAGAATAGAATAGAATAGAATAGAATAGAATAGAATAGAATTTTATTGGTTGAAATCAACAAGTCAGTAAAAAGTATATTACAAAAATTATATACACATATTTCATATATTAATTGTTTTAATTGCTGCAATGAAGTCTTCCACGGTATATGGTGGTGTTTCACAGAGAACCTTAGTGAGTTGTTTTTTGAACTGTCTGAGTTTAAGACTTTTCCATATGTTTGGCAGGTAGTTGTAGAGCTTCACCCCCTCACGCATGAACTCGGTTGTTCAAAGTCTACTGAACGTAACCTCAATTTCGTTCCGTTGCCTGGTGTCGTGTTTATGGATGGTATCTCTTTGTCTGTGCATGTGCAAGTACTTTCGTGCATGGAGTAATTGCTGTAGTATATGGGTAGCATGTAGTGTTAAAATTTTGTGCTTGCAGAAGAGTAGTACACCGTATTATTATGAAAATATAAAGCATTTTTAGTCAGCCTATATAAATAGAGATTATTAGAAATTTCTTAATTACTTTTATCCTGTAGCGATGTAAAAAGATGTCGAATTGCAACTTTTAGCATAACACTCAATTATCAAGATCAGTCAAACTTCTAGGTTTATTCTGACCGTTAGAACATTGGTAGAATAAGAAACGATTGTGGGTTGATAAGTGTCATGTCAAGTGTCATGTCAACGATTGTGGGTTGATAAGTGTCATGTCATGTCTAATCAACAAACCGGATGTCCTAAAATAACGTTCAATGTTGTAGATTTCTTATTTTCTCAAACTAAACGGAAATATGTCGGAATTTAGGACAGTAATTTGGGACGTTTAGGTTGTTTTTTTCGTAACATTAGACAACCGTTTCTCTGAGTGTGGATTTACTTTTTGGTTCATATCAATCGGACGTAGACAACTAGGTATGGTCCACTCCGTTTTTTTTTTGTTGAGCCTGTTAACATTTTAACTTAAATTGCCCTATTTATTATTCATTCATTAATAGTGACGTATTCGGTTGGTTTAACTTGCAGTTATGTCAACCAGTTCTTTCACAATGATGGATCATTATTTGTCATTACGGTCGCTTCTTTCATTCGTAAACAAACTGTTCGGATTATAAGAGGGATTTTAATTAATCAGTAAGGCAACCCTATGGGTGTATGTGGCTACAATTAAAATTAATGCCTATGAAATTAATTAAAAGGACTCGGTCCATTGCAAAATACAGTGCTGGCAATGTTTTTTTTCAGTAATTTCATCACATGAAATCCCTTTGGCAGTGCCACTAAACTTCGCTTTTGACTCAACTGCAAGCGGCAATAGTGAATGACAGAAACTATCTTTTATTTATCATATAATAAGCTATTAATTAACATTCTAATAGCAAAAAATAAAAATATGGCTCTAGAAATTTTCGTTTAAACATAACAATACGGGCCATCTTGTATAAAAGCATGCTATTGAAATAAACCAAACTGATCTAATGCTATAAATAGACCGCGGCAACGAATAATTCTTTTAGGTTATCTTTCATTATACTTAACTTAATTTAATCAGCTTCAAATATTGTCAATGTTATTAATAAGGAAAGCGATTTATATTGTTTCAATTTAATATGTTGTTTGTTGTTTTTATAATAATTTAGTTTTCTTCTTCTTGTTACAGGTAAGTTTTTTCATCTACAGGCAGATACGTAAGTACACACATAACTTAATCGATTAATTTCCCAGTCAAATTAGAAAAACATATTTGTTTTGTCCTATTTTCAGGAGCTGAAAAAAAAAACAACGTTGCCATTTTGTCACTCAAATTGTACTGTGTGGCACATGCCATCAGTTAGTGGTTGTTAAATTGTTTTTATTTATTAAATTACGAAATTTTAACGTGATGGCGAATTTTATTCTTTGTCAGCGCTCCAAAAAAAGTTTGTTTTGATTTAAACACGTGTTGGTGCTGAAAATGGACATAAAAACATTGCTAGTGGTAACACTCTTTGTAACTTAAAGAAATATTTGTATAAATTCAATTTATCTCCGATTGACATTTATTTTTCTAGTAAGAACAATAAAAAAATCATTAAAATAGGAATAGGTTGAATATATTCCAGGATAATGCACTATTTATGTCAAATTTAACCTTTATTTTAAAGTAAACTATAAATAAAGCCTTCCGACCAGCTTTCTTCGAAAATATATCTCAAATATAGTTCAAGGTCTTTACCAACGCAAACGTAAGAAAAATGGTGTGTAGGCTAATGTTTAGCTTAGTATAATCACGGTTTTTTTCGTTAATTCTCGCTATTTATGTTGCTTACAAATCTTTCCACATGACTAAAGAGTTAATTTCGGAAGAACCGTCAAAATATTTAAATCAGATGTTAGTTAAAAAAAACCTTTGATTTATATTGCAAACTTTACTGAATCCGTCCGATAACACAAATATGTTGTTTGTATCATTTGATAAATAGGTACTTCCTTAATAGACCAGGCAATAGAGATTTTTGCGTGACAAAATTACTAGCGGGAAGCCGACGATCCCAGGTCACGTGGAACACTCCGTAGATGTATTGTGATGTGTTTCCTACTCGCAAATATCCTTTCTTAATTTGTTGTAAACAAAAAAACCTCAAAAAATCGTGTTCTTTTTTCGTTTTTCGCTTGTGAAAACTGAACCGATGGAGTAATCTTGATGCTTTCAAACTGGAAATTCGGAAAAACCGGAAAAACCCGCGTTTTTCCAAAAATTCATAACTCCGCCATTTTCAAAGCGGAGACTTTTCGCGTGAAAGTAGCGATTGATGGGTACTTTGAGTGTGGACAACCCAGGCGTTGTCCGATGATTAGTTTTTGCACAATTGCGATTTGAATATTTGTATGCAATATGATTCGGCGAGCCTGGATGCGTCGGAGGTGGTCCGATTTTAATTTTTCTTACGTATTTCGAAAGTAGAAGTATTGTGCTGCAAAACGTCTATTCTGATTTTGCGTTAAAATGTTCCGAAATAGGTGAAAAATGCGTGCAAACGTGACCGAAAACTGCCGCGCGCTCCAAACCGGTCGAGGAGCGGCGGTAAGCGGTCGACGCGGGGAATCATCACTCGACCACTCTAGCAGGCGCGGGCGTTTTCGCTCAAGTTCTCAGTGGTTTATTACCCACTTAAACGGGTCTTATCGAAAAATCAGTATACCTACACGTTTTGTTGCTGTTCACGTCTAGTTTCCAAATCCGTTTTTTAAATTGCAATCGAACGACCTCAAACGCATCCAGCTCTCCGCAAATATATTGCCAAAAAAATTCAAATGAGTATTGTGCGAAAACTATTGCGACCGAATCCAGGTTTTGCACACTTAAAGTGCATGTGAATAGCTACCAATGTGCAAAGTTTCAGTTAATATTAAAAAATGGTGGAGTTATGAATTAAAAAAAGCAAAATTTTCCGGTTTTCCAGCTTTTCTCCGGTTCTAATTATCCGATCGGATCGTTTGACCTGTCATTCTCTACGTAATTTAATTCTCTACAGTTCATCCCGTTGCACCATTAAGATTGCTTCAATAGTTTTCCTTTCACAAAAAAAGCAAAAAAAAAAGTTTTTGTTGATAATTGTTTATAAAAAATTAAAAATGGCATTTTCGAGTAGGAAACATTGTGGGAATATACTACGCCCGGGATGGCACAGGCGGCTTCCTGCTAGTCTTTATGTCATAAAAACAATCATTTGTAGCCTGTAGCAGTGCCAATCACCTTATGTTGTGGGCGTTGAATTGTTGGTTGCCAAATGGGCGGATGCTCGCATATAAAACCATAATTTTTATGGTCGTCGCGGTCTGGTCCTCTCGTCCTGGTCGCCGCCACCAGAAATGTCATGCTGGGCGCCAGCCAAATGCAGAATTTTCTCAGAATTGTTAAACAAATGATGAATGATGAACAAATGAAGATAGTTTTGTTCCTTTTAGACAAAAATATTTAAATACTCGCGTTTTTCATTAACTTAAATGTTTATAATTTTTGTTAAAAATGATGGTAGCAATATTATGAGAGTTTCCTTGCTTGGGCCCTCTAAGAACACATACAAATCAGTATTATAATCAGTATTTTTTTAAACAATTCGTAATTTTATATTATTGACTGTAAATAGGAAAACTCGTTTCATGACAAAGTTACAGCCGTTTGAAATATTAACAAAATAAAGAAAATAAACAGTAAAATACATATCAAACAATGCGAAAACGAATAAAGAACACTATCAATAGCCATAACAATAATAAAAGAACTTAAGAACTTAAAGAATTCAAAATATTAAGAATAAAATAAATAAACAAATGAACGAAGAAGCAAAATATATATTATTATATATTATATATTAAACTGTGAAAAAAGTTTCGTGTCGACTTATTTGCTTTTACAATTTCTAAAGAAGTTAGAGCCGTTTAAAATACAGTTTTGCTATTATTTGAAACGGCTGTAACTTTTTAAGAAATAAAGTAAACAGATAAGTCCACATGAAAGCCATTTCTGCATCAAATTACTACTGTGTTATTGACAGCATCCTGACGCTTATTGTTGCCCGTTGTATATTATAATTTGCGTTGTCAAAGTTGCCAATAACAGAGATATAACACTATTATAATTTAATATGCATTTTTCCTTTACGCTTTGCACTAAGCTGATTAATTTGATACCATTCACAGTGACAACCTCATTGTCTTTTCCTGGCATTCTTTTATTGCCTCTTTGATGTTATTTTCATCCGCATTGTCCCGATCTGTCTCCATCGCGTACATGAGCTCCATTTACGAAATATATTGCATACACATTGTACCTATACTATTCAATAGGTGAACCTGGCTTTCAAAATACTGCTCTGAATATGCATCTCCAAAACTAGTTGTATTTAAAAAACTACTACAGCGAAAATTTCCAGATTCAATTGTGGCATTTGAACTATAATACACACAGGGAAATTCTTGTCTAATGTTAAGAAAATAACATACATAACAGAATTTGTTAGCATGAAGGTAACACATACTTTTAATTAGAATATTTCTTTCATATAAAACAACCTTAGCACATGATTTAAGTAAACGATTGTTTTGATTGAAGATAGTCGTTGTTTTGATAATAATGTGAAGGATGCCGATGGATGCAGCTTCAATTCGCTGTAGATTCTGCAATACCTGGATCATCTAGTATTAACAAATGTGAGCATATTATACATTTAGCTAAAAAAGGAAATACAATGCAACGTTTGTCAATACGGTTTACCGAAAATAATACAGATAAGCGTGTGTTTGGTTTGTAAAACTAATGCTTGGCTATAGTAAAAGTATGAAACCAGCTAAATTAAAAAGACATCTCACACAAAATATGCATTATTTGGTAATAAGCCTGTACAGTTTTTTAAAGGCTGTTGCAGTCCTCACAAATGTCTTGAAACTCATGTTCGTGTTGATAAAAAATACTTAAGAGCATCATATCAATCCGCTTACCTAATCGCAACTGCTAAAACACCTTACACAATTGGTGAAGAATTAATTCAACCAGTTGCGATTAAAATTTCTGAAATTATCCACGGAAAAAATATGCAGACGAGTTAAGAAACATTTTCATGTCCAATGATAGGGTGAGTACACGTATTTTATAAATTAGCAAAAACCAGCGAGAACATCGAATTATAATAATAAAAAACAGTCCAAAATTTGCAATTCAGCCGATGAATCGACTGAGATCATAAAAATCGCACAGCTTTTGGCTTATGTTAGGTATTGTTATGACAACAGTGTTCACGAAGATTTACTGTTTTGTCAGATGGGGCAATTTTCCAAAATGTTAATAGTTTTTTTCTAGAAAGTAGGTCTAGAATGGAATAACTGTGTTGGAGTTTGTACAGACGGTGCAGCGGCAATGACAAGACTGAAGACACATATATATATATATATATATCTGGATTTCATGCTAAAGTTGTTTGTTTTCTTAACTCATTGCATGAATCATCGAAAGGCACATGCGGCTAAACGAATTGTAGTGATTTAAATGCCGTATTAAAAGATGCACTTAAGGTGATAAATTTTATTATAAATCGTGCACCTAGTAGTCGTTTCATTGCAAATTTATTAAGCCAAGATATATGGCTTCCGATTTCAGCACACTTCTGCTTCATTCAGAAGTGCGATGGCTGTCAAAGGAGCAAGTGTTGAGGCTGCTATTGGCATTAAAAAATTAAGTTATGGTATTTCTTTCCGAAAAAGATTCAGAATATGAGAATTTGTTTCATAACGAAAATTGTGTCTGTAAAATTTATTTTATCTTAACTTATTTTCGAAACTAATCGCTCTAAATATGTCTCTCCAAGGAGAAGTCAAGAACATTTTTACACTCAAAGACAAAATTCAGTTGAGCTTTGATTTGGTTAAGCAGAGTTTTGTTAATTGAGCATTTGGTTGTCTAGACATAAATCTAGAATAAATACTTAGTGCCGGAATGGGACCACAATAAATCACATTGGATTCAAAACCCCTTTGTTGTCAAAATTGAAAAAGTAAATAAGATATAATTTTTATTACTAACAAAAGATAAAATAATAAGTAAGACTGTTGGTAGTAAATAGCACTTATAATTTTGAGTGAGGTCGTGGAAAATTGTGTGGTTTACAAGTGGGTCGCCAATGAAAATAATTTGAGAAGCCCTGCTCTATGAGACCCTTCTTACGACGAGACGACTAAAGCTCCATCTATCGGCATGCTTCACATTATTTTCAAAACGACTTCCTTAAATCAAAGCAAATTGTTTTCTTAAAGCAAATATTTGGGTAGTTTTATATTAAAGAAATATTTTTATTTCAAGTATGTGTTGTCATAAACAAACACACGTACCTACGTACGGAGTTATCTGCAATTAGTTCAAAAGTACCACCTGGCCGGAAATTGCCTAAAGAGTTTTGTATTTACCGTATATGATTGGTGTCCGTTATCGAGCTAAAATGTCCCATACATACGTAACATACATACACAAAATCATAATTCGGCATAGTACCTATCTAAAAACCCCGATAACGTTAAAAAAACAAAACGGTGACAGTGCCATACCGCAAATTCTATCGTTAGTATAAGTAAGTATCACGTAAAGTAATCAACTCTTGGCTAGCAATTGTCCATGACATTGTTTGAAAGCTTTCAAAATTATGTACTCATCACTCGCTATATTGCCAGTCAAACCGATATTTATATAGTAGATAATATTAATAACTTAGCACAGCGGACTAAATATAGCAGAGCTTTCGCGGCCGGGTTTGTTTACAAAATAAGGAAATTACCGATTTTCATGGAACAATCCTTAATGGTAACGTAAACTTTATATATTTATACACTGCTAAAGAAATTAGGGGAACACTTTTTTCGAAACCTGTAACTTTTTAAATATTAGTTCTAGGAAAATTACAAAAACAATGTTACAAGTCTTAGTTACCTACTTCTAAGTTACACTTAAAAATGTAAATTAATAACTCAAATCAAAATGTAAATAATTGTCATAGTATCGATGACAGTAGGTTTTCTGTGGATTGGTGAGGTTTAATACAGTGTATGCCCTCCTCGAGCACGAATCCCTTCCTCACGAAGACATTTTTGGGGCTTTCCCATTCCTCAATCAGGGCTTGTGTCAGTTGCTGTATGGTTAGTGGTGGATTACGGCGCTTGCGAACACGTCGGTCAAGCTGATCCCACACGTGTTCAATAGGATTCAGGTCAGGACTTAACGCCGGCCATTCCATGACCTGAATTCCACGTTCTTATAAAAACTTTCTGGTGATGCCGGCGGTATGTGGCTTTGCATTGTCTTGCATTAGGATGAAATTTTGAACGACGCCATATGCAACAGGCACCACATGGTCCTCCCAAGATGTTTTCGATGTAATTCATGGCATTTAGTCTATCAGGAACCACAACAAGATCAGTTCTGCTGTCTATACTGATTCCAGCCCAAACCATCACAGATCCACGACCCAATCGATCCCTTTCCTGTATAGTAGCGGCTGCGTAGCGTTCCACAGGACGTCTATATACACGAGGGTTGCCACCTTTTTGTAATTGCTCACGAGGACAGTAAGTGGGTGAAAATATTATGTCATATGCAATATGGCCACATCATACTACCTAAAACAATCAAATAATAAAACAAAATATTCTTGAAATACAACAAGAAACAAATACTACATTACTTTCACCGTCTAAGGAATTAAAACAATGGCTTTAAAAAATTTATTAAATCATTTAATTCAAATATTATATATAAATATTAGATAATTAAATTTTTCTACTTTGCATTCACAATGCACACATTGTAACACTGTTTTCGGTGTTACAATTAACACATTGTAATACCGAAAACAGTAACATTTTTGTCTGATTGGTACACAGTGATATCAAATGCCATATGTCAAACGTACAATACATAACCCAACATAACCACACACTGCATCTTCTTAATCGCTTGCAATCACATAAACTGCGAAATATCAATATTCTATACATATTTAAACATGGGTGTAGCCTGCTATAGTATGGCCAAAGGATTGGGGCTTTCTTAGTTTCGCTGTGTTCATCAAAATACGCCAGCATGACGTTTTCGGTGATGTTTTATGACTCTGGTAAGTGATCATTATCATTCTTTTCAACTAAACATCAAATCCCCTTTTCAGATATAATTCAAGGACCACATTTACTTTAATAAGGTATTCTGCGAAGATCAAACCTACATCGTAGATAAGAACGATTTTAATTACTTCTGCGAGATTGTATATGCGCAATAAATGGTTTATCAGCATACACGTACGAAGCTACAGTACATTTAAAGTGTAGAGGATTTCTTAGTTTATGTAACGTATAAGTTTTCGGTAATATTTTGGACGCTTGGATGCTCGGTTCAATTCGTATTCGTTTTTGTGCGTCGCTTTCGACTTCGTCTTAGTTCTGGTTGTGTGCAACGTATTTGTATTACCTCCATCACATGTAATTTTACTAAGTATAATTTATTCTAATAAACTACTTTGCCGAAATTAGAACTGGGTTTCAATTATAAGTGTTTGTAAATATATAAGCAGCAACGGCTACGTAGCGGAATTAGGTAGACACTGCTATTAAACGTTAAGCGTTATAACAATTCTTTAGTAAGTTCTTGTTCTTCGAAGTAACTAATCAGTCACCGCCAAACACTTCTATTCTGATTATTATACTTATGAAACCAATATTTTAAAGTTAACTTTTTAGGTTAAGTTTCATGTTTTTATCACAGTAGGGTTAAAAGTGTTGCCCCAAGCTCCATTATGATCATCGTTGCGACCTCGCTGAATATTTATTCAAACTTGTAGGCTAAAGTAGAGTAAAATTATTCACAATTAGATTTTGTCATTATGTTATCTCATCGACCTCATCCTTAACGAAATTGACAGTTACTACAGTGCTGCCACGTGGTACCCGCAAAATACCCTAGATTCTAATTTAGCGCGATATAGTAACCACAATTTCTAAATTTATATAAAATTAATGACGCAAAGTAGAAAAAATAGTATATTACACTCGTTTTATAAGACGTATTGGCGCACTCGTTCCATTTGGGCACTCCTCGCTACGCTCGTCGTGCCCAAAACAACTAGTGCGCCAATTTGACGTCTTATAAAACTTGTATAATAATATACTATTATGTCGAAACTACAAATTGTCACTCTCAAACGTAAGAGCGAATGTCTGCTTTGCACCTTTTAACTAAAGATTGCAAACTTTGATCACGTTTTCGAGCCAAAAAATATTGATATTTTGTCGATCATGTCAAAATTTTAGTCGTTTCTCATTGAACTAATTAGGAAACTTTTGGCACCTCGGGCATTTTGATCCGAAACTGTGACTTTTTCCACTCCACCATATTGTATGTATTTGGTCATTGCTGGTTGTCAATACAAAGAAATTAAAATGGACAGACACAGCTTAGCTGTAGAAAAAAAAAACAAAGAGGAGAATATTATAACCTTTGGATGGCTTATATCCCTTCAAAATTTACGATTGCATTTTACTACGCAGCAATAAAAGTCCGAACCTTTACTAATATTTTGTACACATCAGCATTATATGTATCTATGTTATGGTCAACATTATGTGGAGATGTAGTTTTATTAGCTCGCCTGGTTAGCATGGGCAACAATTTTTTGCGAGATCATTCCTTTCAATTTGTCAATTTAAATGGATGCTGTTTCCCTGCATTTATGTATTGTCCCTTTTTGAAAACTTATTGTAATTGTTATTATTGTGACTAGTAGGTTACTAATATAAATGTTGACATCAAATCAAACGATTAAGTATTAAAAAACTGTAAAATCAAAAGGTGAGATATTAAAATTTATATATAAATTATTATGCAAAGGTATGGAAACATGACAAATCTCAAGAACGGTTTGCTATTTTAAAAAATCCTCGAGCACGTCGATTTATAATTATCAAAGTACACCTTATGATATCAAATTAATTTTTTTACCTTCAATTGTTTTTAACAAATGACGTCACCCGACGTTTTTTTAAATGACAACCATGTATTTTTTTAATAAATTTGATAAATTTTGTCTTAATGGTAGCATAATATTTTTATGGCCTTACCTAAGAAAATTTTCGAGAAAACGACAATTGAAGGTTATGAAATAAAAGTAACAAAATCTCCGGAACGGATTTAACAAAATTTTCGAATTAAGTATTTTGCAACCATGTGAAATCGCTGGCGTTATTATCGTTGATGCAACGTTTATAGTTTCTGAAATATAACCTCAAACTTTTGAATTTGAAATAGAACAGCCTGTATATGTTGACTTTTTCTGTTACAGTCTTCTATTGCCTATTCAATGTTACTACGCTTGTTACGGTATTATATCAAAAACACCTAGAAATTAACTATAACCTTTATTACTTAGGTCTAAAAATTAACAAAGAAAAATTTAATAAAAAAAAAACAACAACAAAAATAAACCGATCAAATTTAAAACAATGTGTTCTTGGAAATGGTTAACAATCCTTATAAACAAACTAGAGTAGTTGCAGTAGTAACTGTAATAATGTTTTGTTATCAATTTTTTCTTTGTTAATTTTTAGACCTGAGTAATAAAGATTTTGTTAATTTCTAGAAGTTTTTGATATAATAATGAAGACTGTAATAGAATATGTCAAAATATACAGGATGTTCTATTTCAAATTCAAAAGTTTAAGGTTATATCTCAGAAACTGTAAACGTTGCATCAGCGATAATAACTTCATATGGTTGCAAAATACTTAATTCCAAAATTTCGTTCAATTCGGTAGAGCCGTTCCGGAGATTTTGCCACTTTTATTTCATAACCTGCAATTGCCTTTTTCTCGAAAGTTTTCATATGTAATGGTATAGAAATATTATGCTACCATTAAGACAATTAAAAGATCTGTCGAATTCATTAAAATAATAAGAGGGTTGTTATTTAAAAAAGCGTCGGGTGACGTCATCTGTTAAAAACAATTGAAGGTAAAAAAATTAATTTGATATCATAAGGTGTATTTTGATAATTATAAATCGACGTGTTCGAAGATTTTTTAAAATAGCAAACCGTTCTTGAGATTTTGTCATGTTTCCATACTTTACGCGTTCACTGTATTGGCCATAATTAGAAAATTGTAGAATTTATGTATAGTTAGGTCTATTTTGGGACACACTGTATATAAGAATTTTGCTTATTCTAATGCGGATGTTGTTTATTCGTGAAAAAAAAATCACAAAAAGATAACTAGAAATAATAATAAATTTCCTGTATGTATGTCCAAGTGAAATAATTATCTTGTCAATCCCTGACGTTTGCCTATCTTAGTATTTTTTTTATTGTTTTGTATTGACCGGTAATATCTAAGTTATTTAATACAGGTATACCATTATTATTCATTGTATGTTGATGATGTAATTATTCAGTAATTTTATTAATTCGTCAATAAACGTCACTTAATAGGAAAGGAACTTTTGCACGCTTCTAATAATTACAAAGCAGCGCACGTAACCACAACTTAGAGCACTTAAGTTTCAGACAGAGTTTTTGACGGCACGTTTAATGCCAAGTAAGTTTTATGACAAAAGTTCTAGTACCGGGAAAAGTAATTAATCACATTTTTTACGCTTATAACTTTGACGATTTCTAACGGTCAAAAATAGGAAAAGTACAGATAATTAATGATAATGTTCGTGTACTTTTTTCAATTGACCTTCCCCGATCAATATAATTTACAATTCTCGGAATAATGGCAGTCATAATATCATTGATCGGTGCCGACAGATTATTTGGCACCAATTATCGTTTGTCCGAAAATAGTTATTCGTTGAGGAAGATTACATTCTGGTTATTGTAATTAACTTTGACGTAGAATCGTTGCCCAGTTTGTACACAAAAGTTGGTATCGTATATTTTTTACATCATCCATTATTCAGAAAACTAATTCTTTATCAAAGCTTCATCTAAAATCAGAACTTAAGGCTCCCGTCTCAATTCAAATGGCGAACTGTAGCAAACTTCTCTCCAAAGCTTCGAAATTAAAAAAAAGTCACCAGATGTAGATGGCGCTACTATAACCATGTCTGTTTTTATTTCGTATTTATTATATTTGTCGTATGGTATAACGTAAAGAAATTAATGTATTGCTTTCTATTTGTACAAATATTCAAACTGGACTGTGTTTGAGTTTTCTAGTCGATGATATAGTACTTTCACAATCGTCGTTATTGTAAACATGGTTGCCAACTTATTACAATCACGCACTACAATACTCCAGAGTGCAAGTCTAGAGAAGTTCAGAACAAAATAACTTGTGATCTTATAGTTAACATTTAATTATATTTTATAATGTATTACTGCAGACAATAATCATACGCAACTGCCATCGGAAAGCATTTCTATATTTGTAGTCCACACCAAAATTTGCATAAATAATTATTATAAATATTGAAAGTCCTTTCCGATGGCAGTTGCAGAAGGACCTTCAGAATCGAATGGTAGCGAGCATTTCGCGATTGGCGCAATAATTATGACGTGGGTTATTTTCGCGTTTTCAAGGTCGGAGACGGGAGCCTTAACGAAGTTTGTAATATGGATGGATGTTTAGAATTAAAGATTATATAAATTTATCGTCAGTTTGCTACAATAATTAATTATTGATTCATATATTACTGGGATATTGTACGATATTCTGTTGTAAAGTTTATACATGTTTCTCTCAGAACTATGTTTTGCTGCACGGTTGGGAGAATTAACTGGAAAGGTTGTCAATATTTATTGATAAACTTTTTTTCAGTTTTCAGATGCAATACATTCTCTATATGATGTCGAGCCATTTTTTTTTGATACCGTCGTTTTCGAGGTTTTATACGTTGCTTTTGAACCCGGTTTTTGCGTTTGTGGCGAATAGCTGGTTTGAAACAAGTTAATCACATCGCATTCGCATACATAGGTAAAGTAAAATATTCGAGCAATGTACCTCGTCTATTTCATTGTTGATTTTTCGATTTTATACGTGCAATCGCTATACAAACCTCAACCAAAGAAGACGTAGGTATTTATTTTTAATTCAATGCCTTGTTTACCGATGTATCCGAGTGAAGAGCGATGTACAATTCGGGCGTGTTTGACAAAAACTGTATGTTGTTCAAAATTACTCAAACTGAGTTAGTGGTACATTTCTGAAATAACAACACGTGTACTATCGTGGCCATATATTATGTCCCCTCTTTTGACGTCGATTCTCTCGCAAACCTAGGAGCGAAAAAATTTTAAAAAATTCTGATGCTTGATTCTCTACTACTCATAAAAATTAGAAAGCTGTATATGTCGGCGTTGTTCCGATTTTTCCAAATTATGAAGAATTGGCGTTGTTTTTTGCCCGTAAATTTCATTCGTTTAACTTTAGCAATTAATTACTCCGGAAATAATCCATAGATTTCAACGAATTAAAAAGTAAAATCACCCGCGGAATGTTAGCTTTCAATATGCATTTTTTTAAAATGATTGGGTGAGTGGTTGACCCACAAAAAGCTATATTATGCAATGCCAGCGATTCCGTTATAAGAAGAGCTATAAAGACTATAGGCTACCCAATAATTCATAGGTGTAAATTTTATTACATAATCATTGTTTATCTTGCATTTTCCATACAAAAGATCGTGCTGAAACGCCGCGTGAATTCCGACGCTCTACGGTCTTGATTTGATGCGGGGAAGGCAGTCGTTAGCGGTGCTGTCAACAGTGAGAGAACGGCGGACAGCTGATTATATTACCAATACACACAAAGAACGATAACTTGTCAAGGTAATAATTTTAACTAACAGAATTAAATTCTTAATTTTTAAATTCAGAATTTTTATTATATTATGTGACCCCGCTACGAGAGAAATGCCATAGCTGCCATCTCTCGTTTCGATAGTATTGACTACTGTGTTTGACGTCTCATAACTCTATAACTACTGAATAGAAAAAATTGAAATCATGTGTGTCATACTCCTCAATCATTTCTACATATTATGTTGTATGACTATCAAAATTTTTTTGACTCTCG
This sequence comes from Aphodius sticticus, assembly GCA_963966075.1. Classification (NCBI taxonomy): domain Eukaryota; kingdom Metazoa; phylum Arthropoda; class Insecta; order Coleoptera; family Scarabaeidae; genus Aphodius; species Aphodius sticticus. Next base: position 32,379,927 of record OZ014513.1, read on the forward strand.
GCGTAAACATGAGCGCGAGAGAAGTGAAAAAATGTACCCGTTTTTTGCATTTGTAAATTATCTGTCGTGTTTCCGATTTTTTTCTCCTAAACCGCTTACCACAAAAATTTCAATGTTTGTCCAGGTTGCATTCTATCGATTGGCACTTTTGTTTTCTTAAGTTTTTATGCAATAAGGTTGTAAACAAGATTTTGATGGAGGCGGATAGATCAGTAAGGAATGGTAACAGCACAACGCAGTTAGCATGCATATAATCCTTATTTACTGCGTCACATGTCCCTTAAATTTAATAGCATTCCGATCATTTGTTAGTTTTTAAGACCGAAATAAACATGAACAATGTTTTGCGCGTGACTCCGCCTGAGTCCGCTTTTGTATTTATTTATTAGTAATATTTAAATACAGGCAAAAACAATATAACATAAATATAACTCTTGATATATTACATATATTACAAATGGCAGCTCTGAGCGTATAAAACTTATAGGTCGTTATATTGTGTCCGTAAACACTGTTCTCCGAGTAACTATTGCACCGTGCGTGCGATCCCCCACTACCGGCAGCGTCGCTGTCGATCCCTTCCCCCGCATCACCCCGAAGACCGAAGAGCGCCGCGTCAATTACGGCGATCATGAGATGCTTCAACACGATCTTTTGTAGGGAAAATGCAAGATAAACAATGATTCTGTAATAAACTTTAAATATATGATTTATTAGGTAGCCTATGATCGACACTTCATCATCCTAGCTCTTCTAATAACGGAATTGCTGGCATTGCACAATATAGCTTTTTGTGGGTTAACAACTACTCCGATCATTTTACAAATATGCACATTAAAAGCTACCATTCTGCAGGTGATTTTACTTTTTAGTTCGTTGAAATCTATGGATTATTTCCGGAGTAATTAATTGCTTAAGTTAAACGAATGAAATTTATGGGACAAAAACAGCGCCAATTCGTCTTAATTTGGACAAATCGGGCAAACGCCAACAGATGCAGCTTTCTAATTTTTATGCGTTGTAGTATATTAATCAACGATAGCACCAGAGTTTTTTCAAATTTTTTCGCCCCTAGATTGGCGAGAAAATCGACATCAAAAGAGGGGATATAATATATGGCCACGATAGTACAAGATATGTTATTTGGTTCTGTGGCATGACGGGCTTTGTCCATGTTAACTAGACCTTTCAAACTTAAAGAAGTTGTAAAACAATGCTCCACAATAAAGTGACAACACATGCAGTACACTGAAAGTTATCTCCACATTATGCGGGGCGATGTTACCATATAGTAGGTACGTTATTATCATAAGCATTCAACCAAGTACTACCAATAAGCTTGCCAAAATTAAAAAAATTCCAAAACAAATAGTACATTGCATCACTCACAATCAAAAGTATCTTTTTATGTTTGTCATGTTAAAGTGTGCAAGTTGGTTACTTGCAAAATACTTTAGAAATAATACTTATTTTATTTTGTTATTTTCGGAAATGAAAAAATAATTATTGCACTTTGATGCATTATTTCCATTTTACTGTATACAACCTGCCGTTTTCACGATTTTTTTCAAATTCACTGCGAACTCAATGTATTTTCTTATGATTCGTATCTAGTGTGACGTCACAGCAATCAGCTGATTGTCGAACTCGCCCAGAAATGAATGACAAACAGACCTACGCAGTGTGTAATTTTCTATTCCATCACTCGTCTTTAGCATTTTCAGTAACAAAGAATTCAAGGCTTTTGCTCATTTACACGTTAACGTCAAAATGAATAATTTACTAGCTTTTGTAAAAAATGCTGCATTACCGCTGGGAATTAGACTAATTAGATTACAAATCTGGGAATTTACGTGAAATTTAGTCTAATCTTCTCATACGTTTTTCCTCTTTCTCAATCCTCCACTTGACGCAATTTAGCGCGGGCTATTCGTTAACACACACTTACACTGCCACCTGGTTTACACACCGTGTACTGCCGTCTACCAAAGTTTGCAGTTAACATGAAATTCTGTTAGGGAGATCGTCCACCGACCTAGTTTGGCCAAGTGGAAAGTGAAGAATGGCACCATGGAAGACCAAATACCATGGAACATGTCCGTCGAGCTGATCCCACACGTGTTAAATCGGATTCAGGTCACGACGCCGGCTATTCCATGACCTGCATTCCACGTTCTTGTAAAAAGTTTCTGGTGATCCCAGCGCAGCGGTATGTGGCTTTGCATTGTTCTGCATTAGGATGGAATTTTGACCGACGCCATATGCAGCAGGCACCACAAGGTCCTCCAAGATGTTTTCGATGTAATTCATGGCATTTAGTCTACCAGAAACCACAACAAGATCAGTTGTGGTGTCTATACTGATTCTAGCCCAAACATCACAGATCCTCGACCAAATCTATCCACTTCTTGTATAGTAGCAGCTGCGTAGCGTTCACCAGGACGTCTATATACACTTACTCGACCGTCGCAACGAGTTAAACGAAATCTGGACTCGTCTGTAGACAGTACAGGCGTCCGGTGACGAAGTTGCCAATCTCTGTGATCCAGAGCTAACCTCATTCGCGCTACTTTGTGATGCTGCGTAAGGCGTGGTTCGCGGACAGGTCTTGGTTTCAAATTCGCTTCTTTTAATCTGTTTCTAACAGTTTTATCAGAAATTTCTATTCCATATGCTCGTCTTAGGTCGTTTATGAGGTCTCGTATTGCTGACGTATAGAGGAAAGGACAAGAAATTGATCTTGATTTTGAGTAGTTTTTCGATTTCGACCTTGTCCAGCTCTTCTAACATATTGGTCTCCCAGTCTCCCGAAACCAATTCCATAAACGCCTTGTCAGCGTTTATGGAAATTTTGCCTAGAACTATTATTTAGAAAGTTACAGGTTTTGAAAAAAGTGTTCCCCTAATTCTTTTGAACGTGTATAAATAATAAAAGAATATATATCAAACATCCGAATTGTTACCGAAAGTTCGGATGTTCCCGGGTGTGGTGCAGTTGCACTTTTATTGGAGCCCTAACAACATAATAACACATTTTTTTTTCGTTACATGATGTATTTAAATTATGAATACTACTTGTATGTTGCTGTTGACTTTTTTGTAATTCTTTTGCCACCAGCCTCTGTAATTCGCAGAATGATCCTACCTTGTCCTACCAACTGCGTAAATCACAATTAATCAAAATTTCTGTGACGTGTAGTGACGTGTAATACTGCCACAAAAAAGTACATAATTTCAAGAATAATAGATATTTTAGTTAGTTATTGTGCTCTGTCAATAAATCGTAAGCTCAACTATCCTGGTGAGCCATTTGTTGAAGCTGAATAACAGATTATCTCATGTCGTCTTTCGCTATATGTATATTCATCTTTCTCTTTCCCTCTTGCTATGTTTTGCATTTCTGTGGACAAACAAGCTGAGAGAAATAATGAAGACGAACAGGTTTTTTGCATTGCCAGCGGATGGTAACCTCTACGGGAACGCCCCGTTTTAAAATAAGAAAAACAAACTGAACAGAATTCGATAACTTGACCGTGCTGTATTCAGTTAGCAAAACGGTGCATTCGGTTGTAAAGCTTGCAAATCCACGACGAAAACAATATTACAAAAACCTCAGGGAGGAGTTTTATTTATTCAATGAAGGTTTTGTGGATCGCCGGCTAACATTTTGCCACAATTCAGCGAAATGAACTCGATTTATACGTTTCGCTTTTTGCCTGAGAAATGCGACGGATTGAAATTTGCGATGAGCATTTTATGTTAATTCGATATAATGAATAAAAAAGACTAAAACCGGCCATATATGTGAATTGTTGATTTTGAATTGAACCTTTACAGCAGACTATTCCTGGATCTTAGGCCAAGCACCAATGCTTGGCAGGCTTCACACACCCAGGAATTTTGTAGAACTAAGGAAACACTATGCATATGCTAGCCTGTATAAGTAATGTATAATTCAGATGTAATATATAAATAAATAATATATCAAATTTAAAAAGATATATTATTTTATGAAAAATAAGATATTAGAAGAAATATCAATATGTACAATCCCTATTACTCCCGAATTTCTATATGACATGAGCGCTCATAATGCCTTGATGTCAAGTTTGTGAAACACTGGTGGATATGTATGTACATGTTTAGATTAAATGTAGTCTGGTATATTTCATAGATAATTGCATAACGAATCCAGCTTTACGAAATAATGAAACAGCACCTAAACTAAACTGAATCGTAATTGTTATTGTTAATTTATGTGCATAGTTGCAACACAATTTGGCGGATAGAACAATGCACGCCCAATTGTTTGTTACTAATTCCGTAACTCTTTGCTATCATTGCTGATAATGTTTGTAATTTGCCAGCTTCGATGCCATATCGAATGTCGGCAGTTACAATAAATACATCCGTTTAGCGTTTGCCCATGAATAATAAGTACGGCTGAGGTCAAAAACTCCAATGCAATTCGGAAAATTCCACAACTTTTCCTCGCAAGTTACATGCAATAATTTTTCCATTTGTCCTCTAATAAAGGAAGGTACCTGCAAAATAACAATTTGTAATTTTTCCTTCCACACTCCAGTATTTGCATTCTTACGGACCATACATTTTCATGGGAATATTATAGTTTGTAATTTGTATCATTATTATTATTATTAATTAATTCTGGGTGATTTATACCTGGTGCAATTTTAAGCTGAACTAATGATTATTTTAAAATTTTGTTTTGTTTCTATTTATTATTAGAGAGTTTATTTAGTGAATTTATGTGCATGCTGTCAACAGAAAAATTCTTAATGGTCTTCAAGATGTCAAAAACAGTCTGATATCACAAAAATATGTATTTGTAACGAATACAATATTTTATATAAGTATTATTTCTTTCCCTATTTTTCGATTTTTGCTACTGCTCCAAAGTAACCATTCTCCACCTGTCTTTAACTCTCAGTATTCAAACGGTGTGATTCGTGAGTTCACGAGTTCATCAGTTGATCTAGTACGAATTCTGAATTCTATAAATATTGTATGTTTTTAATATTTTTTGTTCCGATGCCATCAAAATATAGAATACATTCATTAAAATTAAAACTGTTTTAATATTTTAAAAAAATTCTCGCACACGTCAGTTTTTAATTATCGAAATGTACTTTTGCATATCAAATTTAATTTCCGCCCATCAATTGTTTTTTGCTTATGGCGTCATCGATTTTTTAGAGCAATGTTTTTATTTTTTTTTATTTTATATAACAGCACCTAAAATCAGATAAATTTCAAACATTTTAAAACATCGCATGTTGCTTTCTCGTTAAATTAGGCATGAAGCATAAAATGGTCATTTACATAAACATCTAATAATCATAGAAAAATAGATTTCGCAAGAAGTGGATATAACCCAATATGGAAACTGTAAATCTTTTTTCCAGCTTGCTGAAGAATCGACAAAGAATTAAAACACCATTTTCTTACTTTATTTATTAAAAGCCTAGCTAATTAAATTATCAAGTTTAATGCTGATTTTCAACGCTAGAAAATATGAATTTTGGAAATGGACAGTGAATACAAACATTAAAAAGGCGATTTTTTTATCTTTAACTTTGGCCGTCAATCAGAAATATATTATTGTGAAAATAAAACGCAAAAAATCATACATATACGCATTTCCATGCGGTGATTCGTATTCAACATAAAGGAATCAATTTAAAAGTATGTTTTTTATGTGATCTCATAAAAAAGTGTGTTTATTCCTTGACTCTACATTGTAAATGCATTATTTTTCGTAATTATTTCCTCAATATTTCTTCAAAATCAGCGTTAAAAATTGAATCACAAAAAGTCCCGCCAAAACGATACTTTCTGTTGTGTGACGTCACCCGATAGTAGGTGTCAAATCGGCCCATATGGTCTGTCAGCGTCGGCATCGTCGCCGTTTGGTAATTGTGTTGTATGATGTGTTGTTTTCACAATTTCGACATAAAAATGGGTTATGAATGGTGTATAAATCCACAATGCAGAAATACGTCAAGAAAAAGTCCAGATAAACTATTTGTAGCTGTTCCGCAAGATTTGAAACTGCGAAGAAAGTGGTTTGCTGTTAGAAATCCGAATGAAATAAATTGCGGCCAATACAACTGTTTTTTGTTGTGAAGATTACTTCGACATAAGTAAAACTGACTAGAATGAGTTATCTATTTAAGCTTCAGAAGCGAACAATTAGATCTATTGTTGGGGCTGGACAGAGAGATAGCTGTAGACCAATATTTGAAAAATTGCAGATTTTGTCAGTTTTTAATGTATTTATTTTTGAGGTATGTGTCATGGTTTTTAAGATTCGTGTCGGGTTTTTTCGTCCTCTGGTTTTGCACCCAACGCGCGCTGCCGGTGATTTGCGGTGAGTATTTTACTCACTCCAAGAGTATTTTGACGAGCGGCTATAGCTCAAGTTTGTACCACCTTGCCATTGTTGCTCTGGGCTGCTTCAAGCGTATTGATATTCAACCGGATTTTAAATTTAAATGTAAATGTAAATATTGCGGATGCTGAGTTTAAGGTTCATGTATTAGGTATTTTGTTAGTTGTAAATGTTCTAATTATGTACACCTTATTGGTTTTTCATAATAAAGTCTATCTATCTATCTATCTATCGTATTTTCGAACCAGGTATTATCTGATCTGACAGCTTAAGGTTAGGGCTACTAACCTACAAAGTTATGCTTACATGGCACTTTAGTATTATTAAATTCAAACGGAAGAAGCATAAGAGCGCGTTCTGATAATCCGGTATCGTACGGTGAGAGTGACGCGCTGCATAATATGCGGACTAACGTCATACGGCGTTTATTTGCATATAAGAGAGAGACAGCTGACCCAGGTTATCTGAGCGTTGCTCTCCCCACACCCTACCCTGACAAACCGAACGCGCTCTAAGCGTACTAACGAATGACGTCACTGGAGACAGCCAATTACAGAGCGTTTTCAATCACGTGATAGGACGTGAATAAAACTCAATTTTAATTTTGGTTTTTAATAGAAATAAAGCATTTTTTTTTTGAAAAGAAATAAATAGTTTTCTTAAACTGTAATCTATTAGGATGACTATAATACAATCCATATTTTTAATACAGGCAAATACTCTATTATGCTTCCATTGGGTTAAAATTTAGTTGTTTGAAAAATATCTATGTCATACATTAAATACCCAAGAGCGCCCCAAAAATCAACATATGTATGAAAACAACTTTCCGGCCTTTTGCAAGTTCAACCCTTGTTTCGTGTCTATTGACTGAGCTAAGAGTAATATTTAGGATATGAGTTAATTAGTCGATGTGGATGGATAGGTGACGATGTAATTTACGAGGAATACGAGGTATCTGGACTTCTCCTGACACCGAAGCGACGCGCTAGGACGCTCACACATCATTAAATTGTGCTCACGTATTTCATTCTCAAGTTCCTCTTGTAATTAGTTCATTACTACACATACACAATAATATCATGCTACGAACACTGTAAATAGGCTCATTGATGTGAATACTGTATAGCATTGATGTGACATCCGCGTTCGTATTTCGAATTCCGTTATTAGTGCTTGGCGACTCATCTCGATTCCACTAGCGTGCTGGCTCATTCCTCCATGAGAGGCTGTTAACGTGGCAGCCTGATGGGATGCATGGCTTAATCTTTGAGTTGAATCTGAATACCCGCACGGTGGTGTAATTATCCAAAATCATATCTACAAGTAGGGCCGGCGTGAGGCGTGTGTGATAATTACGGCCCACAGGCGCCGTAATAAAAGGGCGCTAAAAACCCTAGTCCAAGAAATCTTAAAAATAAGTGAGAAATGTGTTTATATTAAAAATCAACGATAATGATTAAACAACAATGATTTTCCCATAGTAAACATATAGGAAATAATGATTAAAGCACTGATAACGTAGCAATAGGCACCTATATTTCTACCAAGTAGCGAACACATTCTTAACGTTGATTTCCAGTAACATACGACATCATTAAATGTGCTAATTTAAAATAATTTTTATATTTAATTATTATGCAACATTTATGCCGTTTTGTAACTGGTTGTTGGGAATTTTCTAGTTTCCATTAAAAAGGATTAAAGACGAAATAACAAAGTCATAAATACTACATATCAGAAACATGTTGCGACCCCATTTTTACCAGATTTTTGCATCAAATGCTCGAATTCGCATTCAAACGAGTCTGTGCCTGCAATCTGTAGTTTGCACAAGATAACTCTGTCACGCGGAAAGCCAACAAGCAAGGAACAGCGTTCTATAATTACCGCTTTTTATCAGGAACTTTTGTCAACGATAAGTGACACCAATATCAAGAAACATGGAATTTGGATGACGTGTTCGGCCGGGACTGTCACGAATAGTTTCCAAAGCGGATGAAGAACGATTAAAATTAATTTTTAAGCAAAACAGAAAACTGACCGCACCTAAAATCACCTCTGAAGTCAATCGCAATCGAGAAAGACCAATTTTCGTAAGCATAGGGAAACGACGTCTCCAAGCGGAAAATCTGCATGGACGCGTTGCCGTACGAAAACCATTGCTTCATCGGTGAAATCGTCAGAAACGACTTCAGTGGGCACGAACACATCGAACTTGGATAAATGAGGACTGGAAACAGTGGTGTCTGACGATTTTCCCGATCAAGCAATGGTTAGCGTACGGCAACTCGCCCACGCAGATTTTCCGCTTGGATTCGTCGTTTCCCCGTGCTTACGAAAATTGGTCTTTCATGATCGCGATTGAGTTCAGAGGTGATTTTAGGTGCGGTCAATTTTCTGTTTTGCATAAAAATTAATTTTAATCGTTCTTCATCCGCTTGGGTAATTATTCGTGATAGTCCCGGCCGAACACGTCATCCAAATTCCATGTTTCTTGATATTGGTGTCGCTTATCGTTGACAATCGTTCCTGATGAAAAGCGATAATTATAGAACGCTGCTCCTTGCTTGTTGGCTTTCCGCGTGACAGAGTTATCTTGTGCAAACTACAGATTGCAGGCACAGACTCGTTTGAATACGAATTCTAGCATTTCATGCAAAAATCTGGTAAAAATGGGGTCGCAACATTTGTCTGAGATGCAGTATTTATGACTCCATTTGTTATTTCGTATTTCATCCTTTTTAATGGAAACTAGAAAATTCCCAACAACCAGTTACAAAACAGCATAAATGTTGCATAATAATTAAACATAAAAATTATTTTAAATTAGCACATTTAATGATGTATGTTACTGGAAGTCAACGTTAAGAATGTGTTCGCAATTTGGTAGAAATAGAGGTGCCTATTGCTACGTTACGTTATCAGTGCTTTAATCATTATTTCCTATGTTTACTATGTGTCCGAACTTCCATGAGCGACAGTGTATATGGGCGCAGTTCTTTACAAACCGTGTGTATCATACAGGCGCGGCGGATAAAAATTCGCTGTAGAGAAAAGGACAAGTGGCGCCTGGGCTAAGAGCAATAGAAACTTTTCCAAACTTAAAAATGACGTAAAGGGACCAGGAAACTCCGAAGTTAAAACTACGGCATGGAATAAAAATTCATTCAAATTAAATGAAGTTTTTAAGGGGGTTTTACATTAAAACAACGTACCAACACAAACATATGTTTTTTAAATGGCACACTAGGTACAATATTGCAGGCAACACATACTTGCAATAACAATATTTCTTTTATATAAAACAACCTAAATATTTGGTTTAACTAAACGATTGTTTTGATTAGAGATATATTTTTTACAATGTCTTTCTATGTAACCCACCGTAACCAGGTTAAGGTCCAACACTAGTGTCTGCCTATTATATCTCAGTCTGTGTCATGCATCTATTTTGTTATTTTCCAGTTTGTGTATAGCAATAATTTAGTAATTATTCAGCGGTAGAGTCTATGTCATTCTTGTGTAAAGTTGAATAATTTGTGTGTTTGTTATGACCTCAATTGTACATGATCAATAATACATTTATCAATATACCTAACGGCTTATTTTGTTGCAATTATCAGGTATTTATATTCCATTGCGTCGTCACGACAAATACATAGTTATTAAATTAAAGTTCTGACTTCATTTTGTGTAAAATATTATCTAAACTTGCATCGTATCTTATAATATTCTACGCATCAGTCCTTAGGTATTTTCCGTAAGCATATTTGTATCTACACGTTGTTGTTTTTTATATTAATTATTATTTTGTTGATCAATAACATGTGGGGGTTTCAGTCTCCAAGAGTTTCTTTCTGCATGTCAATTAGCATTTCCGGCCAATGTTTTTTTGTGGTTACATATTATTTATGCAAATGCAATACGAATAGTTTACACATTAAATATGATTCACTTTTGTTTGTGTATAACGTTTCAATATGCAAACTCAATTTATGTTAGGAATAATTTAAACTTTTTGTTATTGATATACATTTTAATTTAATTTAAGTTTAATTATCTTAAGTTTTCTGTAGTCGAATATTTTAATTAAAACCCAGCAATTTGAAAATTTGAATTGAAAATGTGGCATTTACAAACTAAAATATTCTGATTGCAAAGCGAAATATATTGGCCAGACAGAGCATTATTATAATAACAATAATAATAAGATTAATAATGTCACTCTAAGATAACTACCATTTCGAACTAAGAAAACAGAATTCAGACGGATTTTCGAGAAAAACGAATTATTTAAACAAATAGATCTTTTGTTTCCCTGATAACCTCTTCATTTCATTAAATTGGTCTACCGATTCTTAAACTCACATATAATGGAACCTTCACAATTGGAGACTTGAGAAGATTGTAACAAAACGTTATTGATCAATTCTCAATTAAATCAATACGTAGGTGCACATTAGAGCTTATAGAAGTCAAATTTAAGAACAGTTCGGTTATTGGCGCGATACTAACGTTTGATTGGAATCGATTGATTATATTTATAGTGGTGATAACAATATCCACGTTGAGGATGTCCTGTTTTGCTGGGAAGTGTGCCAGGAAAATACTAAACACTTTTATATTCCAAGACGTGCTGGATTTGGTGGTGCGACAGACTGGACGGCTGTAAGAAGTATTTGAAATTTCATTGCAGACATAAAAGTCAGTACTTCTGTATCTTATGGTTATTACTGAAGTTGAAGGAAGTAAGTGGTCAATTTAATGTTTTGCGATTTAGTAGAGGCAATCCAGTAGTGACAATCTTAATGTCTTCATTTGAGATGTTTTTAGTTCTTTTGCTCATAAATGGTCTTTCAAAGTCACCATTATGAATAAGACAATCCAAATAACATAACAGTAAGTCCAACGACTGTCGAAGTTTAGCCATTTTTTTTTTAACTTTTCTTGATTTTTGTTTGTATGTAACCTAAAAATTTATATTATACTGTTGATTATGATTACCTTATGGAAAGTTATTTCAAAATTAATAGCATGACTTGAACCGGACCCCAGACAGACTAAATTAATAAAATGATGGTACAAAAAGCAACCTTAATTATCAGAATTTCACATATACAAAAAATTGTTATTATAAAAATTACATTATTATACGTAATTATCTTTTTATATTACCGACGTTAGAATATTAAGTAACAAGGCTTTGCAAACATTTACTTGAACTTGTATTTCTCCTAATGTATTCTTTTCACTTCTCTTAACAATTTGACGATAATTTAAGAGCACTCGGTAATTATGCCGTGAGTTCGTTTAATTAAAATGGTAGGTATGTTCAATACAATAGGAAATTGTGGTAGAGAACTGAGGGTGGGTACTTAATTGAATTATAACTTACTTCCCGAGCTGGAAGTTTGTACATCAGCCTTATTGTTCGGTCTCGCAAACTGTGTAAACTGAAAATGGTTAACATAAACAGTTCCAATTGAAATTTAATTATCTTAGATATAAGGAAAACGCCCCAAATTCAGACAGGTTAAGGAATTTCTGTTACATTCGTAACTGTAGAAATCAGACACACAGAAATCAGAAACACAGTATAAAATAAGTCCTTAGTTTTCATCAGTCTGCCCTCTCTACGTCATCTGTATTTTAATGTTTCATGCATCTCGAATTGTTAGAGTTCTCTTTTTCTTGGCTCAGCTTTTTATTCTGTTCCTTTTTCGCTGCCTTTCTTATTTCTCTAGAACGATTTTCCTTTGGGCTTCCTTCTTTTTTTATTAACAAATATTATCTCTAAGCATTAGAGATAGTGTTACAGCAGAACAGTTTCTTTTTAGTTTATTTGGGTGTTTCAGACCAGAATAGTGATTTTTTAATGGGGATGGCATGAGTTTAACTGTTATCTCCAAAGGTGGTGTATTAATGCCAAAATCGCTACTCCCTGCTGATAGTGTTGCATCATTCTATCTTATTTCATAACCTCCGATGATGCCTGTCGATATTTATGACGGAATTAGGGACTATTGATGATCGTAATTCCGACACCCTGTACTAATTAGGGATTATTAATGTCCGTAATTCGGAAACTCGTGTCGGTATTTGGACAAAATGCGTACAATTTATTATAATATAGCCAACGATGTCAAATATGTTCTTTTCTTGTGTAAAGACAGCAATAGAGCCATATGTATTATTTCTAACCGTGTACACAATTCCGACACACATGTCTGATTTACGGACGTGCTATATTTACATGTACCTAATTCCGACACCCCTAAATTTGTAAATAATAGTAGTTAAAAGAGTAGTACATACATCGTTTTATTATGTAAATATAAAGAATTTTTAGTCAGTCTAAATAGATATTATTAGAATTTTCTTAATTACTGCTATTATCGAATTGCAGTACCTTATAAGGAAGAAATAAACTTTCAGCATAACACTCAATTATCAAGATCAGCCAAACTTCTAGGTTGTATTCTGACCGTTAGAACATTGGTAGAATAAGAAACGATTGTGGGTTGATAAGTGTAATGTCAAATCACACAAACCGGATGTCCTAAAATAAAGTTCAATGTTGTAGCTTTCTTTTTTTTATCCAACTAAACAGAAATATGTCGGAATTTAGGACAGTGTCTGAATTTGGAACGTTTATTTTGGTTTTCAACTTTTTTCCCACAAAACTTTTGTTGAGATAGTAAATGTCGTTTGGAATAAAAAGTTTCATATGTTTCTTCAGTTGTTTATTCAATTTATTTGTATTATTTGTTATCGATTCTATTCTTTCCTTGCTTTCACATTGTTTGATACGTTTTCTATTTTTCCTTTTATTTTCCGGGCATGACATTATTGACAATAAACGCTTGTTTAAGTGTTCCCTAACAACACTAAATAAGTTGTCTTTCTGTACCATTTTAAACCCATGTAAAGAACATAGTTTCTGAGATGTTCAATTGTTTGTAAAACAGACCTTCTTCAAAAAGCTGATACATAAAAAATACACAGCTTGATGAACAACGTTTGGGACCGGATTTGTATTTAGTACAAAACAGAATCAAAAATATATACTTACTGTCATTGTTAATTGATTCAAAATGGGTTATTTTTCTGGAAAACCAGTTTTAAATTGGGATAATTTGGATGATAGAAATCACAAAATCATAAAAACTTTGCAAAGAAGAAGAGATTTCGTAGTATTTCAACAAAAATAATATACTTCTGCAAAAATTAAAATATTGTAGAACCATGTATCGTTTGGTATAAAAATATTCAAGCTTTTAATGTAAGTTTATTAGAAATTTTTCCTAAGTCGCTAATCTTTCGGCTCATCTTTTTAACTATATACTCCATATTACTTGTAAATTTTAATATATTGTCTAAAATGACTCCTTGATATTTAAATTTGTCCACTATTTCAACACCTAATAAATAAATAGAATTAAGAAATAAGCTAGTGCCACCGCAAACAGTTCCATATACCACTAAATTATTAGCAAATTACCGAATTTGGGTCATATGAATGATCCATGAGTATAGCTGAATGAATAGCTAAGCTGTGAAGCGATAAGCGCACCGGGTTGGTGGTATCAGCACTTCCTTCCAAGCACTGAAAACTAGATCACGTTATGTGAATGCTATTGATTATTTGAGTGCACATAAGCATGAATAAAATGTTTACTGGTCTCGTTTTCAAGAGCAGCAATATTCAGTGGGATACCAGCAGATAGGTTCCACTAATGCATGTACAATTTACTTTACCTTGGTTCTTTTTATAAAACTATTGAAGGCTAAATATTTTGTTTTTCAACAAACTGCAGCTATTAAAATACGGCATGTATTTATTAACTGTGTTATAGGTCCACTTGAGCCAAATGAAAATAAATGTAATTGGTGTGAACAGATTATGTCTGTCACGCGATTGTTTGTTAGTTAAAATAGATAAAGTTATCATGAAGTTGTACAAAGTGATGAAAGTGGCATGGAAAACTTATGAGTGGCCTGTATGAACTATATGCAGGAAAATGAAGAATATTAAACTGGATGTCACGGAATACAACTTTTAAAAATACCATGTTAACCAATTGGAACTGACATCTAAGGAGGAGTCTCGTTTTTAATGAGTTGCATATCACAGCGAAGAAACCGAAAAAAAGGGCGTAAATTATTGAAATGAAAATTGATCGAAGGACGAAAACATAAAACAGGACAAACAGGATGTAAACACTGTAAGGACGTTACCGACGAAAATATGGCAAGGATTTACATGATAAAAAGTACAAAACGGCGCGAAGGACAACAAAATCATTATCTATGTCCTTTTCATCATTTTTTTCAATTGTTTCTTTTACGTTATAGTATCCATTTTTGTCCATTGTTACTTTATTTTGTCTTTTTTACGTCGTTTTATCGTATTTCCCCTTGTTAGTCTTTTAATTTGTCATTTTTGTATTATTCGTTCTTGACACGGTTGATTCTTTTAAATAAATAAATAAATAAATAAAGTTTATTGTATACTAAGGTACAAAAGGTGAGTATAACACTAAATAGTGATTTAAAATACTACCCTTCATGAAATTGAAATTAAATTAAAACATATCTTCAAGGTGTAAAGATTGATTGAGGAGATCACGTTTGAGTGACCTCATCATTACCGAATGACTAGTGAATCCCATCGTATTCAGGACAGAGTTAATAATATATGAGGCAAGGTATGTGAATGATCTTCTGAAAGAGGACAGGCGATGCTCCGGTACAGATGCCATGGTAGACACGTGTCGAAGATCTCTGTCGTGGGCGGCGTTACGAAGTTGGATTCTTTCGGCCAAGTAAGGTGGAAGACCCTGGGCCACTGCCAATCGCACAACGCCAACGTAGTGCAGGAAGCGACGTTCACCCATCCGGAGCCAGCCATGATCCCGCAGAATCCCAGACATATGCTGACGTCGAGGACAACCCACAGCAAATGACATGCAGCTGTATTGGACGCTTTGCAGGCGGCGACTGCTGGCCTGGGTTAGGAACGGCCCATAAACGACATCCGCATACTCCAAACCGGACAGCACGAGGGAATCTGCAAGTTTGAGTTTAAGTTTAGTAGAAAAAACAGATTTAAACTGGTAAAGCATCCTCAGTCTGGCATATGCGCGTCGGCAAATACTGCCAACATGGGATTCAAAGGTTAGGCCACTGTCGATAATGACCCCCAAATTTCTCGCCTCGTCCACGATTGGAAGACTGATGCCATTGAGGTGAATCCTGACTTCTGAATTTCTGGCCGCAGCGACATCCTCGACACGTCCCCCAACGAAGAGCACCTGGCACTTGGTGGGGTTCAAGGAAAGAGAGTTGGAGGCTGCCCAGACATGAATTTGATGCAGGTCATCGTTGATGGCCGTCAAAGCTTGATTCATATTGTTCGTGGAGATGGGCGCATAGATCTGAATATCGTCAGCGTACATGTGGAGGCGACAGTGCTGAACTTTGCTAGGCAGATCCGCCGTAATCAGATTGAATAAGAGTGGACCAAGAACTGATCCTTGAGGCACGCCACTGTTGACCGTCGCCGCTTCGGAGATGCCTGAGTCATTAAGCCTCGTGCGAAACGATCTGCCACGGAGATAATCCCCAAACCAGCTCAGAACAGCATTCTCGATTCCGTAGTACTTCAGCTTGGCAAGAATACAAGCGGACGAAACGCTATCAAAGGCCTTTGACATGTCCAGCAAGACCAAAGCAGATGTCGAGTGGCTGGTGTGGGACGTGACAATATCGTCCAGAACACGCAGAAGTGCAGTCCTCGTTCCATAAGATCGCCTAAATCCCGACTGCATCGCTGGCAGAATTCTGTTGGACTCGAGATGCTGCACCAACTGCTCGTGGATGACAGACTCCGCAATCTTCGAAGTCACACATAATAGACTAATAGGTCTAAAATCACTGAACTCAGACGGAGAGGGCTTTTTGGGAATTGGCCTCACTAACGCTCTCCTCCAAAGTACCGGAAAAGCGCCCACTTCTAGGGAATAGTTTATAATGTGGGTTAAAGGCTGAGCACAGACAGCAACCGAGAGCTGTAACATCTTTGCCGAAATATCGTCCACACCGCAGCTCGATGACTTGAGGCGCGAAATCTGACGCTGTACGGTCACTACATCAACCGGGTGATAAGAAAACTTCCCGACTCCCGGACAGGATCCACGCTCGAATGACTCAACGTACACAGGGTCCGATGCAACATTAGGAACACTGTTCACGAAATAGTTACAGAAAGCACTCGCGTCACGGAGATCCAACGGGACATCGACTGAACCGCCTCGCGAAACACCCCATGATTTGAGATGCTGCCACAATTGACGCTGATCGCTCAAACCACTGAGCCGGGACGCAAAGTACGCTCTTCGTTCGTGGGTAAGAGCATGATTGTAGTAATTGCGGAGATCGCAATAATACTCTCTATGAACAGTCGATTTTGTACGCTTGTATTTACGCCAAGCGGAGCTCTTCATATTTTTTATCATTCTCAGCGTATCTGTGAACCAAGGCTCAGTAGGTTTGCGCCGATGTATGGCCAGTTTAAAGGGAGCATGAATGTCGAATAAATCCGTCAGACAGAGATTGAAGAAATCAACTTTTTCGTCCAAGTCTGTTAGAGAATACATGCAATCCCATGGAACAAACGCCGCGTCCCTGAGAAAAGCATCCTGAGAGAATCCTCGGAAGTCGCGCACACGGACAGGAGCCCGTTGCTCCACTGGAACGGCCTGTGGAACCCAACAAGCAATCGCCTCATGGTCGGAGAAGTCACACTCGATCACTCTGCTCTCAACATTGTGAATACTATCATCAATCAGAATGAGATCAATCAGTGACTCGGTATCAGGAGTGACTCGAGTCGGATCCGCCACAATCTGAGCGAGCGAGTGGTCATTCATAACAGATAGCAAAGAGTTTTTAAGCGCTGAGGGAGTTAACATGTTTATATTAAAATCTCCCAACGAAATGACGTGTTGCGAATGCCGACGAGCCTCACTAACCGCTCTCTCGAAACTAATCAGCGAGAATGCACCTCCGGATGGTGGGCGATATACTACTGCAACACTGAAGGTAATTTTTTTAATGACAATTTTTATCCATAGTTGTTCAAGATCTGGGTCGGGATCATTGATTTCGTCGAGAAGACAGTATTTTATGGTTTGCTTTATGTATAGAGCGACACCGCCACCTCTGCTTCTTCTGTCCTTCCGTACTATATTGTATCCCGGAATAGAAACGGCATCATCGGGTATATTTTCATTTAACCATGTCTCAGTAATTGCTAGGATATCGCAGTTTAAGCCAATTGCAAAATTTTTAATATCAGTAAATTTACATGGCAATGACCTAACATTGAGGTGAACGAATAGTGTTCTATTAACGGTGTCCGATGCGTCGTCAGCACATTGAGCGATGTCGGAACCCGACCCGCCTATTGCACCGACTGGCGTACTTGTAAAAAATGTGCCCCGTAATTGATTTTCTGTTGTTGCACTTCTGCCTTACGTCTGTAAATCGGGCAATCAGAAGCCCATGCAGCATGATCAATAGACGTAATATCCAAGCCCTTGTCTTTGGCAAGCTTGCAGTTTGTACAGCATCGGTTCTTAGCCACGCATTTATCGACCTTATGGGGACCGGCGCATAAAGGGCATACAGGATCCTTCTTATTGCAGTCATTCGATAAGTGCCCGTACTCACAGCAATTGAAGCACCTCAGTACGTCAATAACCTCAAACGCTCGGCAGCTATCCCAGAAGACGCTTACAAAGCCATCAGACATAAGTTTGCGAAACGTGACACCGTCTACCTCAATTATAATAGTAAATTCGGACTTACTCGGGATTTTATTCACCTTCAGTACATTCACAACGCAGTCATCGCTTAAACCATTTTGAGTTTTCACATACTTTTTGATGTCATCATTACTCAGCTCATCACGGAGACCAATCAACTTGATCTTCGGAAGTCTTCCGCTGGACATTTTTACCTCAAATTCATTTCCTAATTTGGACACAACTTCGTCGCTCAGCATTTTTGTGCGTTCCATGTCCTTGCATTCAACAACAACACCGCCCTTCGCAACCTTTTTCAATGAAATCAATGCAGAATCAATAGGATTGACTAAATTCCTCAACGTCTTTGTGGTATCGTCACTGCTCTTAGATGAATCTTTGGGTTTGATTATCACGACAGGACCGCACTTCTTCAAACCTCTAGACTTAACCATGCCAGCATAGGTGTTGGGTTCCTGATGCAAAGACACCTTGTGAACTTCGTCCAAGACCTCCCTGTTGGCACTCTTCACCGTAGAACCCATGACCTCCAAAGAACTTGTAATAGTCTCCAATGACTTTTCTTGTTGTCCGAAATGATTGCTTTGCTTCTTGAGAGAAGCCTTCAGCTCGTTGATACCGTTATAAATTTCCATCAGAACTGTCTTTTGCGCACATTTTCTATTCGACGAACAGATGTCACAAAACCACCCCAGGTTTTTATTTTTCTCCACGAAGTCTAAAACTTTCTCATCCAACTTGACACATTTGATATGAAACTGTAAATCACACAGGCTACACTGCGTAACAGATGAATTACGTTTAATTGAACTATTACACACACCGCAAACAATAGAATCGGACATCGCGAACCGGTGAAAATTCGCGTCCGACAGCGATGCCTGCGATCGATCGAATTCATGCTGTTGGTTGTGTTGTGTTGTTGGAGGTATTTGCTTCCTTCAGTTTTCGAAACAGCACTGTATATTATTTGCTGTCAGGAATGAACTTTTAATTCTAAAATGTATAACAGGTCGTACACCGACTTTTGCTGGTTTTTGCCAGATTAAAAATTTAACGAAAATGTAACAAAAGTATATAATCAATAATAAACAAATTTTGCTCAGTATTCAGGGTAATAACAACAGGTGATAGGCCCTGTGTTTGGTATAATATTGTTTCAGCATCAGCATCAACCTACTTATTGATTTTGGCTTTTCACTGACAAAGTTGTAAGACAATGTCTGCAAAGTTTTAAGGTAGGCCTGCAGTTGCCAATTTTCTAACAAACAATTGAATATCTCATAGAAACTGTTTATTTTGCATAGGTACAACGTTATAGAGTTGTATAAACAAAACAACTTGTATAAACTAAAATATGTCTGTATTGTAGAAAATGATGATCCGAACAACTTTTGTATAAAATAGTTTTTCGATATCTTAAGATAACGCAAATATCGATCAAATATCTGCGACTGTAATGACTCACCGTGTATATATTATGCATTGTTGGAATTTAAAAAAAAATTATAATACTAGTTAGTTACAAACTAGTTTATGCATTGGATTAATCGTTAAAAATGGTTCCCGATGTCAACATTTGGATTTGTAAGCAATGCTGCAGGGACCAAGTTGTTATTTATAACGATTCAAAGAGCTCGGTACTCGTTCATTATTATTTCCTGGTACTGGTAGCTTATTTCGCAAAAAATGCAGCGATAGACAACAAATGAAGCAAAACTAAACAGGTTATTAATGCCGCGTTCGATGTAGTTGATAATGAACATATGTCGTCATTTTGCAATGAACTGTACAGCTGGAAAAGTTAAGAAAAGCACCCTGAGTTTTATGATTTCGTAATACCACTTTGCATACACGTATACACGTGGGTGACATGACATAAAATAGATCGGTCGCTGATAGAATTGAATAGGATAGTATCCATAGAATTAATGGCAGTATTTCAACAGAAGCTTAGTCATTGTTAACTAATTAGAATTAGATAAGCATTTATACATAATTTTAACATCACCTTTATATATTAATTTAACATTAATCGTCACTACACTCGAATTTTTATTGAAATACGTATGTTTTTCATTCTCCACACAAAAATTTTATGCATCAATTAATTTCATCCATTTTATGGATATAAAATATATCCATAAATGAATAATTATACAAGGGTTAAGAGGAAAAACAGTATTTTATTACAATAATACATAACCTTGTACCATGGAACGCCAAATGAATTTAAGGAGTTGCAATAAAAAAATTCATAGGGATTTATTTGTATCTTCATTTGATTATTCAATTATTAACTTATTTATTGTTTCATCGTTTATTTTTATTTTTATAATGGTAAACATTTTCAAATTGTTTCAGATGCATTTTATAACTGTAACTTTTTAAGAATTTGCAAGAAGGCTAGTTCCATATGAAAAGTGTTACTCAAAATAACAATTACTGCATAAAAAATATGCATAATATGTTCAATAGTCCGGTTTATAGTATTACAGTTATAGTATTGTAATGTGAGAAATGAAACTTAGGGCATAATAATACAAAATAACTATTTATTATCAAAATAATGTTTACACAGACTTTTCCAATGCTTAGTTAAGCAGTTTTCCTCATTATTGAAGTTGTTTTGTTGCTCTGCTTTCGGAACTGTAATAAATAATTTATTCGCGTACTTTGGTGTTTTTCCAAAGTTTTTATTCCCTTTGCTTTGATTGAGTTCAGAACGCAGAAAGCTATATGGTTTATTGTTACTTATTTCTATTCGCTTCGTAGTCCTGTTATTTAAGTCATGTCATAAATAGTTATTGGTGTTATTTTGATGTTATTTTTTTCCTGGGAAAGATGCAGGCATTCTTTGTTTATCTCACGATATTACTATCAATATTTTTTTATATACTGTGTGGCCAAGAAAGGTCTATACCAATGAAAAACTTGTTTTTTTGTTTCCTTGTTCAAAAATTTCCTGGCTATTATGTAGTTCAATTATATTTATCCTTTCGCAAATTTAAGTTTTTCGTCATTGTTCACAAACACTTTTTATTGTTTATTCGTTAGGGTTAAATATTTGTAAGGTCCAATAATATTGTTATGAAAAAATAATTTTTGTAATATTTTGAATTTTTAATTTATTTCTGGTGCAAAAACATTGGGAAACTCAATTCGTACTTGTTCAACTGATTTATCAGAATCAATATATAAAACAGTATTATCATCTTTGTCCATCCCAATATTTAAATTGAATTTATAAAAAAATCTCTGCCCCACAAAGGGCAACAATTTTCACTGACATACAATTTTAATTCCTGTTTCAAATTATTAAACTCAATTTCAACAATAATATAACCTAATGGATATATTTTAATGCCGTCATAACCGCACAAAATATTTTTTTGTTTCAATAAATGGAAACTTCATAAAATTAAAAGCCTAAACTCTTTTAGATATACAGGGTGAGTCACTAGAGTCGCGGTGGTAGATATAGCAATTATCTTTAGAGATGGAAAAAAATATTTAATACAAAAGTTGTTTGGCATATCATTTTCTACAACGTAAAATTATTTTCATTTATACTGGGTGTTGCATTTAGGCGTAGCAGAAAATAAATTAACTTTTTTAAATGGAATGCCCTGTATATTATAACATATTATGATTGCGAAGAAAATTGTCTTACTAATTGTATCAGGTGATATTGACGTAAAGCTAATAGTTTGTGCAATATTCAATTTTTTATTAAAAAAATGGCCGTTGCAGGCCTTTTCCGAAAACTACGTAATAGCGTCATTTTTGCAGATATTTTCTTACAACTTTGTCAGAAAATAACCAATACTAATAGGGAGGTGATAGTGCCCAAAGAAATTTGATGCGCTATACAGGCTGTTCCTAGCACCTAATCAATTTTGATATTTTTCAAATGGCTTTTTCTTGAGTTTTTTAAATGGAACGCCCTGTATATTATTTGCTGGTTGCATTTCCCATTAAGTTGCCTTTAATTTATATTAAGTGTGGCATATACATATTTGTACTCGTTTTCGTGATAGTTGGAATTTAAAGAAAATGTGTAATAAAGTATACCAATACAGTGCTTTAATATTACACCCTGCATAACATGGTTCTTTTTTAATGATTTTTTTTTTGTAAAGATAACATAGAAAGGAAAAAAATACTTTTGTTGAATTAAAAAAACTAACAGAATTGCTCAAAATAAATTGAAAAGTACATGGAATTACCATTTAGTTACTCAATATGAAAAATTAAGATAATTTGAGACAACTAAAAATTAAATAAAAACAAATAATTAAGAGAAACCACAACTAATAACATTTATTAAACTATTTTTTAAACTTGATAAGCATTAACATAAAACTAGTAAAAAACTATAACAATTAAAGATAAAACAACAAGTAGTTATTGATTTGGTAGGTGTTCAAAATGCCCTCCATTCTGTCTTCTACAAGCATTAATCCGATGGGTAAAAGATCTCGAAGTATTTCTTAACATCTCTCTCTTATTTTCTCTGATGTCAGCAAAAACATTTCTTATTCTAATCTTCATATCGTCTTGTGTCGTAGGTGGTGTCTGGTATACCAATTCCTTAACATGACCCCACAAAAAAAAATCCAACTTATTTAGATCAGGAGATCTTGGCGGTAATAACGTAGGGCCTCCTCTTCCAATCCATTTGTTGGGGTATTGGTTGTTCAAAAATTGTCTTACGTTCAGACTAAAGTGGGGTGGGGCTCCGTCGTGATGGAAAATTAAGTTTTGGCGAATATTAAGCGGCAAATCATCTAAATATTCGTGTAGATGGTTGTTAAGAAAATGTAAGTACCTTTGACCATTTACGGAACCCTCAAAAAAGTAAGGCCCTAGCAAATTGGTACCTACTGTTCCACCCCATACATTGAGTGACCATCTATGTTGATGGTCCAAAGGCCTGATAACGCGAGGATTTTCTGTTGCATAAACATGGAAGTTATGTTGGTTAACATACGCATTTCTATGAAACGTAGCGTCATCAGTAAAATAAACAAAGTCAAAAAAATTTGCTTGTTGTTGAATTTTAGCAGCTGCCCAATTACAAAAATTTAATCTGTTTTCTAAATCGTTTTCGCTCAATTCCTGTACATGTTGCACATGATATGGATGATACTTGTGTCGCCGTATTATTCTGGACACAGATGATTGGGTTATTCCTTGATTTCTTATTTGTCTAGTGCTTGAGTATGGATTTTCTACCACACTAGCAACTACCAGAAATTCATTCTCTTCATGTGTCGCCGCTTTTGTTCTTTTTCTTTTTTTGTAAGTAATAGTACCTGTTGATTCAAAACGTTCCCGAACTCTATTAATTGTTCTTGCATCGGGATGCCGTCTTTCGGGATATCGCTGAGCGTAAATTCTTGAGGCCAGTAGAGCGTTTTTGCCGGCTTCTCCATAGATGTAAATAATATTTATCAGTTCGTCTTTAGTATAATTAAAATTCATCGTTAACAGAGATTACAAATGTTGGTTAGCTATATTAAGTCTGTTGACAGCAATAACCACACGTCTGTTATTTGTTTTTGTTTCCATGACAACGAGGTTAAGTAAATCTAAGCTAACTTAAAATATTAGCGTAACTCTGCTATTTAAATGTATCTTTATAAAAAATAGCATTTTTAACTTTACCAACATTTATAATTTATTTATATTATAACAAAATACATGAAAAAAACTAACTCAATTATACAGGGTGTAATATTAAAGCACTGTATTGGTATACTTTATTACACATTTTCTTTAAATTCCAAATATCACGAAAACGGGTACAAATATGTATATGCCACACTTAATATAAATTAAAGGCAACTTAATGGGAAATGCAACCAGCAAATAATATACAGGGCGTTCCATTTAAAAAACTCAAGAAAAAGCCATTTGAAAAATATCAAAATTGATTAGGTGCTAGGAACACCCTGTATAGCGCATCAAATTTCTTTGGGCACTATCACCTCCCTATTAGTATTGGTTATTTTCTGACAAAGTTGTAAGAAAATATCTGCAAAAATGACGCTATTACGTAGTTTTCGGAAAAGGCCTGCAACGGCCATTTTTTTAATAAAAAATTGAATATTGCAGAAACTATTAGCTTTACGTCAATATCACCTGATACAATTAGTAAGACAATTTTCTTCGCAATCATAATATGTTATAATATACAGGGCATTCCATTTAAAAAAGTTAATTTATTTTTTGCTACGCCTAAATGCAACACCCAGTATAAATGAAAATAATTTTACGTTGTAGAAAATGATATGCCAAACAACTTTCGTATTAAATATTTTTTTCCATCTCTAAAGATAATTGCTATATCTACCACCGCGGCTCTAGTGACTCACCCTGTATATGAAACACTAGCACCTGTGTCTAAAATAAACTCAAAATTATTCCATCTTTAATAACCTTACATTTGATAAGAGAGTTACTCACTTTTTTCATTGGCGCGAATAAAATATTTAGTGCGTGTTTGATTGGAAGACAATCAGGTGATCTTGGCAAATAATTACTAGAGGCTTGTTTTAAGTTGCGAAAACTCTTAACATGGGATTTATCTATTTTATTATTATTTTATATATAAATATTTATTTATGATTTAATATATGTCGTTATTATTTATATACTTATTTGTCAATATATCGCGGCGTTGTCATATATCACTAAACATTGGGACTGGAGGCGCAGTTTATTGGTCGGTTGTTTAACGAAGCCAAGGTTTAAGATTATTACAATTGGCACAATATGAAACAGAGGTTTAGCAAGGGGAAGCAAGGCACAAAGTATAAACGATACCTCACAGAAAATAATGGCCGCCCTGAGAATAAGGAAAACCAGATCTGAATTAACAAACAGTTACCGTTTCTATATACACAATTTTGCAGAGCTATGTTGAGCAAAATATGAAGACATATAAGCGGATTAATTAATTAACGCGTAACTTCTACGTACGCATTTTAATTGTTTATCTAAAATAACCCCTATTCAGTCTTGTCATAAATATTCATATTCAATTCAAAATAACGATGCTTTCTTGAAAGCAGCATCGTATTACGAGAATATTCTGACAAGAGTGATAATATTTCATTGTTGTGTTATACATGTATGTATCATGGGACCGAAGCTTTTGTATTTCAGATATTTGATCTCAAATATTTTAAGGTTGATATCAACTGGGGTTTATTCAAAAACCGGTTTTAGAAAAGATACACTAAAATGTAATTTTTCTCAGCAAAAAAAAAAGTCTTCATATATATGACCCCGCACGAGAGAATTGCCCTAACTGCCACCTCTCGTTTCGATAGTATTGACTCCTGTGTTTAAAGGCACATACCTCTAAAACTACTGATCACAAAAAAATGAAATAAAGTATATCATACTCCTGAATCATTTCTACATAAGTTCTATGACTGTCTAAATTCTTTGCCTCTCGGTGTAAACATGAGCGCGAGACAAGTGAAAAAAGTACCCGAGTTTTGCAGTTTAAATTAACGCTCGTCTTTCCGATTTATTTTCTCCTAAACCACTTACCACAAAAATTTCAGTTTTTGTTCAGGTTGCACCTAGAGTCTCTTCTATAGATTGACGTTTTTTTCAGTTTTTATGTAATAAAGGTTGCGCACAAGATTTTGATGGAAGCCGATATCTCAGGAACGTATGTTAGCAGGACAACGCAGTTAGCATGCAAATAATCCTTATTTACTGCGATACACATCCCTTGAATTTAATAGCATTTCGACTATTTGTTAATTTTTAGGACTGAAATAAACATGAACAATGTTTTGCAAAGATGCAAAGTTTTGACGCGATCTGAATCCGTTTGAATCCGTGTTTGTAAAATATTGTTGGATATACAGTGTGTCCACGAAAGTCCGCACCATATGGAGAAATCTTTTATTGCGTGTTTCTCAGAAAATTTTATTCTTTATAAAAGTTGGCGGCTCGTATGAAACTAAAACTGCAACCGTCAAATATGTAAATTTCGGTGCCATATACCGAGCGATTCAGAATATATGAATTTGTGATAAGAGTAAAGTACCTTTATTTTCATTATTATCGATAAACTTTATTTGGAAATATTCTTTAGAAGTAAAAATTATATTCAAATATGAAGTCACAGCCACCTACCTTGAAAAAAAAAAATATTTTCAGTTTTTTCTTAATTATTACTCTTGTGACAAATATTAGTAAATGCCAGTGATACTAAAAGGTTCTTTTTAATATATTTTTTACAAATTTGAATACATTTGTTATATTTTTTGTTATTTTGGTATGATACCTAATGTTTATTTAGAACTAGCGCAAAATTACCCATTTTCTTGGTGCGAAGTTGATATTTCACCCTGTAGATATTAATATATCATACAATAGCTAATTCAGGAGTGTGACATACCTTTTATTCAGTTAATATTAATGACTGGGCATAGGTTTATTTACGCGTTTTATTTTCAGTGATAATATCTCAATAAACATAACTGAAACTTCAAACAGTTGCGTTTTGAATTAATTACTTTATGCAAAAATGCATCCTTTTATGTACAGCAGCACAAAACGCACCACCTTCTTGCTGTAAGAATTTGACTAAAATTAAAATAACACCTAGTCTTTTGTTTTTTTTTGTTATTTTACTTGATCGTAACCATTATTATTAACAAAAGGTCGACTTTACGTTTTTAATTACCTAATATAACCGAGTGTAGGCAAGCCAACGCACTAATTCGATATTCGCTGTCATTAAATCACGGACGCTGATCTACTTTTTTAAACTTTCAATATTTTATTTGTGATTTTCGTTTCTAATGACCATTTAGAACTGTTACATTAAAGAATATGAAACAAAATGTTTATTGTCTTTATGCAAGATTGTTTAAATTTTAAAATAAGCATACATCAGTTATCACAGATGGATATGAAAAACAAAAGCATTTGACATTATCCATTTAATCGTACCCACTGCAGTTTATGTTAGTTTATGTGCTGTAACTTTTAAAACCATGCTTACACTCCAACAAAAAGTTAAAATTGATTTTATACATGGAGAAAATAGACCGCACCGAGAAGTTGCTGCTATTTTCATTGAAAGACATCTACACAACCAAATTGCCCATTCAACCATTTCCAGGATAATGAGAAAATTCAAACAGACTGTGTCTGTTGAAAATAGCTTCAAGAAACCCCACAAAAAATATGTTGCCAAAAATGAGGAAACACGTTTGCCAGTGTTGCAAGAAGTAATCGAGCATAAAACGACTTCTGTTCGAGAAATTGCTTCACACAGCCAATGCAGTAAGCCAACAGTACATAAAATACTAAAACTAAACAAGTATCACCCTTATAAAAATTTATAAGTACACTAAAAGAAAGAGACTTCGACTTCAGGTATGACTGACATCTGGTTTGACGGGAAAATGGAGGAGAACAGATTCCTTTTAAAAAATATTCTTTGGACAGACGAGGCAAATTTACCTCAAATGGGTCAGTTTCTTCACAATGTTGCCGGTGGTGGGCACATGAAACCCCGAACTGTAATCGTACAATAGAATGCCGATATCAGTACCATTTTACGACTAATGTGCTGTGTGGTATTTTGAATAATCAAATATTTGGGCCCTTTTTTCGTCCAAATTTAAATAGGGAATTATATCTTCAGTTCCTGAACAGAGAGTAGTCACCTTTTTTGGACAGTTTGCCGTTGATTCAACGGGCGTCAATTTGGTTCCAGCTTGATGGTGCGCCCATACACAATAACAACTCTGTTAAGAACTTTTTAAATCATAAATTTGGCCATCGCTGGATAGGCAGAAATTCGGAATCAAGTAAAAAATAAAATATACAAACACCGACCATTTAGAGATATAAATCATTTAGAGGAAACTATAGAACATAGTATCCAGAACATTCCACCGAATTTTGTTAGTAATGCGGCCAAAGATGTTTCTAGAAGAATGTGTTTATGCATTGAACGGGACGGACACCACACAGAAACATGATGAATAGATATTTAACAACTCTTTCGATGTTAGGTTTTTTTTTTTAATTTATAATAATGTATGCATTTTTGTAATTGTAAGTAGTAGAAATAAAATAAGTTCATAGATAATAAATTATTAACATATTCATAATAGTTATTAACTTAATAATGGGTAAGTCAGTCATAATTAATTCAAGAAACGATAGATGTTTGATGCTTTAGTTATTTTTATTAAAATATTATCAGTGAAAATAAAATTTCATAAGTGGTAGTACCGCGCGTACGACCACTTGCGAATCGCTCGCTGTAGATGGATAACTACTATTATAAACCTATCCACAGTCATTAATATTAACTGAATAAAAGCTAAGTCACGCTCTTGAATTAGTAATTGTATGATATATTAATATCTACAGGATGAAACATCAACTTCGCACCAAGAAAATGAGTAATTTTGCCCTAGTTCTAAATAAACATTAGTTATCATACCAAAATAACAAAAAATATAAAAAATGTATTCAAATTTCTAAAAAATATATTAAAAATAACCTTTTAGTATCACTGGCATTTACTACTATTTGTCACAAGAGTAATAATTAAGAAAAGAACTGAAAATATTTTTTTTCAAGGTAGGTGGCTGTGACTTCATATTTGAATATAATGTTTACTTCTAAACAACATTTCCAAATAAAGTTTATCGATAATAATGAAAATAAAGGTACTTTAGTCTTATCACAAATTCATATATTCTGAATCGCTCGGTATATGGCACCGAAGTTACATATTTGACGGTTGCAGTTTCAGTTTCATACGAGCCGCCAACTTTTATAAAGAACAAAATTTTCTGAGAAATACACAATAAAAAATTTTTCCATATGGTGCGGACTTTCGTGGACACACTGTATAATAAAAAATGGTTTGATTCCTTATTCTTATATATTTATTTTAGCAATCGCTACATGTTTCGTGCTCCAACTGGGCACTTCTTCAGGCGCTACAGGAAAAGAATACAAATTACACATTTGACAAACAAATCAAATTCTCAAAAACATAACTGTAAAGACTGTATAAACTTGGATATAATTAATTTTACATCTAAATTCATTATTTATATTTAACTCGCACTACTATTCAAAATTCCGAAATTAAATTGTTCTGATCGTATCGTACTAATAGTAAATAATCTCCCACTGTCCCAGCTACGTTACCATTTACCATTACGGATGACGTAGTGCGCGCTGCACGAAATTTATATCATTCATATTAAATCGCTTTCAAAATTACTTAATAGTATATTATAATACAAGTTTTATAAGAAAAAATTGGCGCACGAGTTGTCCCAAATGGAACGAGTGCGCCAATGCGTCTTATAAAACGAGTATTATATACTATTTTTTCTACTTTGCGACATTAAACTTATATAAATTTCGAAAATTGCGGTTGCCATCTGACAATCTAGAGTAGTTTCATATTCGACAGTTGTAGTTGTGGTAACAGATGTTGAGATGTCATCCTTATTTGGCACTTGACGTCAATATCATCAATCTTGGAAAACTAAATGTTACTAAAAGTTTGTGATCTAGTGTTTTCATAACGACACTGAAAGCGGTTTCGTTATGAGTTTATAACGAACGCAAAGTAAAAAAAAATTATTATGCAATTCTGTTTCTACGGTTGCATTGACGATTGACATGACGATTGATTACGTCCATATCCGGATATCGTGCTAATATTCGTTACTGAGATACCCGCTTCCATGAAAATCTTGTTCGCAACCTTTATTACACAAAAGCTGAAGAAAACAAAAACGCCAATCTATAGAAGAGGCTCTAAATGAACGTTTATTTAAAAGTGCAAAAATCGGTGACCTTTTCTATTTCTCTCGCGCTCATGTTTACACTAAGATGCAAAAAATGTTGACAGTCATACAACTTATGTAGAAACGATTCGGGAGTATGATATAGTTTATTTAAATTTTTTCTGTTCGGTAGTTTTAGAGTTAAACGCCTTCAAACAGAGGATTCAATATTATCGAAACGAGAGATGGCAGTTAGGGCGATTCCCTCGTGCGGGGACACATATCTGTTTCCTTTCCAAAATCATAATTGAAAGAAGATATAGATGTACACCTTATTTTGCCAAGATGGGAAATGATAAAGTTACAATTACGTCACAAGTTTAGCTACATCAAAACCTTAACTGAAATAGATATATCGTGTTTTTTTTTTTCATTTTATAACTAAGAATTCATCTGCAAAATTAAAAAAAAAAACAAATCTAAAGCACGTTTTTACAAGGAATCCAATTGGAATCACCAAGCGCCATCTGCACAAAAGAAATCGAACTTTTTACACCGGTAGAATCAAAATGATGGTGCTAAGTTCGAGACGCCCTGTAATTAAGGAACATGGGTAGGTTTACAACTACTCTGTTACAAAGTCTCGATTATTCTCAACATTGCAACTTTTTTTTTGTTTATCCTTATTTGTATAAATTTTAACGACCTGTGCTCGTAAAAGATAATTGCTTAAGGTAGTCGCTGAGACGGTTCGTTTACGAAGAACTTGTAAACGCAAGTATTGGACATTCCTTAGTTGTTCCAAAACTTTCCTTAATTAAATATTGTCAGCAGCATGAATACAATACTCGTCAAAAGGTCCATTTCAGATTACCAAAATATACGAAAGTATTACGCAAAATTCATTTTATTACAAAGCATTGAAGATGTTTGACTGACTACCAAGTGATATTAAATAGTGTAAATAGTAACGTATATCAAAATCATTTCTACCCCACCTTTTTTTTGTAGTGTCCCTAAAATCCCTATTGACTGGACTATAAGTAGTAAAGACTATAAGTAATTTTTAAAAGTTGTTGATTAAATAATTACAACAAAAAGTTGCCATAAAAGTACTGAATGGTTCCTTGATTTTGATTGTAGTATGTCAACAGGCTTTGCATTTGATAATATCCGATTGAAAATTATGACGGCATTACCGATTTAAACGCCGTCTTAAATCTACGCTATTAGAGAATACTAATTTTGAAAAAAACCCGTAAGATAAGTGAAGAGTTTATAGATTAGTGTTATTAGTGTATAATCAGTGATTATACACTAATAGTAAATTAATAAAAGGCAAATAATTCGTTATTCCAGTTCGATTATCAGTCAATTATATACAATTTTGTCATAGTTTCAAATTAACATTACCAATCATATCAAAATTTCAAATCAGATTTTCAAACAAGAGATAGAACAAATCCGTAAAATCATTGGTAGCTACTAATATCCACTACAAAAGTTGCAATTTAGAAAAACACAAAGAATTTTTTTTTTTTTAGATACGTGGCTGTGATATCTAATTTTACTCTGTTTTGAGGTTTCCGTATTACGTATAACAGATGTGCTTGTCTTAAAGTTACTTGAGACCGTAATAAAACGACGATTTTTTTTTGTTTCAGTTGCAGTAGTTGTGGCGTTCTTCCTGTGCTGGGCTCCATTCCACGCACAACGGCTATTTGCAATATACGTGACGCCGACTGACGAGGGCACCGAGAATCGAAACGTATATCTGAAAATCTACGAAGTTATGACTTATGTCAGCGGCGTCCTCCATTACCTCTCTACAACTATTAACCCTCTTCTCTACAACATCATGTCCAACAAATTCCGCGAAGCTTTTAAGGTATGTAAACAAATGAGGTTCGTTAAAGCAAGTTTCTAGATTTCGTATTTTATTTGATAATGCAGAATTTAAAGCGTTTTGCAATAATTCTGTCAGTGCATTTTTTGTTCTGCTTATTGCTCTGATAATAAGCCAAAAAATAATTAACAATTAACAATTATGTAATCCGAATGCGCCCATCACTAGATCAGATCGAAAAGATCGATCAAATCGATCTTTCAAATAAGAAGATCGATCGATTTTTAGGCCCAGCCCTACACAAGTGTAACAAATCAGGCGTTTTTCAAAATACTGGACCACTATGAAAAATTTAATGTCGTGTATTATTTAAACAATTTTAGAGTGGTACAATCAAGACAGATTTATATTCAAATATCATAGCAACTCAAACAATCATAGCCAACTTTCAATTTAAGGGAAATCTAACTAATAACAAATTATTAAGTCGCGCCCTGAAAATCCTGAATCGCAGTTCAAGCGCGAAATTCAGTTCAGCAGTTCACCTAATAAATATGCAGCTAGTGGTTTCGGATGCTGAATTGGCAAATCTACTCGAAATGAGACCGCTTGTATACTACATACCTGAAAGACCATCGTCTAGTGCAGAGGTTCTCAACCTTTTAGGTTCTGTGTACCACCTAAAAAATATCCAAATTTCTTCGTACCACAACCCTTTATACAAAAATGCTTATTAATACAGGGAAATAAATAATCCTACTTAATTATTTTGTAATAAGATAAGAACATTTATAACAAAAGTTCACTTGGTGGAAGCATATTCTCATCGAAACCAATAACAATAAAAATTATATACCTAACTAACCTAATTGTGTACCTAAATTTCATTTGGTACACAATAGTAAAATAAAAACACCTTGGGGTTGTTTTGCTAAAAAATAAAAATTAACATCGGTAAAGAAGCTGCTAGTCTATAAAAAAAGCAAATAAACCCCTGCTTGAAGACGTTAAATTTTTTTTAAGTATCATGATCTGTGTCAATTAGTTTCAAGCTCGAATTTGGTTCAATCATTAATTTTGGCTTATGTTTGTTGTTTAAATATAATATCGATGAAAACCCATACCTACATAAATTTCACATAAATCGTGGCGCAAAAAGGCATTACAAATCTTATATCTTAATCTCCAGTTTCTTTAAAATAATTCTTCCTCTGAATCCAGAAAAACGGTGATTGTAATAATTTTAAATTCTATCAGCGCTGTCTGTGTGAGGAAATGTCTAGCAAATGTTCTTTTTCTATTAGGTTGTGAAGTTTGGTATTTACAAACCTTTTAGATTTCTGATTTCAATTTTCATTGTCATTGTCAATAATTTTTTATATCCGACTAATTCATCATTGATGTTTCCCATCTTTCTTCAAGGGAGCCTTCGAATGCTGGCAATAAACTACATTTACTTTTATTAACTTCTTTTATAATTAACTCGATTTATTTATTGTTAATTTTATCTTCAACGATAATTAAATGAACCTTTGATACCTGCAAACCTAAATTTAATTCACACAGCGTTCCAAAAATATCAGCTAAATATGCTAACTTCGAAACTCGAACTCGAACTTTTGAATTCGAAATTAGCGTTTTCAAGAAAAACTTGAACTTTTGATTTAAGTTCGAAGAGACGATTCAAAACTTTACCTCTCGAGAGCCAGCTATCATCGGAATGTAACAAGAGTGACTTCTGTTGCTACCCATCTCCTGACATAATATTGAAAACATTCGTGAACTGAATGCTCGACTTTTAATAATATTGACTGCAATTCTTTTTTGTTAAAGCCCGAGCTCCATCAGTGCAGACACCAGTGCATTTCGCTCATGGAATGGAATTGTTAAATATAAAATTATTAAGAAATTTGAATATTTCACCAGTTGTTCTTTCGAGCAGAGGTTTACAAAATAATTATTCCTCTGCAATTTTCTCTTCCACCTCAAATCGGATAAAGACTAATAATTGATAAAAATTAATTATGTCAGTATTTTATCTACTGTACCTTTGATTTATCTTTTATCTACACTTCCTTGTACACAAAGTGCCATTTGAAATTCGTCTGCGTACGGTAATGGATATTATCTGATCTGACCGCTATAATTTTGGGTCAAACAATTTAACAATATAATCTGAATAAATATGATTTTAAGTTTGGTACCTTTTGCGTACCACCTGGAAGTCCTTCGCGTACCACCAGTGGTACGCGTACCACCGGTTGAGAACCCCAGGACTCTAGTGGATATTTTGAACATAGAGGGTGTCTGCACAAATTGTGGCTATATTCTTCTTCATTAAGAAACAATCTAATGTGGCCAAGCACATGACTTTATCATACTATATATAAAATTAATAGTTTAGCTGCATGAGATTCGCTATTTGCTCAAGATCGGCCATGTCTGTATTAAAATAAAACTAGTAGAACTAGACAGATATGTCGATTAAAGCTGCGTTCGGATATTGTACTCGGTTGACACCGGGTACACCGTCCAAATGACACTTACGTGTTATTGGGTGTAAAAAGTGTAATACAATATCCGAACGCAGCTTATATTGACAGAAGTTATTGTCAAAACATTAGCGTTTGACACTACCCACTTGATTGTACCAAAAAATGTCATAGTCATAAATTATTCAGAATTTCCTCATCTTTAATTTATTGTTTAACTATTTCGACGAAATTCCAGAAATGGCGGCTTATTTGCAAAATCTTTCAAAACGCTAAGACTAAACCTCCAGTTCCTTTGGACCCTTTTCAACAGAAAGCTTTTCAGCTCTAAGTTTGGTTATGAAACTTCTAAATATGAAGTTTCATCCCGATACCTTTAGTAGTTTCTCAGGAATCGTCGCCACAAAAAACGGGTACACACACACATACACACACACACACACACAAACAATTTTTTGTACGGTGGTCAAAAATGTTCAGGGGACCAAAAAAGACATAATTCCGCTTAAATCCCAAAAAATTTTTTTGGCACAATTACAATACTTTACATACTGCGTATGATAAAGTAAAGAGAACGATGATAATTGCGACAAAGATCAAGCTTAAAGTTCACGGTCACTGTTGGTCACTGTCTCCTTGTCATCTCTACACAAGGAAAATGTGGTTATGTATGCGCTTTTACTATTGACGTTTGACATCAATGCTACCACTTTTACAAACGTACAAGCTACTAAAAACAGTGTTACAATTTGCTAATTTAACACCGAAAAAAAGTGTTAAAATGTATCCACTGTGAACACAAAGTTGAAAAACATTATGACTATTGACTGTTAATCTTTTTAGCTTGAGCTAAACAATGGTTGACATCGTGGGTTGTCAAAAAGGAACCTTTAAGGCTCGCGCCTCCGACCCCCAAAACGCGAAAAAGGCCAACGTCATAATTATTGCGCCAATCGTGAAATGCTCGCTACCATTCGATTCCTAAGGTCCTTATGCAACTGTAATCGGCAAGGAATATTTCAATATTTATGGAAATTATTTATGCATATTTTGGTGTGGACTACAAATATAGACATGCTTTCCGATGGCGTTGCGCCTGATTATTGTCTGCTGTAATACATTATAAAATATAATTAAATGTTAACTATAAGAGCACAAGTTATTTTCTTCTGAACTTCTCTAGACTTGCACTCTGGAGTATTGTAGTGCGTGTTTGTAGTGAGGTGGAAACCATGGAAACCAATAGCGACGATTGTGAAAGTACTATATCATCGACTAGAAAACTTAAACACAGTGCAATTTGAATATTTGGACAAATAGAAAGCAATAAATTTATTTCTTTAGGTTATACCATACGTGAAATGTAATAAATACGAAATAAAAGCAGACATGTTTGTAGTAGCGCCATCTACATCTGGTGATTTTTTTATTTCGAAGTTTTGGAGAGAAATTCGCTACAGTTCGCTATTTTAATTGAGACGGGAGCCTTAACAAAGCTAGGATATTGAAATGGTGTTATTTGTCTGCATATATATATATATATATATATAGTTTTCGACTTTTCTTTTTGGCGCTTGAAGTCCTTGGTTTTAGTTTGGCAAGAAATTTACGTCATTAACTGAACGTCAATCGAGTAAGGAATTAACGTCAATATAAAACAGGCAAAAGAAGCATGCAATACTACCTGCCCAAATTAAAGATTAATTTGAAACCCCACTCAAATATGTATAGGAAATCGAACGAGGTAGAAACTAATGTCTCCAGGTAAATTAAGTACCTATCGCCGAGAAAATCGCATTAATTTATAATTCCTTTTCGAATGTAAAATGACTGCGAATCTAGTAAATTGGCTCCTGCTTAGCCGGCAGGCCGACTGTTCTTTGCCACCAATAAGTGGCAAATTAAATGAGCTCTTTGAGGTCGACTTCATTTAGAGACCATTTTGCTGGCGGACTTTGTAGAATGCTTATTTTATTTATGCTTTGAATTCAAAAAAGAAAAAACCGAACAAGCCAGTACGTTGTTGTTAATTATTGATTGGAATCAATCGTTTCTTTTTTCTGAATACGAACCAAACCCAAAAATTTCCTATCACGTGAGATTTTAAATACCGGGTAACCCACGCCATAGTTACACCCGTTTATCTTTTTTATTTAACACGCTGGTCGAATGAAATTTTTTAGAAGTGCTAGTAGACAAAAAGTGTAATATTTTGGGGTAGTCTTAAAGTATTTCCGGTATTTCCGGAAATGACGTCAACATTGAAATTTTAAATGGCACGCTATATTATTTGTGTGATGTTTTCAATCAAGATGATATTCTGAACACAAAAGCATAATAATAATAAATAAATAAATCGATCGTCAACTTTATCACGAAGGCAACGCCAAAATTACTTTTTATTGCTTAATCTAGATGGCTACCAATTGTTGCAAATAGTCGAAATTTGACTAATAAACACTAACTAAATCGATGTTAGCCGATATTGCATTACTCGCGCCCTCTAGCGAGTACTAATTGGTTTTTGGCCAATTGATCGGTTTTTTTTCGTGTACTTTATGGGTACAACGTGCTTATTCGATACTTACATTTTTTCCCAATTCCAATAACACCAAGTACTTGTTATTTTTCTGAAAATCGTAGCGTGGAAATGTTGTTTAAAATGAAATAAGCTGGTCATGTAGAGACCTAACAAGCAGCTCAACATTGGTACAATTTTTCAAACAACCTATAAGAGACATCAATATTTTTACCTTTGCTATAAATTTATTTTACTTTAGTGTACAAAAAGGCCATAAACAAACTATATGCAAGAAGTGGATACTGTTGTAGGAAGTATCAGGTCCTGCGCGGCGTGCTTGTCTCAACGACGCACAGTGGTTGAAATAGTCATTTTGAACGCGCAAAACTATTTTTTGCCCTAAAATAGAGTGCGATTAGAAATAAGCAGGGATGTGAAAGCGTAATTTACCGCGTAAATTACCGAATTAATTACCGTAATTAATGGTAATTTACCGATTTTTAATTACCGTAATTTACGGCGTAAATTACCGATGGTAATTTACCGTCAATTTAAATTACCGTTGATAATTTACCGACAATTTTAATGACCGTCGGTGATTTACCGGAATTTATAAATTAATTTCAAAGACCTTCCATCAGTAGACGCATAAATGCGCCCCACCCCTCCTAAGCAGTCGACAAGTGCACTGTTGGTTGCGTTTGCCTGGGAAGTATCTAACAATCCGCGTGGTACATGGTCGGACTCGTGCGTCGTCGTATTGACCATTCGTTATAAGGTCTGTATCATAGGTTAATAGACAATGACAATGTTATTCAATGTGTCATTTAGCCAATGGAAATGGGTCTATGGGTAAAGTTAACACATCCAATGACAGTCCCATTGCCCGTAAACGTTATATTTTTACTATTCCAAATCATCCGACATTACTTGCGAAAACACAGAACTAATATTTTGTATTTAATGAATAGAGAAGTGGCAAACTCCTTCGCCAATGACGACCAATCCAACAAATCCGATAATGCAGCTCTGAAATCAGAAGCCATGTATTATCAAAATTCATTTTTTAATAAATATACCCGTGTTCAAAAAATGATCGAGACTAAAAAATGGTTCAGACCAAAAAGCCTCTGTGAAACGGAGAGTTATTTTATGAATCTGGACAGAATTAAAGTGTTTAAGTAAGAACGTAGGCTTTCACGGCCAGAATCATTTAGAAAATAAACTGCTTCCGGGTTATGCCGTGTGTCAAGATTTGTTAATGCTGACGTTTCGCGAACTATGTTGGTCGCTTCTTCAAAGCTAATTGAATACTGAAGACCTACCAAGAAAGTCTTAAATATGTCAAACAAATCAAACATTTCACCTTTTCCAAGCTATTTTAAGAAACATTTGATTAAAATTACCGATTCCCTCTATGATACCATCAACCTTGAATAAAGTATCTCACAGAGACGTCTTTTCGTACGCCAATTTATCTGTTTATTTCCGGCGCTCTTGTTGCAATTAAAGAGTAATGCAGAGTAGGATATCTTTTGCAGGAAACGTTTGCGAGATGCTGCTGTTCGTCCAAGGGCGGAAGGCCGTTGCGGACTTACTCGATTCTCTCCCGTTCGTTACACAGAGGAGTCGAGTCTACGGAT
Organism: Aphodius sticticus; assembly: GCA_963966075.1. Classification (NCBI taxonomy): domain Eukaryota; kingdom Metazoa; phylum Arthropoda; class Insecta; order Coleoptera; family Scarabaeidae; genus Aphodius; species Aphodius sticticus. The sequence continues at coordinate 32,418,476 of OZ014513.1, forward strand.
TCGGGACGGGACTTCCCTTCGACTCACACCAATTCCACCGTATACCACAAAAATTCATTAGACAGCACCACGTCTCTGTACACTTCGAGAAGGTAAGGATCTCCTTTAGCTGTTTTATTAAATTTTAAATTTTAATTTTTTTATTCATTTACTCAAATAACTTAACTTTGTTAGTTTGGAGTTAAAGTTAGTAATTAGTATGAAGAAACCAACCATAGACAGTTTATGTATTACTTCTATGTCACAAGATGACACATGAATTCAGTTGTCAATTTTTGTTGATTAGAAACGTCATTAGAAGTAAAATGAGGCATCTTAGTGAAGTACAAGATGCTCGTGCTGTCGCCCTTATTCAGCATGGCCACACACAGAAAATTGATTATTTGGAACGAGAAAACATAATTTCTTGAATTTATTTACTAGATTCAAATGCATATTTACTTGGATGTAAACAGTTAGGTATATACAAGAAATGCCACATACTCAATATAAGTAAAATAATTTCTCAGAGAAATGCTGTCAACAAATAAATTCTTTCTTTATAAGAACCAATATTGTATTGAAAGAAGTAATTGTATTTTTCGTCCCAAAAATGCTAATTTCTCCAACGAAGTAATAGTAAATCCATCCAAGTGCGTAGTTACTTGATCCAAGTAAATATAAGACATTTAAAAGAGTAAGTATTGTTTACTGAATAAAAACCCACCAATTATTTAACTGAAGTGATTCGCACTTCTTTCAAGTAATCCCTTTCTCTGGAATAAATATGCGCACCGTGATTTTGTCAAGGCTCGCGCGCCCGCGCGTGTTGCTGGGGCCGTAAAGGAGCCTAACCTAGTACGAAAACAACAACGAAGTACCCGTAGGGGATGTGCCTTGTGATTAGTGTACAATAAACGTTTCAACACGGAATAGTTTGATGTAACGCACGCAACAGTTTAGAACGAGTAAGTAAATATAACGTACATATCTTGTTAATTAGCAATAGAAAACGTATTTGTGCCAAATCTTTAAAATTCTTACATTAAGTAGCTAAAAATATTTACCGGGAATAAAAATATACACTTCATTGAAGACTGTTTACTTACTTCACCAGAGTAACCACTTTCTTAAATCTGGTAATTATTCCAAGAATAAAATGTCTTGGTTGAAGTCAATAATCTCTCGCGTATATACGAACCTACCAACTACTTCAGCCAAGTAATTCTCTCTTCGTTCGAGAGATCACCTTTCTGTGTGTACTCTATTAGACATGTTAGCAGGGACCTTAGAGTTTCCCCTTCTGTTATTCAGCGTTTATGGAATCGGTTTCAGGAGACTGGCCAATATGTTAGAAGAGCTGGACAAGTCGAAATCGAAAAACTACTCAAAATCAAGACCGATTTCTTGTCCTTTCCCCTCTATGTCAGCGTACTGCCACAGCACGAGACCTCTTAAACGACTTAAGACGTACACAAGGAATAGAAATTTCTGATCAAACTGTTAGAAACAGATTAAAAGAAGCGAATTTGAAACCAAGAAGACCTGTCCGCGCACACGCCGTACGCTGCATCACAAAGCAGCGCGAATGAAGATTTCTCTTGATCACTGAGATTGGCAACTTCGTCACTGGACGCCTGTACTGTTTACAGACTAGTCCAGATTTAGTTTAACTCGTTGCGACGGTCGAGTACGTGTATATAGACGTCCTGGTTAACGCTACGTAGCCGCTACTATACAGGAAGTGGATAGATTTGGTCGTGGATCTGTGATGGTTTGGGCTGGAATCAGTATAGACAACAGAACTGAACTTGTTGTGGTTCCTGGTAGACTAAATGCCATGAATTACATCGAAAACATCTTGTAGGGCCATGTGGTGTCTGCTGCATATGGCGTCGGTCAAAATTTCATCCTAATGCAGGACAATGCAAAGCCACATACCCCTGGCATCACCTGAAACTTTTTACAAGAACGTGGAATTCAGGTCATGGAATGGCCGGCGTCGTGACCTGAATCCTATTAAACACGTGTGGGATCAGCATGGCCGACGTGTTTGCAAGCGCTCTAATCCACCAGTTACCATACAGGAACCATACAGGCTTGTGTCAGAGCCCTGATCGAGGAATGGGAAAGCATACCCCAAGAATCTCTTCACGGGAAGCAAATATAATGAGCTATTTGGCAAAGTTTGCTTCATTTCGAACGTAGTTATGTATGTATATCCGTTATTGCCATGGTAGCTCAGGCTGACATTGTTATCGAGGTTAGACTACGTGAGATCGGTACGATGTATAAACAAAATTATAGATATAGTTCGGTCAACTAGCATCGATTAATGCAGTTGGCGAACCGAGTGTGAGGTTATCTTATATTATTTCCTGCTAGAACAGGAAATCGGTCTTTGAACCTTAGGTATGAAGAATTATTAAGCAATTAAGATAATTAATTTTAATTATCTTACAATCATTGATGCATTTACATAGTTGTTCGTTATTTTTAGTACTCCAAAAGATCAACAAAATGCATAATATAATACAACTTTATTGTGTAGCTTCATTGATAAAGGTTTGTGTATGCATTAGGGTGGTCCAAATTTATACCTTGCAAAATCTTTCGTTTGCCGGAGGGCAACGATTTCCCCCAATTGGTTCCTTTTCCGAAAAAGGAATTCCCCATAAATTTGAAAAAAAATTCGGTTAACGTTAACACGTACCACCGAGCAACTCAAATTTCCCATTTAAAATATATTGCAAAAATGCATCTTTTTCCATTTTTTTTCACCGCTCGGATTTAGAAAAATCTTAGAAAAAATGAGGGAACATTTTTCCCAAATTTACAATTTTACAAAGTAACATGATTTATTATTTTTCTGACTGAAATTACTATTATTGGATTATTGACATGTTTTTGTCATATATTAACTAACCTAAAAATTAAAAAAAATTTTAGACAATTACCATTTGTTTAAACAAAAATATACGATGTTACGAACTCATTTTTCCATTTGTTGCAAAAATTATTAAATTGTTGCTTTTTGGTCATTTTAGCAATTGTTTAAACAATTACCATTTGTTTAAACAAAAATATATGTTGTTACGCACATATTTTTCTAAGTTTGCAGAAATTGTTAGATTATTGGAATTTTTTGTCATTTATTAACTAATTTGTAATTGTTTAAACAAACACTATTTGTTTAAACAAATTTATACATTGTTACGAACATATTTCTTCTATTTATTGTAGAAACTATTAAGTATTAAATTATTGAAATTTTTTTGTCATTTATTAACGAATTTGCAATACTTTAAACAAGTACCATTTGTTTAAACAAATATATATTGTAACAAATATGAAATACTGCTGATTTATAACTATTATTGAAAACATTTCATTGAAAAAAATAATAAAATAATAGAATTTAACAATAAAATAACTAATAAACTTCAAATACAAAATTCACAGATCATGTTATCAATTTTGTCCATGGTGCAAAACTCCGAGCGTCAACGAGTATCTTCGATGGATCTTTTAACTACCTACAATTTGTGGTACGATAGAAATTTATGCAATCTTTGCAAATGTTGTAGACATTTTTCTGTAGAAACTGATTCAAATACGTTTGCTATTCGACCGGACATTATCGCGATTTAGGGGTTCATGTCGATGGGGCAAAACTCTGAGGGTCTGACGGCTACTAGAACTTTTAATTACCTACGATTTGAGGTATGATAGAAATTTATGCAAGAATTTTTGCAAAAGTTATAGACATTTTGCTGCAGCGACTGAATAAAATACGTTTGCGAACGGACATTATCGCGATTTACGGCTTCATGTCGATGGGGCCAAAGTCTGAGGGTCTGACGGCTACTAGAACTTTTAGTTACCTACAATTTGAGGTATGATAGAAATTTATGCAAGAATTTTTGCAAAAGTTATAGACATTTTGCTGCAGCAACTGATTGAAATACGTTTGCTATCGAACGGACATTATCGCGATTTAGGGGTTCATGTTCGATGGGGCAAAACTCTGAGGGTCTGACGGCTACTAGAACTTTTAATTACCCACAGTTTGAGGTATGATAAAAATTTATGCAAGAAGTTTTGCAAAAGTTATAGACATTTTGCTGCAGCAACTGATTGAAATACGTTTGCTATTCGAACGGACATTATCGCGATTTAGGGGTTCATGTTCGATGGGGCAAAACTCTGAGGATCTGACGGCTAGTAGAACTTTTAATTACCTACAATTTGAGGTATGATAGAAATTTATGCAAGAATTTTTGCAAAAGTTATAGGGATTTTGCTGCAGCCAACTGAATGAAATACGTTTGCTGTTCGAACGGACATTATCTCGATTTAGGGGTTCATGTCGATGGGGCAATACTCTGACGGTCTGACGGCTACTAGAACTTTTAATTACCTACAATTTGAGGTATGATAGAAATTTATGCAAGAAGTTTTACAAAAGTTATAGGGATTTTGCTGCAGCAACTGAATGAAATACGTTTGCTATTCGAACCGACATTATCGCAATTTAGGGCTTTATGTCGATGGGGCAACACTCTGAGGGTCTGACGGCTACTAGAACTTTTAGTTAGCTACAATTTGAGGTATGATAAAAATTTATGCAAGAATTTTTGCAAAAGTTATAGACATTTTGCTGCAGCAACTGAATGAAATACGTTTGCTATTCGAACGGACATTATCGCGATTTAGGGGTTCATGTTCGATGGGGCAAAACTATGAGGGTCTGACGGCTGCTAGAACTTTTAATTACCTACAATTTGAGGTATGATAGAAATTTATGCAAGAATTTTTCCAAAAGTTATAGACATTTTGCTGTAGCAACTGAATGCAATACGTTAGCTATCCGAACGGAGATTATCGCCATTTAGCGGTTGTCCAACGAGCAAAACTCCGAGCGTCAAAGAGCTACTAGATCGTTTAACTACCTACAATTTATGGTATGATTCAATATGAGAATCCACTAACTGTTCTTTTAATCTTTGTTTCAGCAAATTCAACAGAAGGTCCTTGGACAGGCAGATATCGGAGACAGAAAGGTTGGCTCCTGCAAAAAGTCGACACGACGTTCGCTTTAATGCTGCTCAACGATTAAACCACGAAAACGTCGACGCGCATATTAAGCTGGTCGCTCTTCCAGTCCCACCAACCTCCCCACAGAGTAAATTAACAAAGTTCGTCCAGCTGTTCCAGTGTCTGGCGAAAAAGACCCTCGACGATGGCAGGAAACTAGCCACGTCGCCCACTGGGGACTCGGCGGCCATCGAACTGCAACGGGAAGCTAGAAGAGATAAGAATTCAGTCAAGTCTGGTGACATTAGCAACAGCAGCCTGAAGCACGTCGATGGCGAGGCTCTGCGAGAAGAGCTGGTGACCTACATGCTAGAGGAAAGGTAGGATGTGGTTGCCGATGTATGGCTATAAAGTGGATCAAGAGTGAGGCACGTAGGTGGCGCTTGTGCCCTGTGAACGGAGATCGGGATGAAGGTGATAAGAATGGAGAGAAAAGTGATTTATGCAAATGTGTATTTATTACCTCTATTGAGGTAATATTTATTACTGCTCTGCCGTCCAACGGTAAAAACGCCGTATCTACATACAAAAAACTGCTACAATTTTTCTGTTTCAATGCAAAAACCACGCACATTTTCTACATTTTAAAGAATTTACATTAGCCTAGCATATTACCTAACTATTTGCACGTAAAACAGGCTAATTTGTTTTAACTATTAACGTCATATTTAAGAGAAAACGGGAAATATTTTAATCAATGTTATTTTTGTACATACGGCACTTACCATTGGAGGGCACAGCTCTATTGAGGTAGATATTTTTCATACACAAAAGGTTTCTTGCTTCGGGGTTTCCATCCTGATACCTACGTAATATTAACAGAATGTTAAAAAACATTATTTTGTTTATAATTTTATTGTTTTTTCTCCATGTCACATACTGCATACATTATTTAAAACAAATATAAAAAATACTGAAAAGGAACTTCAATATAATAAAAAAAAAGTAAACCTGAAGAAATTCGATTACCCAATTATTTTCGATACATAAATCTCGGCCAGTTATATTCAAAATGGGGGGTGTTCATCCCTTGGGTAGCAACATACGACCTCATAGAATTCCCCAAAGCAGTTAAGAATTTCTTGATTGGATTGTTTTAAATTTCACGCAATGAATAAAATACAAGCAATTGTTACCACTCAATCAGACCAAATCTGTAACGCTGTTGTTACGTAGCAAGTGGTTAAATTTAGCAACGAACTCCGAGGTGCACATTTTAAAATTATTAGCGTTTTTTCAAGAAAACCGTTTTTGGGTACTTGCACGTGTATAAAAATTCATAACTCCGCCATTTTCTATTCGATTTCCAAAATAAAAAATGCAAATGAAAGAGGAAGTAGAGCAGTATAAAGATGTACTCGGTCAGATCCAATAACAAATAGAAAAGTTATGGACGTTCAAGTGCAGACGTTTCCAATTATTTTTAGATCTTTTGAACTTTAACAACAATTTGATGACCTGTTTGAATCCGTAATATTTTTTGCTATTTTTTTCTATTTCATTGAAAGCCCATTTAAATTTGCGTCTAATACGCGTTTGTTTATTAGAATCGGTTAAAATTTAACGGAATTATCAAATTTTATTGACCGGCTAGACACATCACACTACGGAGAAGAAATATACAGGCCGACTGTAATAAATCCGTAGTCTTTATACACAAATTAGACATTACTAGCACTTATATTTACAATGTTATTCTAAAATTATGACACTGTTTTTTTTTTGTTTTCCTTTTTGTTGTTACCTGCCAGACTATCACAACATGTTACGAAGTACATTAGAGTTTACAATTACATTTTCAGGTATATTTGGGTTCAAAATAAATTGCACCAACAGTAAAATTTTCACTCGTTTATTTATGAAAAATGGAAAAAAAAACAAGAAATACAACAAAACATAAAAATGTTTACTTGATCACCGTCGTTTATACAATACATCATCTGTTTCGCGTTTAAGTGACCAGCAGTAGTCTGCGATCATGTTGGTGGTGTTTTTTCCTTGAAAATGTTTTTCAATAGCTTCCATTTCCTGATGAAATCGTTCACCTTGTTCGTCACTCAGTTGGCCAAGACTGTCCGGAAAGAAATTCAAATGAGAATGCAAATAGTGAATTTTGATATACATATTGCAGCCCATTTCACCGTAGGCACTCAAAAACTGTAGTACAACATTTGCATAGTCGGCATTTTTATCATTTTCAAGAAAGTTATCGCACAACTTAATAACATATTAGATAGACTAAAATACAATAAAACAAGTAATAAACAAACAAAATAATGCCTAGTTAAGGTGAATTAAGCGTACGTATTTATTACGGTTGGGCCGTAGGTATATTTCTTCTGCCTAGTGTAAATGTCAAGACGGTGATTAAAGTTCGATAACTCAGTCAAATTTCAACCGATTCTAATAAACAAACTCGTACTAAACGCAAATTTAAACGAACTATCAACAAAAAAATATAAATAAAATATTATGGATTGAAACAGGTCATCAAACTGTTGTTAAAGTTCAGAAAATCTGAAAATAATGGGAAACTTCTGAATTTGAACGTCCATAACTTTTCAAATTTGAACGTCCATAACTTTTTATTGGATCTGACCGAACAGTACATCTTTATAATGTTCTATGCTTCCTCTTTCACTTGCATTTTTTATTTTGGAAATCGAATGGAAGATGACGGAACTTTGCATTTTTATACGCATACAAGTACCCAAAAACATTTTTTTGACAAAAATCGAGATTTTGGGGGTGTTTGGAAAATTTCGCATAATATGCCATTATGTTTAGTTCTACCAGCTCAACAACTTACACTATGTCTCGTGAAAAGTATATTTTCACTGTAACACAGTGATAACTGATATTACACGTTTATTTATAATAGGATGTATAACATGTGAGAATTAATACAAAATTAAGCTGTCCATGGTTGCTTAATAATAAATTGCTTAATTAATAATAAATTTTGTAGCACTTACTATAAAATATATTACTATATTAGTATATTATTATACAAGTTTTATAAGACGTCAAATTGGCGCACGAGTTGTTTTGGGCACGACGAGCGTAGCGAGGAGTGCCCAAATGGAACGAGTGCGCCAATACGTCTTATAAAACGAGTGTAATATACTATTTTTTCTACTTTGCGTCATTAATTTTATATAAATTTAGAAATTGTGGTTACTATATTGCGCTAAATTATAATCTAGGGTATTTCGCGGGTACCACGTGGCAGCACTGTAGTAACTGTCAACTTCGTTAAGGATGAGATCTATGAGATAACATCTTGACAAAATCTAATTGTGAATAAAATTACTCTACTTTAGCCTACAAGTTTGAATAAATATTCAGCGAGGTCTCAACGATGATCATAATGGAGCTTGGGGCAACACTTTTAACCCTACTGTGATAAATATATGAAACTTAACCTAAAAACTCAACAACTTTAATAGTGGTTTCATAAGTATAATAATCAGAATCTTATTGTTTGGAAGTGTTAGAAGTGTTTGGCGGTGACTGATTAGTTACTTCGAAGAACAAGAAATTACTAAAGAATTGTTATAACGCTTAACGTTTAATAGCGGTGTCAACCTAATTCCGCTAGGTAGCCGTTGAGGCTTATACATTTCCACGCACTTATAATTGAAACCAAATTCTAATTTCGGTGAAGTAGTTTATTAGAATAAATTATGCTAAGTTTTAACACCTAACGTTTAATAGCGGTGTCTACCTAATTCCGCTACGTAGCCGTTGCGGCTTATATATTTACAAGCACTTATAATTGAAACCCAATTTTAATTTCGGCAAAGTAGTTTATTAGAATAAATTATACTTAGTAAAATTACATGTGATGGAGGTAATACAAATATGTTGCACACAACCAGACCTAAGACGAAGTCGAAAGCGACGGACAAAAATAAATACGAATTGAGCCGAACAGAATTCGGTCCAAAATGTTACCGAAAACTTATACGTTACATAAACTAAGAAATCCTCTACACTTTAAATGTACTATAGCTTCATACGTGTATGCTGATAAACCATTGATTGCGCATATACAATCTCGTAGCAGTAATTAAAATCATTCATATCTGCGATGTAGGTTTGATCTTCGCATAATACCTTATTAAAGTAAATGTGGTCCTTGAATTATATCTGAAAAAGGGATTTGATGTTTAGTTGAAAAGAATGATAACGATCACTTACCAGATATGCTGGCGTATTTTGATGAACACAGCAAAACTAAGAGAGCCACAACCTTTGGCCATACTATAGCAGGCTACACGCATGTTTAAATATGTATAGAATATTGATATTTCGCAGTTTATGCGATTGCAAGCGATTAAAAAGGGGCAGTGTGTGGTTATGTATTGTACGTTTGACATTTGGCATTTGATATCATTGTGTACCAATCCTGGCAATCTTAGACAAAAATGTTACTGTTTTCGGTGTTACAATGTGTTAATTGTAACACCGAAAACAGTGTTACAATGTGTGCATTGTGAATGCAAAGTAGAAAAAATATATTACTATATAATATATTACTATATAATATATTCTAGTATACAATACACAGGGACAGTTGGCGTACACTCGCGGAAAATATGATGTTTACATCCTAATTGTTTGTTTCGATGTAACTCAGAAACTACCTAACAAATTTTGATCGGACTTTCACCCAAAAATTCTTTATATCTTAGGTAAAACTCAAGAAAAATGAGACCAAAAATGATTTCATAGTTTTTTAGTTATAGGGCCGCAAAAATAACGTTTTTGAGAAAAGTACCTTATTATTGTCTTAAACGAATATTCGATTTATCTGTCCAACCTTCTACATTTCAAAGTGCGCTGGACTGAGATTGATATAATGTGCGAGTATGCATGTATCATACGAATGCACTTCAAGCCAACAAGTTTTGACAGCACTTGTGTACGTGCTGTGGGCTTTCGGTATCGCGTAGCATTTTTGATACAATATATATTCGCTAGTTGAGTTTGCTACGTAGTAACTCAATGCAACATGCTGGATTGACATTTCGTGCTGCAGTTTGAGAATTTTAAATTAATATTTGCATTTCTCTGGTTTCTGCGTGATTTTGCGTTCTACGTAGGCATTAAATTTGTTCTAAATTAGTAACTACGTATTTTTTTTGTATTCAATTACAACCTAATCATTATTGACTAATGAGTAACTTAGTCAAATATATTTTGTGTTTGCAGTTTCTAGGTTCTATCCGTTGTGAGGCTTGTCCCTTTTTGTCTAGCTATTTGATTGCGAAAGATTTGGAAATAAGCAATTACATTAAACGAATAATAATAATAATAATAATAAAAATAAAAACATCTGGGCCGTTCTTGACGTGGTTATACAACTTTTGGTACATGCAAACGTAATCCGACATTTTTTTTACCTTTACATTCCACCACGTTATAGATTTCAAAAGCTTTTAGTCAACCACAATATAGCTGGAAATTACCACTGGAATTGACTTCTATACTATAAAGTCTATAAACTGTATACAGTCAGCCACCACTAAGATTAAATACTATCAGGACTGATTCGATTTGATTTTAATTGGTGCTCAAATTGCGCGAAAATAACGATTTCCTGACACGTTTGTGAATAGCCGTAATTCACTCCTGTTTATGACTTTCGAATAATTTATAGCTCCCTAGAAAACACGACTTCAAACTTAAGGGAATTATATAGACTCAACGCCTTGGTGTGTATATATATATTTACATTTATACGACTTTTCTGTTGCAGAAGATAGTAAACGTCATTTGGAGTAAAATAAAATTGTGTAAATAAATACTAAGAAAATAGCACAATGATAAATCGCAAGATACATAAAAATTTCCTGTAACTGTAAAATTGACAAAATATAATTCAAAATACCTATGATATTTACAGGAATATTACAGGGACGTATTGATAAAGATATAGGTACAGCAATACGGCTATGGTGTTAAGAAATCAGCGATGATGAATATGAATAAAACGCAAATTAGAGTGAATTCTTGTTTTACTAGTTTACTTTACTAGTTTACTCTACTAGTTTAGTTTAATTTTTCATAACCGATTACAAAAAGTTACAGTCACTACAATATTTCAAACAATGCAAAAACACCCTTCACTCTATTTCTTTTAAACTGTACCTTTATTTACTTCAACTTTTCACACACAAAAGCGAAAAATCTGATTTGGCCTGACACATGACTTTATCATACTATACAGCAGGGTCAAACTGTGTCAACCTCTAATGTTTCGACAATACGTCAATAGAATCAAAATATCTGTCAAATCCTGACCAGCTAGTTTTTATGCAGTACGAGCGATCTCGATGAAATACAATTTGCTCATGCAGCTAAACTATTAATTTTACCATTAACTGTCATAGACATAAATTATTCAGAATTTCGTCTAATTTAATTTATTATTTAACTATTGTGACGGAACTACAGAAATGGCGGCTCATTTGCAAAATCGTTGAAAAATGCAGTAAACATCCAGTTCCTTTGGACCATTTTGAACAAAAAGCATTTCAGCTCTAAGTTTGGTCATGAAACTTTTAAATATGAAGTTTCGTCCCGATGCCTTTAGTAGTTTCTCCGGAATCTTCGCCACAAAAAATGGGTACACACACAGCACACACCCAGCACACACACGTGTCATACTACGTATGATAAAGTAGAAATGCGAAATACATTTTAATTATTTTGCATTGTCAAGATTGATTAGAGCAATTGCTATACCTAATGTAAATAATAATTTATTCCTTATTGCTTGTTTAAATTATATTTGAAATTAAATGCACTAACAAATCTTTGAATTTTACTTCAAGTTTATTAAGATGCAAGTTTTCAGGTCCGTTTTGTTAAAGGTAGTTTGTTAAAGCATATAATGAACATGCATGTCGCATTTCGCGAGTTCTTCTGACAGGGATTAAACTGTTTAAAACTTCGACGACCTTATATATGAAGACGGGAGCGCCCTTAAAAGGAATTAGTTCATTTATATTTGGAACGACTCTCTTAATATAGCTACTAATAGTGTAAAGTTATTTATTAAGCAAGTAACTATATTAAAAAGAGCCATTAACAACGTAAAATAAATCTATCCAATTAAAAGATTTTGTACAGTGAGCTGTCAGTGTCAATTTACATATATTGGCATATAACCACAAATGACATCGACGAAAAATGCTCATTATTTTGCGTGGCTACGGTTAGGTACATGTACCCATCATGTACCAGTTAAATTTTAAAAATAAAATAATTACAGTACTATTTTTTATAATTGTAAAAAATATATACATTTAGGGGTCGCAAACGGCTGCAAAGTTAAGAAACATGAATTAAAATAGCATTTTAAAAAAATCTGATGTGGCAGGCACATGACTTTATCATACTATATATAAAATTAATAGTTTACCTGCATGAGATTCTATTTGATCGAGATCGGCTATGTCTGCATTAAAATAAAACTAGTAGAACTAGACAGATATCTCGATTAAAGCTGCATTCGGATATTGTACTCCGTTGACACCGGGTACACCGTCCAAATGATACTTACGTGTTATTGGGTGTAAAAAGTGTAACGGTGTTCAATATCCGAACGCAGCCTATATTGACAGTAGTATTTTCAAAACATTAGCGTTTGACACTAGCTACTGTCATCAGAATCAAAAAATCTGACATATCCTGGCTACTAGTTTTAATGCAGTACGACCATGAGTACGACCGATCTCGATGAAATAGAATTTGCTCATGCAGCTAAACTATAAATTCTACCAAAAAATGTCATATACATAAATTATAGAAAATTTCCTCTCCTTTAATTTATGATTTAACTATTTTGACAGCATTACACAAATAGCGGCTCATATGCAAAATCTTCGAAATATGCTAAGAGTAAACCACCAGTTCCTTTGGACCCTTTTCAACAGAAAGCTTTTCAGCTCTAAATTTTGTTATGAAACTTCTAAATATGAAGTTTCGTCCCGATACCTTTAGTAGTTTCTCCGGAATCGTCGCCACAAAACCGGGTACACATACACACACACACACACACACACACACACACACACACACACACACACACACACACACACACACACACACACACACACACACACAGACACACACAGACATTTTTTTGTACCTTGGTCAAAATAGTTCAGGGGACCCAAAAAGACATTTCCTCAATCTCAAAAAATTTTTTTGGCACGATTACAATACTTTACATACTGCGTATGATAAAGTAAAAATCAAAAGTACATTATATTTTCTGTTTTGACAATACATTTCCTACAAAAAAGGCACACCAGAATTAGATACTTGTTCGATTTTATTAATTGTTTGCTAGCCTTGAAGAAATTATATATAAAATGAGAAGCACAACTTGAAAGAGTTGAAGAAATATTTCTTTAAGATACTATAGAGAGTTAATAATATACTTTCTACAAAAAAGGTAGACCAGAATCAGATACTTGTTCGATTTCATTAATTGTTTGCTAAGCTAATCATTTCGTTTCAATTATTGTATTTTTGTCAAACTAAGTAATAGGAAATCTGAAATGTTGCACAACTTGAAAGAGTTGAAGAAATATTTCTTTAGGATACTATAGAGGGTTACAGAAAAAAGCATTTCTTAAAAGAGACGACAAAAACACTATTTTATAACAGCGCATCAACAAAGTATGCCACAATTGATACTGAAAAATAATCTCTAATATATTAATTAAATGTATATTTTTAATAGGTTTTAGAATTACAATTTAATCTGTCCTTTAGAGTTTCGATGAACTGTTATTTTTATTAAACATTATTTATTTCCGTTTTTTAATAATTAAAAATACGTGAATTGGACATTTGTAAACCAAACATTCCTAGGATACGTTTCTACAATTAATTCGATTGAGCAATGATTAAATTCAAACCTTGCTGTTTTCTATTGTTATCTGTATACTTTGTGCAAATTTCACATTCCTACATTATAGCGTTAGCGAAAATTATCATTTAAATGAAAAAATCTCTTTGCGCCTCCTTAATGCAGGAAATTTCGCCCGGAGAATACCATAGGCTATAAAACCATAAAACTTGCGAGAATCAAAAAGCTATTTTATGGCCTTATTTTATAGACAAGGTATCAAAATATGAAAAAGAAAATGATATTTCCAACCGATTACATGAGAACCTCCCCTTAGCAATCTAGTGAGTGAATTGAAATAATGTTCAGGCTAGAATCCCTCATGATTAAGATAACATATATTATGCTGAAAGCACCTGTTGGGGCATGAACCGTAAGGACATGTCGTCGGAAAATCCGGGAAATTTACGGTCGTTTTATAGGTGTTCGCCAACCTTTTCGCGGTTCAGGAGAGAGCGGCGCCTACTTCAAACTCCCTACCTCGCCCTTACCTCCTTCGTTAATAATGACCGGCCGTTGTCAGGAAAAAAATAAAACAAAAAGAACCGCGGGAAGGACACAAAAGCTCAGTGTTATTTTAGCATACGCCCACTGGCAAACTAACCCCACTAAACCCATGGGAGCGAAAATCGTACCAAAAATCGATAGATTGCGTCTGAGAAACACGCGTTTCGTTCTTTTTGTTTCAGTCTAAACAGTTAAATATTTCTTTCATTTAAAAATTGTTACGTGCAGAAAGATATGTAGATTCATATAAAATAAAACCAGTAAGAAAATTATCTTCAGCTGTGCCGAAGTTTTTGGTGTGCAAAAAATTGAGTTAACCGATTTAGCCCATTCACGAACTTGTCCTTACATGTTAAGAGATAAGCTTGTATACCACATTTCAGATCAATTGCTCCAAAATTACGACAGTTATCGACACAGTAAATGTGGGGTGTAAAAACCTATTAAAGATATAATCATTCATTCAAAAATGTTTCCATTACCTGTTCAAACACTCCACAACAAAAAGAAAAAAATGGTTAGAATTTGACTGGAGCAAATCAGGCATAAAAAGTCCTCACATAATTCAACAAGGACTTGACTTTTCTTTTCGAGTTCTTGTGATCGTCGTGGTGGTTCCTCAATTGTTGTCGCTGGGGGTTTTATTAAGTATTCTACGGCGAACTGAAATTCAATTTCAGTTTCATTCATCGCCAGAAATGGGAGATTAAAAATCCGTAAGTACGAAAGCAATTTTGCGCCCCACTTCAGCCAACTAAAGCAGCGCGATATCGCAAGAAAACACAAGGAAAACTGAAAACTGGGGTGTTTGTTGTTAACGCGTTCGACGACAGAAATTGATTGCGCGGAAATTACAGTTCGGTGAACTTTCACGGACGACAACTCCAATATATGATATATTATAATAATATATACTTTATACACACACACACATATATTCTCTAGTTATATATATATATATATATATATATATATATATATATATATATATATATATATATATATATATATATATATATATATATAAAATAAAAGTAAGTTGTAGTGGAGTTTTATTGGATCGACACCCGACTAAAGTTTATTAATATATATATATATATATATATATATATATCCTTTCTCAATTAAAATACTTCCATGCCGCCCTAGTCTAAGTAAAAGGATGGCTATTAGTAAGAGATAACAATAAGAAAACTCGTGTTTCTTTATTATTTTTTTAACTTTATTAATATTAAATGTAATTAGTACCTATTATTTATAATTAATGTGATGGATGAGCCTGCTAAGCACTGCACATTTTTTCAAATCGTGGAGATAAACTGAACACGGCTACCCTCATTTGCGTTTCCACGGCTGTACTTGCTTTTTACTACAGCGGCTGCCGAAAACCGATGCTTCGCAGAAATACGAAGTCGAAAATCCGCTGAGCCTTATCACGTAGAAGGGGATATTAATCGTTTATTGAAATCCAAAACTGTGTCAATCCCACGCTGCCAAATTTTGTTTTCAAACTGCTATCACAAGATAAGATTCTCTTCTTCTGCTGAAGTAAATTCAGACGGAACTAGTGTAAAATGGATTTTGAAGACACGCAAACTTATCGAACTTTCATTTGGAACATATTTTTCTACGCAGATAATTAGCTGTGATAAGTGCTCGTCAAACATGGTTTTTATATCATGAGAAATATCACATTCATTTGACGTAAAAAATTGCTGTAATATTAAGAAGCAATCTTTATCTGCATCTTTATTCAATTTTCTTCTCCATACTTATTTATATATACGTTTATTATAGAAAATTTCCGTTGATTTCAAAATGTTGCTGCAGCGAGACATTAAAGAAAACTTAATAAAAAATATTGCATAAATATTCCAGTTTTATTACAAAATCAGCACCAGCAAAATATTCTTCATCTTTGCTTCCCTCTTCTTTAAGGGAAATAAAAATTCAAAGGTACTTAAACATTACCTCGAGAGAGCCATCCTGCACTGCTATATTACAACGTAAAGATAAGTGTTCGACTCCAATATCCTCCAACAGTTTTTTCTTTAAAACATTTCTTTCAATGGACGATATTTTATTAAATTTACCACATTCGCCACACATTGAAACACCTGATACAGTGGAAGACTCAGATGCATTGACGCAAGCACTTCTCTATGAATAATAGTGTGTATCGAAAAAACCTTATTTTGGAAATTCAAAATTTCAAGTTGATAAAAAGTTATCTCTATGGACCCACATATACCACAAAAAAATTGGCCCATTTGAAAAATTATTAGGTCTCCCGCAGGAGGCCTAAAGTTTGTATTCTCTTTAAAAATTCGAATTTGTTCTTTTTTCTTAATAAAAGATTGTGAGATTATTCTTCCTCAAAGCCCACATGGATTCACATAATAAAATATTTAATGATAAATAAACTTTTGTTAACATTTTATTTTTCAATAAAAAAAATCGAATTTTTAACGAAAATTAGAATATTTGGGAGACGTAAATATTTTTCAACTCGGCCATTTTTCTTTGTGGTATATGTAGGTTCATAGGGAGAACTCTTTATTAACTTGAAATTTTGAATTTCGAAAAAAACATTTTTTTTACTCCTATTGATGAATGCATTCATTATCATGGCAATTTATGATAAGTAATACTAACCATTCCCCACACACATGACAAACATTTCATTCTTGGTTCCTCATACCCCGCGAGCCGTGAGAAATATTTCATTTCTCACGGCAATATTTCATTTCTCACGGCTGTAGAACCAATCATAGCGCGGATTTTCATTTCCATCGTGTTTAGATAGACTGCTTAGCGACGTTGTCATGGCGTTGACAACGTCGCTAAACGACGAGAGCTACAAACAATTTTAATCTGTCAGATATTTTAACGAAATAGACATACGTACCACATACATGCCACATACCATGACATACCACCACATACGTACAGTGTGCGTACAGTGTACAGTAATTACTGTAATTCGTTAATCATAATTATAAAAAAAGATGGATTCTGATAGCGAACAAGAGGAAATGTGTACTCCACCTGATGTAATACAAGCCGCGCAAATCCGCACATTAAATTTATTGCCCGAAAAATCGAGGACAAAATACGAAAAAACCTACAAAGCGTTTATGGATTGGCGAATCAGAAAAAATGTAAGCTCATTTTCCGAAAATGTTTTGATAGCCTATTTGGTGAGCTTGCCGACAAATTTAAGTCGTCCAAAGAATTGTTATAATGTGACTTATTTAATACATCAATACACAAAAGGGATAATAATTATCTGTCATTTTGTAGGTTAGATACCTTATCTTTTCTTCGCTGTCAATATTTGACACTTTTAGAAAAAAAATCTGTAATACCGACATACATAAACAGAATACCTATATGTACCGCCGCGTCAACGCCGCCGTCCCAATACGCACTAAATTAATTTTAAAAAATATTGTATAGTCGTAGAAAAAGTATAGTATTCCATTCGCAAGTAATGGCAATTACTCACTCGAACGTTTTGCAGCACTCGCCTACGGCTCGTACTGCAAACTTCGTTCTCGTGAGTAATTGCTTACATTACTTGCTCATAGAATAATATACTATTTTTGATACACACTCATGAATAATGTAACACCTGTAAGCGAGCTCCATTAGTACAGACACCAACGAATTTAGGACAATTCAAATTGTTTTCAGATAAGAATCTCGAACAGGTTCTGAGCCTTCGCTCCTACAGTGATATATTTACAAAACAGAAGATCTTTAATATTATCAAATACATCTATAAACCGTAGATAGCATATCAAATTAGCATCTCTATTATTATCCGTAGCCTCATCTAACTGCAATCCAAATTCAACTCCTTTATTTTGTTCAATTAATTGATCTTTGATATTTATCTTCCGACATTTGATGTATTCTTTGACTAAATGTGTTATTAACTTATTAGACAAAGGCACTTGGAATTATGAAACTTTTACAATATTTCGCGGCGCCCTTGTGAAGACGCCGCGGCTCCCCGGGGCGCCGCGCCGCACGGTTTGGGAATCACTGAGCTAAGCTGATATTTCTAAAGACGTTTTGTTTTTTCTGTAGCTATCATCAACTTTCTTAATGGTTATGGACATTATATATAAACTATACATAAATTAGGAAATCCTCAATACTTTTATCAACAAGTTTATGCGATTGCAAGCGATTCTAAAAAGGCAGCTTGTGGTTATGTGTGGTTACGTTTGACATATGGCATTTGATATCAATGTGACAAATCTTAGAAAAAAATTACTAAAGTGGCGTTACAATTTGTTAATTGTAACACTGAAAACAGTATTACAATATGTGCATTGTAATTGCAAAGTGGAAAAAAACATGTACGTACACTCATGGAATTAAGTAAGTTCTATAAATATTTTAGCAGTGTGTCGATGATACATCCAAGTACAAGTTTTTGTTATTATAGTCGACCGCTCGGCCGCTAAGTGCAAAAAATGGTCCGTTTACGCTTCAACTCGTATATCGGAAATTTATTATTTGCGAAACCTTGTTGGAATGCTTTGAATTGGTTTATAATGATTTATATGTTTCTATTTATTAGCTTAATGTGTAATTAATTAATGTACATATAATAATGTACATACATTGCAATGTAGTTGTGTTTTTATTAAATATGACGTTAATTTTATATTAATAAACATAAAAGTTTTCGATTACATGAAATGAAAATCTCATTTCAAGATATTGCATACAACATAACAAATTATAGTTACAACCTTATTGCATCTAATAGCTTTTTTTGTGTTAATAAATACAAAAATCAATTTGGTGTTGTCAATATTTTTACTTTTCAGGTTATTTCAGAACTGACATATGTATTAACATTTATTCACAAAAAAAAAGTAAATTAAAATTAAATTGCTTTAAATTTGTCTTTATGGTAATTTGTTAATTGTGATTTACTGGTGCTTTGGAGATATTTAGCTTCAACGATATTTTGCCGTGTTTAACTTAATAAACAGAAAGGAGTATGTATTTTGTATAGCATGAATGTATCATTACTATTTTTTATATTATTATTTTGTATTTACTTTACAGCAATATGTTTCAAATATCTGACAACTGAAAATAATGACAATTATGGATATCACTAATTTACAAAAATGTTTGGAAATTTACGACGAATTTTGATGGAATATAAATGTTATAATTATTATTTAAAAAACAAATAAACTAAAATATACGACCATCTAAAAGAACATTTATACAACATAAAAATTATTTCATCAAATTTGACCTGATGACCTGACGGATGAGTATAAATTGTGTTGGTAACGGGTATATAATTTCCCAAAAGGAGACGCTTCAGAAAGAAAAGTTGTTGGTTTCTCTTACGTATAGCTTTTATTGCATATTAATTACTCACAATCATATGCAATAAAAGGTATACGTAAGAGAAACCAACAACTTGACGATTTGAACCAGGGACCTTTGCGTCGCTAGCACAATGCTCTGCCATCTGAGCTATTGACATTGTGCTAGCGACGCAAAGGGCCTTGGTTCAAATCCAGGTTGTGGCTGTAATTTTTGATATATTTAAGATTTTCATCCCGCCTGTATGTTACCATATTATTAACTTATAATATTACTTTGACAAAGTATGTCGTTAAACATTTTCAGTTATAGTTTCTATTGTTTGGAAATTAAAAAGACCTTCATTTTTAATGTATATGCATTTTAGCTAACCTTACAGTAAACAATTCATAAGTCAAAATGTTACTTTTAACTTATTATCGTTGTTAATGCACGCCTCTTAATTTATTTAGAAAACAAATTAAGAAATAAAATTTCCAATAATGTTCCAGCTAATATATAGTAAATGAAAAATGTGTGCTTATTGAACTGGAACTGTATTACAATAAAACTTCTGTAGAGCTCTTTGAAATATTAACAAAAAAAGAAAAATAAAAAATTGATTAGTTATCAAACAATGCAAAACCAAAAATGAAACACAATAAATACATATTACAACAATAAAAAATTATTAATTATAAGTAAAATTTTAATAATTTGTCTTAACAAATGAACAAACGAAAATAGCAAAATCTTTTGTTTTTGTTTCTAGAAAGTAGAAAGTAATATGTTTTATATGGTCTTATTGGTTTTCTCTGTTCCTTCTGAAGTTTAAAGTTTAAAATAAGATATTGTTAATAATTCAAACGGCTGTAACTTTTTAATGAATTGAAAAAGTAATTTACTTTCTGAAAAAAATTGTTTTGCGGAAGAAACGTGGGACAGCCTGTCGATATTGCTATAATTTAAATTATTTTGGTTGTCAAGCATGTATTAGATGTCATGAAAAATTATTGAACATTAACTGTAAAGTAAATACAGATATAAAATTTCCATTGTCATTCATACAAAATAATGCTCGTCGTAAATGTAAATTTAAATTATGTTTAGAGAATTAATTTAAATTTAGTGAATATATTTTAATATTACAATTCTGAAATAGTCTATATTTAGTGGTAATCCCTGGCATCAAGTTGATTTGCGCATTTACTTACTTACTTACTTAAGCCCGTCATCCTACTGCTGGGCAAAGGCATTTACTTGCATAATTAATATGTGTATTAGTTAACATAAATTTATATAATGTGTCATGATATTACGCAATATCTTAAAATGAGCTTCTCGTATCATATTATCAAATTTTATGTTTATTAATATTATTATAAAAGTAATTCAATATTTAATTAAATGCATTACCTACTCGTAAACTTAACTGTAGTGATCATATTTCATTTATTACATTGCAATGAAGATATCACATTAAGGAAAAGGTCGGACACGCTAAAAATAAACTAAATCCCGTTACATTACATCCATCGAAAAACCATCTCGTGACGGACAACTTTTTGCGATGCGGCCGGGTCGAGGTAGAACAGTACACGAATATATAACCGACATACTATTTTCAAATCCTGCGATAGCGATACGAACTTACTTATTTCAATGACTGTACTTAAATTGGGTTATTGTCCAGTGTCCAGATCGTCATTGGCACGAGCCATCAAACTAATAATCTGGTTAGCATTGAAGATTACCATAATCTGCACGCTTAAGAAAATGATCTATTCGTATGACAAAGTTATACTCTCATGAAACAACACTAATTTATATGTGATGTAAAATGTTCAATATAAATAGAAATTGCTGGTGTGCGTGTGCCTAAGGAATCTGGAATTGTGGCTCATATTTTTGTATGGAAACAAGTTTAAGCTTGTAGCGCAGGTAATAGCCTTTTTCAAAATAAACGTAAAAACAAACAGCCCGGATTTGTAATATCAAGCAGTTTATACAAGAACAAAAAATATATAGACCTGAAAATTTGCTGAAAAACTTCAACTGTTATTTACGTCATTGGAATCACGGCAAAATGCTTCATTCGAAAATGTCAAAATCCAATAAAAATTGAAACGAAATTTCAAATTTCCTTAAAACTTTTATGGATATAATTAAAACAGTTTCTCTATCTCACCCTCTCTGTATTTATTTCGGTTTTCAACATCGTATTTATAGAAAGCTACTGCTTGTGTAATATTTCGGTTCGCTGAAATATTGAAGTAAAATTGAAAGGGACTGCGAATCGCATTTTACTACTTGCAGTGCTCCGCAACCACTGTGCCGCGGCACAGTTGTGCGAAACGGAGCTATCAGACTGCCGTGTGCGGGAGGAGGACATCGGAAGGCGCTTGCGGAGCACTGCTTTAAGTAAGTGACATAACAAGCTTTGTGCCGAAGACCGTCCTTTTCAACAACTATGATTTTATCGAAAATAACAAAAATAGAGAACAAAATGTCCGTGTGTGGACATACACCATTATTAGAATACCATTAGAATACCATTATTACAATTGCTTGAAACCTCGGCTAGAATTAAGGGTTATTTAAATATTCAAGCAGCTTGATGACATTTAAATATGTAGTTTGATAACAATGGTGTCATCAGTACACATTTGTACCACCCCTTGGAATAATTGTTTGATAGAAGTCAATGTTCGAAGTGATGCAGACGATGAACTTTAATCAACATTAATATAACCTCTTTAACACTGGTGATTAATTGCAGTGGTAAAATACGCAGACTTATAACAAAATTGCAGATATAAAACTGGTGGATAAAATTTGGTGGATATTTTTATATTGTACATCAAATTGTGTCATAAAAACGGGGATGTTGAGAGACCGGTGCTTTATTTCAGCGATTTTATGGATATTTTATATACAGGTGTCACAATATAGTTGTTAGGAAAATTTTGTCTCATCTAATGAAGTTATTTTATATGCGAATTTTGCTTGATGCAATATCGTCTTGAAATACCGGATTGTTGGCCAAAAATCAAATTTCAATAAAGTATTGAATGCCGTTAAATTTTGTATCCTCTATAAAAGTAAACAGGTTAATTAAGCAAATTTTTTCTTTGTGTTAAACCCGCTTCTATTGCTTTAATGTCCATATGTAGTATGAACCCGTACTCTAACAAGTACTCTAAGCGTCTCCACAAATGTTTTAGCAGCTTTTTATTCTGAGCTCAGTTGGGAGAGCATTCTGCTAGAAACGGAAAGGTTCCTGGTTCGAATCCAGGTTGTGGCTGTAATTTTTGAATTATTTTAAAAATTTGCATCCCGCCTGGATATCACCATTTACTTTACATTCATTAATCATTACGGTAAGTCCGGAAGTGGACGGTATGTCCGTACGAATATATATATATATATATATATATATATCTAGTTATCTATTTTTGATATTTAGACTTTTTGATTAATGTCAAAAAAGTGACTGTGGCCCATGATATTCCATCGTCTCTTAAAAAGTGGTAGAACTTTTGAGTTGTCTCACTTCGGCAAGAAATAATCTCTTTTTTATTAAAGTTTTTTGGTATTGTTACAACATTATCACACCCATTATAATCTTAAAAACCTTATGCAGGTGTGCAGGTGACTTTTACCAAATACTCGAAAGGATGCCATTGTATCACTTTTCTCACGTCATTTGAGTTTATCACTTTTGCGTTGAATGTCTGTTGAGCACGTATGTCCGATATGTATCTATATGGTGAAAAAATAATAATGTATTATTGATATTATCCGTACGTCAAATAATAATTTCAACAATGAAAAAAATATTGAACACTAAAAGTAGACTGACAAAATCTGTGATGTTAATGTTGAGTATGTACGAAATCACTTGTGTATGAAATATTTCTATGCTGTATATTTGACATAGACAGGCTATAATGAGTACTATGTAGTATAGTCGTGTCAGTAAAATAGTCGATACACGTTATCCCAACTTTTCTTGTGTTCAACGTACGTTCGTATGTTCTGTCAAACATGTCCATAATAGGAAGAACGAAAAAGAGAACATCATCATGAAATACATTCTGAAATGATCAGGTGTTTCGGCTGTTTTGCTGGCACGAGTATACCGACTCAGTAGTATGTACATACAGTAGTAGTATCATCAGTGGATAAATTGTTTTATTTATCGAAAACTATTTACAAACATTCTGACTTACAAATACCTACCGATCTATATATATTTTATCTGAATTATTGAGAAATGCTTTTTTTTTAGAATTTATGTAAACATTAGTATAACACACAAAGGATGATATATCTCTTAATACTTCCAGATATGTATTTGTAAGTCACTTGTTTGGTGAACTTGGTGCAGCACCTAATCTGAAATAAGTCAAAAACAAAACTTTGCAGAGGTTTGAAATCAAATCTATTTGGCTTTAATGGGAGTTATGTGCCGCACCCTAAATGACTACAAGGTCATTTATTTCCTTGTTTGCTAGTTACTAGCAATTATTGTTGCTCAATATTTGAACAAAAAATCTAGTCAATATATAGTCTGTTTTACACCTAGAAGTAATCGATTTTGACTCTTGCGTAATATTGCAAATGACTGCTGACAATTGAATTAATATTTGCTGTAAAACGTAATGTCAAAATCGAAGAAATAGATAGATAGATTGTAATTGTGTATTTATGTGTAATGTTAAGTATACAATAGAAATAGGGTAGGCGCAAATGTTGTTAGTTAGAATTTTAAGTATAAAAATAAGATATACTATATCATTATATTTGTATGATACTTCTGTTAATAAACAGTGTTTTCTGTCAACGACACTTATTCCATTTTGTACAATATGCGGCGATTGAAGACTTACTATTTTTGAAATATGTGTGTCTGAGCTTTATAAAATATGCGATAAGACGAATAATATGTCCAAATATTTTTAATAATGTTTTATGCAAAAATAATAGAGTCGACTTGTGCTAAAGTGGTTGGAAAAGTAAACATAAAACAAAATAAAAACTTTCAAACAACTTCACACTACTTTATCAGCAACTCCTCCCTATACAGTTCGAATATGTATAAGCAATCGCAGTATATTCGTAAATCGTTGCAAAATTCATTATTCATGAAATAGCATAGCTACTATAACGTTTCGGGATGACAAGAAACAACTTTTACCATCTAACAAAATTTTAATTTACTTTAGATTTTGGCAAAGATTACTTTTGGCAAACCTCAAATCAAATCTGCGAAGCAGAATATTATGAAAAGCTGGATTTGCATTCATCTCTGTGAATAAACGTTTTTGCAATATTTGTTTTCTTTTATGACATAATCCTTGTTTTGGACGATCAAACAGAAAACTACCTAGAAACGGTAAGTAGTACACTCCGGAAATAATTATAGATTTCAACGAAGTAAAAAGTAAAATCACATGCGGAATGCTGGCTTTCAATGTGTATTTTTGTAAAATGATCGAAATTGTAAAATGCCAGCAATTCCAATTCATATGATTAAAGTTTATTACTTAATCATTGCTTATCTTGCATTTTCCATACAAAAGATCGTGCTGAAGCGTCGCGTGAATTCCGACGCTCTTCGGTCTTTAGTGTGGTGCGGGGAAGGGAGTTAGCGGTGCCTTTGATAGTGAGAGAACCGCGGACAGCTTATTATCAATACACTAAAAGAACGATAACCTGTCAAGGTAGTAATTTTAACTAACAGAATTAAATTCTTAATTTTTGCAGAATGTTCATTATATGTTACCCGGTACGAGAGAAATGCCCTAACTGCCATCTCACGTTTCGATAGTATTGACTCCTGTGTTTGACGGCTCATAACTCTAAAACTACTCAACAGAAAAAATGAAAAATGAAATAAAGTGTGTCATACTCCTGTATCATTTCTACATAAGTTGTATGACTATCAAAATTTTTTGCCACTCGGTGTAAACATGAGCGCGAGAGAAGTGAAAACATGTACCCGACTTTTGCGTTTCTAAATTAACGGTCGCCTTTCCGATTTTTTCTCCTAAACCGCTTACCAGAAAAATTTAAATTTTTGTTCAGGTTGCAGTTAGAATCTCTTTTATTGATTGGCGGTTTTTGTTTTCTTCAGTTTTTATGTAATAAGTTGTTAATTTTTAAAACTGAAGTAAACATGAACAGATCGGTCAGAGCCGTCAGTGAATCTGTCTGGGTCCGTTTTTATTTACTTGAAGAATATAGAGTTGGCTGATTTTCCGATTAGTGGTGAATACTAAATTTAGTTTGGTTGATAAACTGCAAAAATATCTAAAAAGTATGCCTGACTTTTTGGGATGGTCTTCATTTTATTATCTTCCGGGTTTACCGGAACCGTGATCTATAACAGGGGTGGCCAACTTTTGTCTACTTAAAATCTACCTTTTATCTTTAAAATATGCCGCGATCGACATGTTGTCATAGGCGTAGCACGCCCGCGAGCAATGGGTAGTAGATACGAAAAATATATGTTAAAAATTATTTTTTTTTATTTTTCACAACCTATTAAGTTTTCGATATAAAGGCATGAAGAAAATAAATTTCCAGCCTCAGCTTTTCATATTTGCAGAGTTCATTATAAAAATGCACAGTATGATTGAAAATTTGATTTTAAGATTTCGCGACACTTTTTTTGCCAGGAAAATTAGCATGGAAGATTTTTAGATTTTTTTTCTAAAAATTTTAGACTTTTGTTAATCTATCAATAGATCGTGGATGTTCAACTCGTACTGAAACAACTTATTTATCTACCTACATTGTTTATCTATGAGTAATATTAACATATTTGATTGGGGTTGAGCTGAAAGGATAGCCCTTTGCTAATATTTTTATCTTGTTGAGTTGAAGGGTTAGTCCTTTACGAATATTTGTTTATCTTGTCCAGCTGAAGGTCAACTCTTTACACATGTTAATTTTTTGTCTTTGACTGAAAGGTTAGCCCTTTTCTAAGATTTATTTATTTTGTTGAGCTGAAAGATTTGCTTTTTGCGAACACATATTTGTGTCAGCCCTTTACTGGCGTGGTAGGCAATTTATTTTGTTGAGCTGAAAGGTTAGCCCTTTGCTAATATCTGAATTTTGTTGGGCTGAAAGGTTATAGCTCAACATGCTAATATATGTAGCTGAGCTGAAAGGTGGTTTGCTTTTTGCAATTATTTGACTATATTTGAGTTAAAATTTCTAGCGCTTTGACCGCAAACGGTAAAGGAAATACATGTTGGCAACTTGATTATTGGTGAAGGAGTAACACCTCTGAATTTCGGCAAATTATGAATTGTCGAATGGAAGTTTGAATGAGTTACTGAGACCAAGTTTATCATTGAGGACAATAATTCTGGAGACTGGCTTTGAGAGCAAAGCTATAGTCAGGATTTGCCGTGTTAGGAATTATTTTAATTGATGGATTAATTCAGATATTGGGCCAGTGATAGAAGATTATAAACACGCTTATTTGTAAATACATGAGTAGCTAGACTCACTTTTTACTGTTAACAGTTTTTGTTACAATGCGATCGGGAAACGGACAGTTCTGTGATATCGAAACTTGATTCAAAACTATCTTTCATATTCCACATTCGCTAACAATAGGGTCATATTCTTAGGGAGAAAATCAAAGGTTTCTTCACTGTTCATGTAGTATATTGGGCAATTAGTTAACAACCGTTATTTTAATAGGGTTATAGGCTTATTTGTTATGTAAAGGTGACTAAACCCACCATCACACAATCAGTCAAGACATAGCGACCGATCGACCAAAATTAGCTTCGCGATCGACCGGTCGATCGCGATCGCCTTGTTGGCCGCCCCTGATCTATAATATTTTAAATGGCATCCTATATTATTTTAGTAATATTTGCAATCAGGACATTCTGAACACAACAACATCGCTCGTCAATTCTTATCACCAACAACGAAAGAATCACTCGTTTGTTTATTAATCTACGTGGCTATAAATTGGTGCAAATAGTAAAAAAATTCTCAAATAAACACTAATGAAGTCGATTTAGGCCGCCGATATTGTATTACTGGCGCCCTCTGATGTGGTTTCATTGCTTTTGGCTAACAAGCCATTTCTTCACCCAAGACTTGTTCTTGCAGGACCTGTATAGCGTTAATATCGAGATAGTGTTTTCTGGTACATTTGTTGCCTAACGAAACTGTTGCTTCAGTTGTTCGTCCACGGAAAAGCAATTGTTCTAGTCCCCTGACACCAAATTATATCGTCCTTATTTCTTAGTAATTATTCAAGCTTAAAATTCCACGTCTTCGAAAACAATTTAAAATAAAAAAAAAGCGTTCTCCTACTTCACACTTTCTGACGCTACCCTCGTCGACGTCAAGTGTTGATGACGCAATTCAAGTGAATAATGTTGAGCCGTACTAAACACACCGCCTTATATTTTTGCGTCCTTGTGCGGCCTACAAGGCTGCTTTATCGCGGTCGTAATTCCATCAGGCAACTTTTACATTGATATTAATTACGTTTTGCTCGTAACTTACGCGTTACACCCGTCCTTTCTTCCCTTTCACTACTGCGCTGTGAGAGAGTTTAGTATGCCTCTGCACAAGATCTTGCGGACTGATCACAATTTCACTGTATTTATACTGTGGTTGATTTTTTTGGTGCAAAAATATTTCCTTTTGTCCAAATTTATAGCAGTCTGTTGTTTATACCAGGGCTGTGGAGTCGGAGTCGGAGTTCAGACAAATTTCAGAGGAATCGGAGTCGGAAAAAATGTACCGACTCCGAGTACAGGTTTCATTATTGTAGAAAAAGAATGACATGCGAGATGGACGTTGCCTCAGTAGACAGTAAACAAATAATACTAAACATTCTATTAGGTCTTTGACAAAGTACCTACCTACATACATATGTAAATAATCAAATTACAAAACACACTTTTCAAACGATTTACGATTAACAAAAGTAATGGGAAATCAGAAAAACAAAAGATTTTAAATGATAATGACAAATAGGGTCGTAGTTCAATGTCGTAATAATCATTTATGGTTGGTGCTATTCTCTTCCTCAGAACAATTTTATAACCGTATTTTGCATTGAATTCTGCTTTTATTAGAATGATCTTTATTTTTATTTTGTATTGTACACTATGTCTGATGGGTGAGTTTATTATTATTAGAGATAGAAAATCGGTTAAATGGACAAAGTAGTGGCGATTTGTATGTTCTCTGGAGAATACAGTTAAATACTTAATGTCATAGGACGGAAAGAAATTTCATTTTATAATTATGTGGTCATAACTTTTATATTTGTGGTGCCGATCGTTTTTTATTTACAATTAGATTGTCAGCAACAAAGTCGCTGGATACGTATAAAACTTCTGTTTTGCTTATGGTTTCAGCATTTGTTGTGAGTAATTTGATATGCACAATGTTTAATACAATCAGATACTACAATACTAGAATAGAATTTAATTTATTAAATTTGTTTCTTTTTTCCTGGTGGTGCTTTTGCTTTCACAGCAAATTTAATGTTGCTCGGTTGTATTATTCTGCGTCAAATTTGTGATTATTTACATATGTAAGATTTTTATTACACATAATTATTTGAACATATTTCTGCATGCAATTTTTCTGGAGTCGGAGTCGGACCACGAAAAATATCTGGAGTCGGAGTCGGTGTCGAGAATTTTTTTACCGACCTCGCAGCCCTGGTTTATACTAGGCCCTGCTTGAGTGATACGTCAAACTAAAAACACTCTCCTTACGAACTGATGTACTAACCCACTTGAACGTCTACCTGCCCTTGTTCCTGCCCTTCCACCTATACGTCTATCTGTACTTTTGCCTGTAGATCTACCGCACATTGCAGGCCTACCCTGCAATGTCGGGGCCTACCCTACCCGGTCTGCGACAGCCTCCAAGCAAAATTAAGAAGCTGTTTTAGTAAAATTGTGATATTTAGGATTTAAAACATATGATACCATCAACTATGATAACGCAGCTAAAGGATGAGGTGCAGTAACAACTAAAGAACATGTAAAATGCCATAATAAATTTAAATATGAAACAGAAAAGCTACAAGCAACAATAGTTTTTGAACATCATTAAATTTTCCGTCTAGACATTCATTGAAGAAAGGTGATGAGATTACCTAGATTTCCTTAGACAATTATGAAACAGGTTCATTGGAGGAGACTTTAACGTCAAGACTAGTCACTCTGAAAGGAAATCAAAAAGTTCAAAGGGACAATTATTCATATTGGACAAGCTTATGGACGCTGGATCTGGAATAATGATCAAGAAGCCCAAAGATTTCCTGAGCTTTTAGAAAACATATTTCAACCTCACCACAAAAAAAAGATGAAGAAATGCATGTGGGGGCCAATTAAAGCCAATAATGGAGAGCAAAAGGCCATGATCATGATCGAAAAAGCGTTAAAGGAATGGAAGGTTTCTTCTGCAATCTTCCTAGATGTGACAGATGGTTTAGACAAAGTCTGGCATGTGTGACTGAACCATAAATTAGGAAGTGTCCTCCCCAAACAGTTCGTATAAATTTTCGTTCGTTTAATATTATAATATGTGACCTATCCTTCAGGAAATAAAAGCAGGAGTGCCACAAGGTTGTGCTTTAGAGCCGGTTTGTGGCAACCCTTGCAGATGACAACCAGGAAACTCCAAACAGAAATAAATCTGTAGTTTATTTTAATTGTCAAACTCTACACTACCGAAACGTTTAACATATTTGCCAAAAAACAAGACAACAAAGTCAAATTTCAAGAAAATTTGAGAAGAAAACGTTTTTATGTGTATGACCCTCGACTAATTTTGCCCCTTAAGGCTCTGTCCTAAAAACATCGCAACTCCGAAACAAAATAAAAAAAAGTATTTCGTTGCAATGTTCTTTTTTCCTGGGAGTGGTCAGTCTGTCCCCCACCAACGTCAATGCGTAGTCACCAGTTATAGGCGGTGTTTAAAGCTCCTGACGTCTGCTATCAACACCGGGTAGCAGTAATATGGGCAAATAAATACATTTTTGGCAATTACGCTTTATTATCTCAATTATAATGTTTGGGTTAAAATTGAACTAAAATCAATTTTTATATCATGAGTTGAGCTAGATGTTTTATATTTGAAAAAAGCCAAAGATGTAGAAGTAAAATAAATTTTAATCTTCCCAAAAAATTATTTTTTGTCCAGCCCAACTCGTTATTTATCTAAGAAGTTACACTGAAAATTTCATAAACTTTGAACAATAAATAACGTTTTTATTTTAAAACGCGTGATAGGAGAGGTAGAACTGGGTCTTAACTGACATAATTGTGGTTACTATGCACTTTTTCCACGCTCAAGGTCAAGCTATCTCCCTTACATGTATTTGCCCGCCAGGCGTGTAATGAACACTTTCCAGCGCTAGCCACAAAAATAATTGTACACAATATACCCACCAGATGGCGACCGAACGGTCTGTCCAATCAAAACACAGGTTTCGATTGGGTTTGACGTTTGCGATTAAAACGTCAACGTTGTTTATTAGTCAAAATCCAATATGTCAGTGGAGTTTACATATTCCTACTCGGCTCCTTCGTCGCTTTGGCCGTATTATTTAACTAGTGCTATTACAAGTCGCCTACCGGACTTATAACTGTATTTTCTACTTTGCGTTCGTTATAAACTCATAACGCAACCGCTTTCGGTGTCGTTATGAAAACACTAGATCACAAACTTTTAGTAACTTTTGGTTTCCCAAGATTGCTGATATTGACGTCAAGTGTCAAATAAGTCTGACGTCTCAATCGCTATTGCCAACTGCCAACTGTTGAATATAAAACTACTCTAGATTGTAAGATGATAACCGAAATTTTCGAAATTTTTGTAATATTAATGTAGCAAAGTAGAAAAAATTAGTATATAACACTCGTTTTTTAGACGTATTTTTTCTGCTTTGCACGCGTACTCGTTCCAAACAACAACTCGTGCGCAAATTTTTGTCTTATAAAACTTGTATTATAATATACTATAATGTCTCCCCAACATTACAATCCTACAATCACATTTCTCGTCCAATAGTGACACGATTTAGATGAAACTTCTGGCGCCTCCGCCACAAATGCCAATTCAATAATAAAATCACCGAACCGTCCTAATGCATTTGGATGGGTAATGGAGCGCAGATTCTGTGTCAGCGAAGAACAAAAGGCAAGAATTCTGCAATATAATCTCTCCTAGTTTGCGGTGAAGGTTTATATTGTCGTCGACCACGCGGCCCTATTTTAGGTCTCATCTATCGTAAAGATATGGGATGGTTTTATATTTTATTAAGGTCACATATCACTGAAACTGGTCATCTGTTTGAAGATTTACGGGCTGGCGTTTGTGTTTTTTTTTTCATGGTAGTTGTAGT
Organism: Aphodius sticticus; assembly: GCA_963966075.1. Lineage (NCBI taxonomy): Eukaryota > Metazoa > Arthropoda > Insecta > Coleoptera > Scarabaeidae > Aphodius > Aphodius sticticus. Next base: position 32,450,746 of record OZ014513.1, read on the forward strand.
TATATCGCAAACTGTTTATACGATCGTCCCAAATTAACGTGTTCTCCAAATGTAGGGAGAAAGGTGGATGATTGATTACGATCTGAGGTTACTTCTTTGTTGGCAGGTAGTTTCAATATTTGTGCCGCTGGATAGTAGCATCAAGGCATCATTATATTGTGATATAAACACATTAAACAAATCCTACCAAAATAAAATATAAACAATATGCTATTACAAAACAAAACGGTTGACGAAGTGGTATGTTTTGACTCTAGTCATAGTTAACTATCAAGAAAAAGATATCAAACTGTCTGTAGCGGTTTACGAGAACTATTTCTAAGGTGGTAAGTTTGTGCCAATTAGAAGCTATATATATATACATAGATTCCTATATCATTAGAACCTTTGTAAACGGGTCCACGGATTCAATGTTTGTGCAACCCTCTCGACTGGTTAACTAATCTGAAACGGACAGTACCTACCCTCAAAGACATACGTATGTCTAGATACCAAGAACATTCAGATTGAATTAATTAGATCAAACAGATCTAAAGGCCAAGTATATACCACACACACTGAGTCGACGACATACGTACACTAATCTTGTTATCAATTGTTTACCTACTAACCTATCGATTTCGACTTAACTGTCAGCATTAGGCTAACTGCAAATGTATGCAAAATGTAATTATACGTATTTGTGACATGTGATTTGATTTCATATGTATCGTCCGCCTTTGCTGATTTCTGTTGTGTAATACACTGCTCAAAAAAATTAGGGGAATCTTTTTTCGAAATCTGTAACTTTTTAAATAATAGATCTAGGCAAATCAAATTTAGTATACTTCAACGGCATATATTTAACTAAAGAAAATTACAAAAACAACGTTAAAACTCCTATAGTTACTTCTAAGTTAGGTATGCTTTCCCATTCCTCAATCAGGGCTTGTGTCAGTTCCTGTAGTGGATTATGGCGCTTACGAACACGGCGGTCAAGCTGATCCCACACGTGTTCAATAGGATTCAGATCAGGACTTAACGCCGGTCATTCCATGACCTGAATTCCACGTTCTTGTAAAATGTGTCTGATGATGGCGGTATGTGGCTTTGCATTGTCCTGCATTAGGATGAAATTTTGACCGACGCCATATGCAACAGGAACCAACATGGTCCTCCAAGATGTTTTCGATGTATTCATGGCATTTAGTCTACCAGAAACCACAACAAGATCAGTTCTGTTGTCTATACATTCCAGCCCAAACCATCACAGATCCACGACAAAATCTATCCACTTCCTGTATAGTAGCGGCTGCGTAGCGTTCACCAGGACGTCTATATACACGTGCTCGACCGTCTCAACGAGTTAAACGAAATCTGGACTCGTCTGTAAACAGTAGGTACAGGCGTCCAGTGATGAAGTTGCCAATCTCTGTGATCCAGAGCAAACCTCATTCGCGCTGCTTTGTGATGCTGCGTAACAGGTCTTCTTGGTTTCAAATTCGCTTCTTTTAATCTGTTTCTAATAGTTTGATCGGAAATTTCTATTCCATGTGCTCGTCTTAGGTCGTTTTAGGAGGTCTCGTGCTGTGGCAGTACACTGACATAGAGAGGAAAGGACAAGAAATCGGTCTTGACGATCAACTTGCACTTCACTAAGATGCCTCATTTTACTTCTAAGGACGTTTCTAATCAACGAAAATTGACAACTGAATTCAGTTGTCATTTTTATTTAGTAGGCTTTCATACGTGAATTCAAAGCATACTTGACATTTTTCCATTTTGTTTTGCGTTATTAATTTACATTTATAAGTGTAACTAAGAATTGCAACATTGTTTTTGTAGTTTTCTTTAGTTAAATATAAGCCCTTAAAGCATGCCAAATTTGATTGCCACGTTTGCTGATGACACTTCTATAATGGCAGTGTACAGGGTGTCCAAAATTATCGGTTCACCATTGGTAACTTTGTTATTAAAGCAGATACAACGTTGGTTAAATAAGCAAACTAGTAGTATTTTATTCGGTTATTAAGAATATGAAAACAAAATAATAATTCAAAATTTGGTTTTCAAAATATTCTTGTGAATATTTTTTTTTGATGTGACTGCATCTTTTTACATAGTTGGAAGAAATTTTAATGAGTAATAACATTAATCGCACTATGCTTAACACTACATAAAAATAAGTAGAAACAAATAGATACATAAATACTTAACAACAACAGCAACGTATAAAATTGTAAATTAATTGAATACATGTTTTTCAATGTAATAAATGTTCAAAAGTACCACCTTCTTGATCTACGCACTTTTGAGCTCTTTTTTTACACTTCGAGTGGCTTTTAAGATTGTTCTGCCGTCGATGTTGTTTAATGCGTTTCTTACCGCTATTTCTAACTCTTCCACATTCTGATGTCTTTCCTGGTAAACTACGTCTTTCACAGAGCCCCAAAGATAAAAATCAAGCGGCGTTAAATCAGGTGACCGAGGAGGCCAACGAACTGGCGCGTTTGTTCCTATCCATCGCTGGTCAAAAATTGTATTTAAGTAATTAACAGATTGTATGCTATTATGAGCAGGTGCGCCATCCTGTTGAAAGTAAATGCGGCCGTTTTGAATAATAGGAACATGGTCCAGGAAATCTTCAATAACTGGCGTTAATAATTCAACATAACGTTGTCCGGTTAACGTGCCGTGATAAAAAATAGGGCCAACAAGTTTAGATCCTATTATGCCGCACCAAACATTTAAACTAAATCGGTTTTGTGGATTACGTGGATCCACTACTAAAGGATTTTCTTTACTCCAATAATACTCATTGCGTTTATTGCGCATACCTGTGTTTGAAAAGTTAGCTTCATCTGACCACAAAATAAACTTAAAATTATCTCGTCGTTCATTGCAAAAATTTATAAACCAATTAGAGAACACTAATCTTCTTTCTTCATCACCAGCTAATTGCGTGAACAGTGGCCCTTTTTACTTCTAATTCTCTTGCACAGTTTCTGATCGATATTTTAGGGTAAGCTACAAAATGCGCTAGCACATTTGTCTCCGTTTCTTCATCAATAATAAAGAGCTTCTTTCTTCTTACTTTAGTAAAAGAATTTTCGTTGTTTCGCAATCTTCGATACAGTCGCAGAAAGTATTGTTGGCTTGGTGCTTGACGATCCGGGAATGTGTGCTGGTATTGTAATAAAGCTTGTGCAGAATTTTTTCTGAAAACCAGATACGCCTCCAGCATATCACACTTTTCCAAATGTGTAAAAGGCATTTTATTTTTCAACAATGAAAATCATTAATCTATCTTTCTAACAGTTTAATTTGACAGATTTAGGTTTATTTACTTTGTTTCCAAGGAAATTTGTGTATTTCATTATTTGGCACTACATTCAGTCCGGCCTACTTACTTACCTTATTCCGACAAATATCACAAAATTAAACTGCGCATTACGTGTTTAGTTTTATGTTTAGCGTAATCATGCATTATCAACTTTCTGTTCAAAATTAAATTTTTTTTAAAAATATTTGACAAAATACAGAGTGTTACAATGAAAAAACATTTTTTCGTAAATATTTCGAAAACCAAATTTTCAATTATTTAGTTGTTACCATAATCTTAATCGCCGAAAAAAATACTACTAGTTTGCTAATTTAACCTACTGTGTAGTTATAATAATAACAAAGTTACCAATGGTGAACCGATAAGTTTAGACACCCGGTATACAAATTGCGAAAGAGCAGCACAAATATATGTGTTGGAAAGCACACGTTAAAAATAAACGAGAAGAATTGGGCATAAGCTGAAAAAAATCTACTGGCTTATTGCTAGGAAGTCAGCTTTGTCGACGTATATAAACTCCTACTTTACAAGCAGATACTTAAACCTGTGTGGACCTATGGTATCCAACTGTGGGGTAGCACAAGTCAAGCATTATCGCACCATCATTCAACGCTTCCAAAATAAGGTGCTAAGAAACATCGTGGATGCACCTTGGTATATAAGAAATAGAAATCTCCACAGAGATCGATCTTGAGATAGAATTAGTAACCAACGATATTGGAAAGTTTGCAGAAAGTTTGTCGAGGCAATCGAGCTTCTTGCCATTGACATAGTTCGAAGATTCAAACGAACTGAACTTTTTGAGCTGGTGAAGAGATGTTACAAAAGCAGAGCGTAGTTTTATTTTAGTGGTAGGTGACCAAAGCAGAGTAACGTGCAGTGTGTGAAGTTTAAAGCGTCAGCATCCGAACTAAAGTTGAGTTAGACCAATGAAGGACACTTAATAACGAACACTTTTTATAAATGCCAATTTATGTTAGATCAGCATCTATCCACCATTGTTGAAAGTATAATAACTGTGAACATCTGGGATGCAGGACCCATTTTCGTACAGAATTCGTTATAGAACATAGTAACCACGCTTCATGTCTTTCAGGAAACAATCCATGAAACAGCAGGGTTCTGTGGAGTCAGACGTTCAGTTTAGTCCCCCGCCAATAGATGGCAGCCTAGGGTCTGATTGATTTTACGTCTCCAAAAAATATTTTCTTTATTATAACAGGTGTCGAGAAGAAATACAGCAATAATTTTTTGAAACTATTTGGTTTGATATTGGTTTTTAAATTATCCTGCAAATATTGAAGCAAAATTCCATAAGTGAACTAAAAAAAACTAGTCATGTTGCCTTTTAACAATTTATTCAAAAAACATTTCCGGGAAACATTTGATGACATATAACACAGCTGGAACTGTATATACAACAGGAAGTACGTGCTTAGGGGAAACAATCAAATTTGAGCTTTAAAACTATATCACATAGAAAAATACCATCAAACACTAATAGTTACTCAGTCTCTTAACACAACAACTTACATTGATATTACATATAGATCGAATTCATTAACTATTTCATCTTAAAAATAGAACATTTATTATTATTACAGTAACATTAGGCCGGGGTTTCAACAACAATTAAATTTATTTACACACGGAGTTAGTTCACTTCGGAAGTAGAAAATAGATTTTTAGTTACAATATTCATTGTTCGAATATCTTTTATCCCATTAGCTAAAGAACTTAGAATAAGCTATTGGCAGGGCCGGCGGGAGACGTGTGCGAAGTGTGTAGGGCACACAGGCGCCGTTATAAAAGGGCGCTAAAGGCTTCATTTTTCAATGAAAGTTTAAAGCATAAACTGAGTTCAAATATACAAAATCGGCATTAAAAACCCCAGTCCAAGAGATCTTAAAAATAAATGTGAAATGTTTTTACATTAAAAATCAATGATGATGATTAAACAATAATGATTTTCCCAAATTCAGACTTGTACTGCCTTTGCCGGTTTTAGTTGCTAAGCCTAGGCGCCAAACCGTGTGTTTTACAACGGCGGATAAAAATTCGCTGAAATTTTTCCAAATTTAAAAATGACGTAAATTGACCAGGAAAAATAGAATAGTTAGGGCAATTATTTTAGTTGAAAAGACGATTGCACAGTCTGATAAAAATGACAAACTACCACAGAAATTTTAGAAATTAAAGCTCTATGTGTTGCTTACAAATAAATGTACAGTATATCTCCACGCATTGAGATACACAGAGGAAACAAATTGTTATTGTAAATTTGCAAAAATGCCAAACTCCTAGCTGTGGGTTATTCCGCAGTAACGTGTCACACCCGTCACGCCCGTTTAAGGACTATACATAAGCAATGGGGGCTTTTATTATTATTTTAGATAGATGTTCAAACTGATAAGTTTAATGAAAAACCATTTTAAATAGCCGTGACGGTCGTTACCAGCACAGCGATCTCTTGGTTTTGGTAACATAAAATTAAAAAATCGCGGAATGATCTTAGTGTAAAGTTTCTATTCTAATAAAGTTAATAAATAATTCTAGTTTTTATGTAAAATTTAGGCTAGCTACTATTATATTGATTGCATCATGTGTAGTAGTTAGAACAAGCATAAGCCAATCTTGTCAAAGACATTAATAACAATAATGGGATTTAAAATCAAACTACTACCTGGCAATGTCACACAAACATTTTTCTAATTATATGAGGATATTGTGACATCACAAGAAGCCAATTTGGCATTTTTAATTTTAGAAAAATATCTATATTTAAACAGCAAACTCCGAAGTTAAAACTACGCCATGGAATAAAATCTCATAGAAATTTACTGAAGTTTTTAAGGGGGTTTTACGTTATTTTGTGACATCTCATGTTGGTTAAAAAAAACTATTTTTAATGATATTGCCTTGTAGTATTTGAATTTTATATGCAAATTTTATATATTTATTATTTATATATTTTAGAGCCGATTGATACCAAGGTGAGTATTTTAATCGTGCCACAATACCGGTGGATTGGAAAAAAAACAATATTAATGTCAATGAGGCCAGTTCGCCAACAAAACAAGTTGAAGCCGGATGAAGGTACAAACAGACCGTAGTAGCAGTCAAACAACAGAGGCCCGTAAAACAAAGACTACAAGTTCTACAACTGTAGGTAAAAATTCTCCACTTGTAGTGACGTCAGTAACACAAAGTTATGTGAACTACACGTTCACAATTCAAATTATAGAGATATTTATATATATACAAATACCTTTATCCTTTATATATATATATATATATAGAAAGCTGGTTAATCGACGGTGAGATAGATAAGGAAAAAGGTATTTGTCGGGCAATTCCGTCATACGAAAATCGAAGAAGCAACCGTAGACACGTGTTTCGGACTGTTAGTCCTCATCAGTACGGTATAGCCAAGGAGTAAGATGGACACTCAATGGAAAAAACACTGTACCAGTCACCTCCGGCGCGACGTCACTTCTGGTCTTCGAATCCTGAGGATGTTGGGACTGAAGCACCAAATTGGCGACAATGGTCACCCCCTTTAGGTCTCCATTTGAGTGTTTTTTCCATTGAGTGTCCATCTTACTCCTTGGCTATACCGTACTGATGAGGACTAACAGTCCGAAACACGTGTCTACGGTTGCTTCTTCGATTTTCGTATGACGGAATTGCCCGACAAATACCTTTTTCCTTATCTATCTCACCGTCGATTAACCAGCTTTCCATCTTATTCCCATGGGCTATGGTGTACCTGGGGTGTACCAGTCACCTCCGGCGCGACGTCACTTCTTGTCTTCGAATCCTGAGGATGTTGGGACTGAAGCACCAAATTGGCGACAATGGTCACCCCCTTTAGGTCTCCATTTGAGTGTTTTTTCCATTGAGTGTCCATCTTACTCCTTGGCTATACCGTACTGATGAGGACTAACAGTCCGAAACACGTGTCTACGGTTGCTTCTTCGATTTTCGTATGACGGAATTGCCCGACAAATACCTTTTTCCTTATATATATATATATATATATATATATATATATATATATATATATATATATATATATATATATATCTATATATATGTGAAGGAATCTAAGGGGAGTCGACAGGAGACTGATAAATATATATATATATATATATATATATATATATATATAAAAATTTGAAATAGTTAATACAAGATGGCGGTAATTTTTTAAGTTAAAAAACTACAGCCACGCCTGGGATTCGAACCCAGATGTACGGATTGCCGGTCCGACGTTTTACCAATTAGACTAACGTGACCTATGACATACAGTAGGTTAATGGTCACTAAAGAAATATGAGTAGAAGTTTCTACCTTTAGACACATTAAATTGGTAAAACGTCGGACCGGCAATCCGTACATCTGGGTTCGAATCCCAGGCGTGGCTGTAGTTTTTTAACTTAAAAAATTACCGCCATCTTGTATTAACTATTTCAAATTTTCATATCAATATATGCAGGTTTCTGCGAGAATTAACATCCATTATATATATATATATATATATATATATTCAATACACATGTACTTCTGTAAGATTTGCATCGCAGAAACATATTGTTACATTGGTAAAATAAAATGATCGTTACATAGTTATTCGAGAATTTGTTATGCTTGGGGGCAGAATACTTGTGACAAAATAATTAGTATATATTAGCTCTTTCTGTAATGTCGTCAAAATAGTTGAATAATAAATTAAAGTAGAGAAATTTTGTATAATTTATGTCTATGACATTTTTTGGTAAAATTAATAGTTTAGCTGCATAAACAAATTCTATTTGATTGAGAACGGTCTTGCATTAAAACTAGTTAGCCAGGATTAGACAGATATTTGGATTCTGTTGACAGTAATGTCAAAATATCAGCGTTTGACACTGCTGTATAATATGGTAAAGTAAGCCATGTGCATGGCCACGTCAGTTTTTTTTTGTCTACCATTGTCTACAAGATACCCCATTCAACGAAACTTGTCAAGTGTCATGTCTCCGTTCTCTCATTGCCGTTTTTCGACGTAGTTCATTCAAATTGTCCTTGTTCTTTGTTGAGATGTATTGTAGAAATGAACAGTTTAACCCTCCAACCACTGGTCATGACAAAGGTAACAAAACACCTCACCCTCTAGATAACATACTTCGAATAGCGTCAACAATATAAGTGGTCATCGTATATTGATATTTTTCGCCCGACACCTACATCTTAGCCTCGCACATGGCCAAAAATTACGACAACCAAGAAGAATAGTCTCAACATGGCCGGCAGAAAACAGCAGCTACATAACTATAGATTACAACAACGCCTTCTTGCTGTAATAGTCTGTCCGATATATCCCAGTCTACGCTTTTCATAAACATATGCAGAAATACTACCGGTCCTTTAATCCAATCTGACAACTCATTGAACGTGGCGCCGTACAATACCTGATCAAGTGAACCCCAGCAAGCCAAAAATGAAACCGCCCCAATCCATAGTAGCACATAAGTTGGTATTGTACGACGCATTGCCCTTGCAACAGCAATAGTGTAGGTGGAGAACTTCATAACATCAACAGTAACAGAATCGACATGAATAGCACTTGCATCACCACAAGGACATCGTAATAGGAATCAGTGAAGATTCCGGAACGCATTTTTATCGTGTAATATATCGTCAGCATCAGCATCCTGAAGCTTACGAGCATGAATATAACATCAGAACAATTATGTAGTTTTTTTTATCGGCGTATATCTGAAAATCACGTCAGTCAAGAAATCAGCCATTTTTGTCATTCTACACTTCTACATTCTACTTTTCGTGATTTAGACCAATGCAGCACTCAACGAAGCAAAAATAATGGCAATGAATCGCAAAGTTTTTATCTTTTTGTCTATCTCGCACCAGTTTGAGTAAGTAATTAATTATTGAAAATTCATAATTTTGCGCCTCACTTTTTTAGGAAGGCTAGTACTACCTTGACCTAGTCCGCGAGATCCTTCGCCGAGCAGTGGCGGAGATCAGCTGACTGCTGAGCGAGTTACGTTGTTTTCCGGTTGTCCGTCTCGGGTTTTGTTATTTTGTGTGATAAAAATGGATAATTTCACAAGTACTAAGTGAGATATTATGGTCATTTGCGAAAATATGGGAATGTGAGAATGTGGACTGCTGTTGTCACTCGAAGACTATGACGGACATTTTTAAATGAAGAAGTATGTTATTCGTATCTATTTATCGGTCATCGAATGCAAGCTAAACTGTATTGTTTGGGTTCCAAAAATGGTGATTGCCATGACGATAGTAACAATAGAATTCATATAGAAGTTTGAACTTGAAGTGAATATGACGGAACAACAGTTGATCCCAAATTTACCTCCAAAGTTGTAATCAGTGAAACAAATAATAATAAAATAAATAAATAGACATTAAAGACATATTATTAAGTTGTGAAATATGAGAAAGAATGAATTGATGACAAACAGCTACAAGACGTCTTGTACAGCAGAAGAGCAGTTGCTATTTGCTGTAAATACGAACCCATCACTCATCAAATGATGATTCTCTTGAAAGCAGAGGAAGAAATTGATATAGACTCAGGAGTCAAACTTTAATGTTGATAACACTGTGTTACAGTGAAAATATACTTTTGACGAGACATAGTGTAAGTTGTTGAGCTGGTAGAACTGAACATAAAGGCATATACGAAATTTTCCGAACACCCTCAAAATCTCGATTTTTTTTTCAAAAAAACTGTTTTTGGGTACTTGCATGTGTATAAAAATGCAGAACTCCGTCATTTTCCATTCGATTGCCTAAATAAAAAACTTTAATTGAAAGAAGGAACACAGACCCATTATAAGGATGGACTGTTCGGTCAGATCCAATAAAAAGTAGGAAAGTTATGGACGTTCAAATTCAGAAGTTTCTCATTATTTTCAGATTTTCTGAACTTTAACAACAGTTTGATGACCTGTGTCAATCCATATTTTATTTCTATTTTTCTATTGAAGGCCCATTTAAATTTGCGTTTATTAGAATCGGTTGAAATTGAACTGAGTTATCGAAGTTGTCACCGTCTTGACATTTACACTAGGCAGAAGGAATATACCTACGGCCCAACCGTAATAAATCCGTACTCTTGATTTATATTAACTAGACATTATTTTGTTTGTTTATTACCTTATTTTATTGTATTTTAGTCTATCTAATAGTTTTCAAATCAAATGTTGTACAAGAGTTTTTGAGTGTCTACTAGGGATGAGTCGTTCGCGAACGAACCGTTCAAAATGAACAGGTCAAATGTCTGAACCGTTGGAACCGACTCACCGCTGGCAAAGTGACCCGTTCACTTCGTTCGTTCACGACGTTTATGCACTCGGCTCATTTCTGCTCAAGGCATAGACGGCTCAAGGCAGACACAGGCCAGCTTTTTGCGACGACCGACTGGCGCGGCGGCGTCTTTGATGCACGTGTATGTTTGTTTCCAGTGCCGCGTAAAGTATTATAATGTATTATGTCTGGTTTGATTGAAGAATGATTCGTCAACATATGGATCTGCCTAAATATTTTCGTTGCGTTCTAAAGTGTTTAAGTACCTTATATCTACACTGTAATTGAAGACACTAGATGCTAAACAGCACAAGTCTAATGCACTTATCATTGTACTTGTGCTGTTTTGCATCTAGCGTCTTCAATTACTTTTAAATTTTTTTGGAATATTATATTGAATCTGGGGTAGATAATGTAAACCATTAGTTGCAATAAATATAATTTATTAAACAAAATAAAAGTTTGAAACTATATAAAGAAAATTAAATGGAAACAATAAAAAATAGCTAAACATTCATTCAGTGTCATATAGACTCAGCACTGTAACGTTATAATTTACAAGATGACAGCATTGCGCGCGTCCTGTGTCTCATTCATTTGAACGGTTCGTTCGCTAGATCCGTCTATAACCTATATGAAATTCGTTCATTTTAAACGGTTCGGTCGCTCGGTCGGTTCATATGAAAGTCGTTCATTTTGGACGGGTCATTTTAGTGATCCGGTTCGACTGAACCGGCTCAGTGAAATGACCGAGAATGCCCATCCCTAGTGCCTACGGTGAAATGGGCTGCAACATGCTTATCAAAATTCAGTTTTTGCATTCTCCTTTGAATTTCTTTCCGGACAGTCTTGGCCAACTGAGTGACGAACAAGGTGAACGATTTCATCAGGAAAGGGAAGCTATTGAAAAACGTCTTCCAGGAAAAGCACCATCAACATGATCGCAGACTACTGCTGGTCACTTAAACGCGAAACAGATGGTGTATTGTATAAACGACGGAGATCGAGTAAACATTTGTAAGTTTTGTTGTATTTCTTGTTTTTTTTTTAATTTTCATAAATCACGATAGTAACTCAGTACTGTTCCAATAAACGAGTGAAAATGTTACTGTTGGTGCAATTTATTTTGAAGCCAAATATACCTGGAATTGTAATGAACGTAAACTCTAATGTAGTTCGTAACATATTGTGATAGTCTGGCAGGTGACAACAAAAAGGAAATGAAAAGAAAACAGTGTCATAATTTTAGAATAACATTGTAAATATAAGTGCTGGTAATGTCTAATTACTTGTGTATAAACACTACGGATTTATTACAGTCGGCCTAATGTGTCTAGACTCTAGACGGTCAAAAAAATTTGATAATTCTGTTAAATTTCAACCGATTCTAATAAACAAAAGCGTACTAGACGAAAATTTAAATGGACTTTCAATAAAAAAATAGCAAAAAATATTACGGATTCAAACAGGTCTTCAAATTGTTGTTAAAGTTGAAAAAATCAGAAAATAAGTGGAAACTTCTGAACTTGAACGTCCACAACCTTTCGATTTGTTATTGGATCTGACCGAACAGTACATCTTTATAATGGCCTATGCTTCCTTTTTCATTTGCATTTTTTATTTTGGAAATCGAATAGAAAATGGCGGAGTTATGAATTTTTATACACGTGCAAGTACCCAAAAACGTTTTTTTTTTAAGCCGCTCAACAACTTCCGCTATGTCTCGTGAAAAGTATATTTCGTTTTTTTTGTAACACAGTGTAATTAGCTGCACGACGTCCGAGCTACCTTTGGCCATTGGATGTGTAATGGTTTAGAAAAACCATTACACTGATTTTATGACAGAAGTGCAGAAGAACATGCATGATAGAAATGGGTGTAAGTTTGACAATTAGTAACACTGGTCAACAATAGTACTGTCCAAAGAGCAAATACCTTAATTTCTCCACAGGTGTCACAAACTTATTACATCCAATAGAATACGCATTGCAAATAACGTTTTATCCCGTAAGCTACTCGTTATATGCCCCCATTGCTTACATGATGTCTGCTTCTAGCAACAGTCTGCTTCTACCTTAATAGACCAAAAAAATATCTTCATTCTTTTAGGAAAGCTACTTTTAAACCTTTTTCGTGCAACGGCATCATACGCTTATGAGACATGCAACATTACACCGTCATTAAGCTTAAGCTTGTCTTTCTCATTGCACTCCGAAATCAACTCTAATCTAGAACAACTTCTGGTCTTATCGATCTCCTCCCCAAATCCCCAAACACTATCCGCTTTTGTTTGACAATCAGCGAATTCGGGATTCGGATAGACAATCTGGGGCATCGTGCACGACTTCGAGATAAACTCATATTTACATTTCCTATCCTTTCGCCGACGCTTATAGATCCTCAGGTGTTCCTCCCTGAAGATTTCTATATCCTCAATCCTGGGCTGTGGCATGGAACACTTGTGACTTGGTTCCACATTGGGCATAGCTATGAAGGAACAACTACCAACTGGAACGCCATTCTTATGATCAGGATAGTAGACTTTATTTCTGTTCGTATTGTTCGTGTAGACAGGTCGAGGATTCTGAAGACTGTCCAGAGCGTCTTGCAGATTGACGTCAATGCCGACTTCTTTTGTTTTGACGATCTGGGTTTTGGTCTTCTTGAACGAGACCACCACTGGTCGCTTGGAGCTGCTTATGCGCGCTATCTCCGTGTCTAGGTATCGCAAGGAGCTTCGTCTGCTGCAGGAGTCGGTGTTGCTGTGGCTGTTTATCTGTGAGGATCTGCCCGATAGCGTGGAATAACATTTGTTGCCCGGTGTCCGGCTCTTTCTACGAAAAAACCGCTTGAACGTCTCCTGAAACAAAAAAAAAATAAGAATAACGAGAGAAAAAAAATGAAATGTAAAAAAAAAAATAAATATTATGTGGCACTGCTTGGGTGTTGAACCAAGGCGATTCTTTGAAAATCGTTCAAATCTAACTTACATACAGACTAATATTTTGAATTGTATAGGAATTCCTCAACTTTATTGTTGGGAATATTTGGCATTGTTGATGTCAGCTATGATGCCATACTGGCTCTGAATAGATTTATGTATAAAGTAGCAAGAAAATAATGAAATTTTTTTTAGCACTACAAATAATGTTTCCGCTGTCGACATCCAGCAGCGAAAAGAAATTAATGCTACCTACCATGGGCGTCGTAAGAAATATTTCCAGAGAGAGAGAAAGAGAGAAGAAGTTTGTGGTATAAAACAGTTATTAATAAAGGTTCATTATAAATGATTGTAGTCGAAGTAGCCCATGCCCATGCTACACTGCTCAAAAAAATTAGGGGATAACTTTTTTCGAAACCTGTAACTTTTTAAATATTAGTTCAAGGCAAATCAAATTTGGTATACTTCAACGCTATATATTTGACTAAAGAAAATTACAAAAACAATGTTACAACTCTTAGTTACTTCTAAGTTACACTTAAAAATGTAAATTAATAAGGCAAAACAAAATGGAACTGACTGTCATAGTACCGATGACAGGGTTATCTGTGTGTCTTCCTCACACCTGCGTGGCATGCTTCGCACTAGTCTGCGTAGAGATTCTTGGGGTATGCTTTCCCATTCCTCAATCAGGGCTTGTGTCAATTCCTGTATGGTTAGTGGTGGATTAGGGCGCTTGCAACCACGGCAGTCAAGCTGATCCTACACGTGTTCAATAGGACTTAGCGCCGGTCAGGACATCAGGTCAGGACTTAACGCCGGCCATACCATGACCTGAATTCCACGTTCTTGTAAAAAGTTTCTGGTGATGACGTAGGTATGTGGCTTTGCATTGTCCTGCACTAGGATGAAATTTTCCAAGATGTTTCTCCAAGATGTTTTCGATGTAATTCATGGCATTTAGTCTACCAGGAACCACAACAAGATCAGTTCTGTTGTCTATACTGATTCCAGGCCAAACCATCACAGATCCACGACCAAATCTATCCACTTCCTATATAGTAGCGGCTACGTATCGTTCACCAGGATGTCTATGTACACGTACTCGACCGTCGCAACGAGATTAACTAAATCTGGACTCGTCTGTGAGCAGTACAGGCGTCCAGTGTTGAAGCTGTCAATCCCTGTGACCCAGAACAATCCTCATTCGCGCTGCTTTGTGATGCTGCGTAAGGCGTGGTACGCCGACAGGCCTACTTGGTTTCAAATTCGCTTCTTTTAATCTGTTTCTATCAGTTTGATCAGAATTTTCTATTCCATGTGCTCGTCTTAGGTCGTTGAGGAGGTCTGGTGCTGTGGCAGTACCCTGACGTAGAGAGGAAAGGACAAGAAATCGGTCTGGATTTTGAGTAGCTTTTCGATTTCGACCTTGTCCAGTTCTACTAACATATTGGCCAGTCTCCCGAAACCGAATCCATAAACGCTGAATAACAGAAGGGGAAGCTCGAAGGTCCCTGCTAACATGTCGAATAGAGTAGCCATGCTGAATAAGGGCGACATCACGAGCAACTTGCACTTCACTAAGATGCCTCATCTTACTTCTAATGATGTTTCTAATCAACGAAAATTGACAACTGAATTCATTTGTCATCTTTAGTAGGCTTTCATGCGTCAATTCAAAGCATACTTGACATTTTTTCCATTTTGTTTCGCGTTATTAATTTACATTTTTGTGTAACTTAGAAGTAACTAAGAGTTGTAACATTGTTTTTGTAATTTTCTTTAGTTAAATATATGCCCTTAAAGCATACCAAATTTGATTTGCCTAGAACTATAGTATATAAAAAGTTACAGGTTTCGAAAAAAGTGTTCCCCTAATTTTTGTAGCATTTTGATGCAACGTTTGAAGACTTTGGTCTTCAATAGTAAAAAATAAGAAAATAACACATATGTCAAAATGGCGGCGATATGTGACTACGCCAATGAATTTTACTAATAAACTAGTCATAGGAGAGCCAAATGGGAACGAGGAACAGTTAGCAATTTGGGCATAAGCGACCGTTGATAGTTGCGGCTGAGGATAAATCTCTAGGGCTGGCTTAATTGTTGCCAGTTGCGATTTATGCGTCTAATAAAACTCCTGTTCATTTGTATACGTTCGTCAGTATAAATCGGTCAATAGAGATAGTCGTATAATCCAACCACCATTAAACCCGGCTCTTCACCGTTGTAATTAAATTAAATTGCAATCAAAACCTTAATTTTACCCGAACATACCCACATAAGTTTATGTCTGAAGGACAATTTAGGACAGTTTACTAACAAAATTAGATTTTGAATTTAATAAAAATTGATTGCGTACGGAGTTGCAACTGATTCAAGGTTTGGTTTAAATTTCAGTTTCATTATCTTTATTTTTAACAATGCTCATTCTTAAGGGGTTATGTCTGGTCTGAGGCAAGAAATGTGAAGGATTTTTGTGATGTTTTGTGAGTACAGTGGTCTAACAGTGGTTTGTAAATTTATTGTATTAAAGCCAAATAAAAATGTTTTTTTTTGTTTTAAATATTAAATTAAACTTATACTCGATTTTGAGCACCCCACAAGACGAGTTATGTATTGATCGATCTCAAATTTAACAGAGACTAAGAGGATGGATATAAAGGAACAAGTTGAGAGGGTCCAACATGAAAAAGTAAAAGTAAAAAAAATAAGCACGACTCTAGAACGTATATTATACTTAAAAAGCAATTTTATTCTCCAAATCTTATTTATATGAGTTCAGTTGTGTTCCATATGTACTGCGATTCTTTGTGAATGTGATGACACATAAACCAATAAAAGGTAAACGCCCCAAATTCAGACAGGATCAGGATTTTTTGTTACATTTGTAACTTTAGAGTTTATATTTATGTGATGGTAATATGTCAACTTTTTTTTGTCAATATTTCTTTCTAAATATATTTAACAATTGCCCCTAATTCCGGCACTAAGGGTATATTTTGCACCTAATTCAGACAGTGATCCTAAATCAGACACTTATGGTACACTATTCCGACAATATAAACATTCAAGTAAATACTAAGTGTTTCAAATATTGTTAAATAAGATTTATTATTAAGAAATGTAAAATTTTTATGTTTTACCATTTTTAATGAAAATAAGTCCTTAGTCTTCTCCAGTCTGCCCTCTCTACCTCATCTGTATTTTAATGTTTCTTGCATCTGGAATTTTTAGTGTTCTCTTTTTCTTGGCGGAGCTTTTTCTTCTGTTCCCTTTTCACCAACTTTTCCGACACTCGTGTCGAAATTTGGACAAAATGCGTACAATTAATTGTAATATAGCAAACTATGTAAAATATGTTATTTTCTTACGTAAAGGCAGCAATAGAGCCATGTGTATTACTTCTAACCATGTACATTATTCCGACACACATGTCTGATTTACGGACGTGCTATATTTACATATCCCTAATTCCACCACCCCTGAATAATATTATTATGAAAATATAAAGCATTTTTAGTCAGCCTAAATAGATATCCGTAGAATTCTTTTAATTACTATCCTTTATAAAAGTTTTTTGCCATATATGGTAATCCGGCACGCTTACGCCTATAAGAGAGTATTGCCCAAATTAACTAGCGAAGTTAATTAGCGAAGAATTACACTACACGTATAATATCTACATATACACTTACTGCAGGTGCTCTCGCAAGTTATTAGTTTTCTTAGAACGCGGGCCACATAAAGGCAGCTGATTTTTTTAATTTGCCCATATTTCTAGCGTCTGTTCTACGTCTGTTGTACAACAAGTAGAACTAAAGCCAACCATCCTACATAGATTGCGATTGCCCTGAATGCATTGCCAAGCGACAAGTGTTTGGTATTAATATTATTTTCTAAATCTAAATACCAATATATTTGAAATTCTATGACGAAAAATAAATGACTGATTAAAAATTAAAATACTTGTATTTCCTTAGTAATAATTTATTTAACTCCCATTAATTATTTAGTAGTTGTAACATTGTAAGTAGGTATTGCGGTTGTTGATTATTCTTCGTTCCGTGTGTCGTACGGGGACTGCACTATAAACCCTCGCGGGAACATGCGCTCCTAATTTATAACTCCCTCTTTGCTGTCTGCGTAGAGTCCATCAGGACGGCAAAAAATTATTTCTCGTATTCGGTTTCTAGCCTATTTTGGTCGAAATTCAACAATTCATGTTGATCACATACATTTCCGCAAGAACATGCTGTCCTAATTTATAGGCGAGTCGTTGCTATCTACGTAGCACCAGCACGGTAAAATTTATGTTTCGTATGGCTTTCGTTTGCCGGGCGCGGCGCCGCTACACCTCCCGTGTCAACATGCGATCAATATTTTTGTTAGGCCGAAATTGCTCAATATTTGTGATTCCCCTGGCTACGTATTCATGCTGCTGCTTCAGACTGTACCATTTGAATTTGATTGGTCGAAGAAAATGATGTGGTGTTTATCCAACAGATGGCTGCACCGTACGACTATAAAATATGTTATTCTCGTCTCTTTCACATGTTCAAAAAACCAACGGTTAAATCATTACAACATCCATATTTTGTTGTCATTTTTTTTTTACACAAGTTCATGAAGGCTCAATACAAAATGTTGTAATATTGCTTTTTTGATGTTTGGTTCGGATTTGGAAAAAAAAATAACAAAAATTACCAATTATTGGCTTCTTTAGCAAGGGTAAAAAACAAAACAACAACGCAAATGAAAAAAAGTGGCATTCGTACCCGGTGTAATACACCTTTATCTATAATTTAATGTATTACACGTGATTATTAACACACAATTAAGCTCAGGATGTTTGGTTTTATGTAGTGTTGTTTTGTAGTACGCTACTACCTCTAGTGATTCCTCTTAACAGTGCTCCAATTCATCCACCTGCCTTCACACATTTGTAAAAGCCATTACGGTTTAAAGGAAATTCATGATTTATGATTTAAATCCACAATAAATTTGAGCTAAGTTAAGTGTGAGTCAACATACATGTTGTAATTCAAAAATAGTACAATTCATGTCGAGAATGAATAATACATTTTGCATTATTGGTCGAGCATCATCATATGTGAATCTGGAATCAGATGACTCTTT
The DNA here is from genome assembly GCA_963966075.1 of Aphodius sticticus. Classification (NCBI taxonomy): domain Eukaryota; kingdom Metazoa; phylum Arthropoda; class Insecta; order Coleoptera; family Scarabaeidae; genus Aphodius; species Aphodius sticticus. Next base: position 32,469,483 of record OZ014513.1, read on the forward strand.
CTATTGGCTACCTTATTCCGTCACTGTCTCAACCTGTACTGTTTTTGTAACAAGAGGGGTTTTTTAGTTCCAGTTTACAAGTTCACACAATCATTGGAACCTACGCTAGCTTGAAAGTCTTTCAATGAAGCTTTGCACGTTCCAGTAACTTCCTACTGATAAGATTTCATAATGTATGTACAGCATTATGAATTCTGCCGATATAAAGTAGCTTTGGCCGTTACGTACATCGTCTGTAGATTGTAGATATTATGTGTAGTAATAATATATTGCAGTGTTTCCGGTAGACTGACGACCAACACTAACACGATTACTAGAAATTCAATTTTGCAACCAGATGCAGAGCTTTTGATGCTGCATTTAATACCACTTATACATAAGGCCGACCTGCGAGGAGAGTGTTTACGGCGTCTTCTAACAATACAGTAGGATGAGGTATTCACACTAAACATATATTTATTTGAATCAAAATATGATCGGCGGAAGTAAATATATTTTTAAGCTAAAGCAAAAATATTTCTTTGAACGTTCTTCTTGTATACAAATATATTTGTTTGAATCAAACTTATATTTGTTTGGTGTAAAGACATGTCTTTTTAAATCAAAACAAAAATATTACTTTAAATGAAAGTAGAGTTTACTGTCATATCCCATAAACCACGCGAGCAAAGCCGCGAGAAAAGCTAGTTCTTAAGAGGCTGGTTCAGCCTAACTTCAGGTCTGTTCTGCTCAGCTCTGGTGGTCCCCTATTGGTCCAATTATTCAAACAGTTCAATGCTCCTGTGGGTTAATTATTGAATAATGATAGCATCTTATAAGATTACAACAATCTGAATTAACTATTCTAGTGGGCCACATCTCCATATTTATTATACCCATGTTCAATTTTAAACAATTGCTGCTCAAAGATAGACGTATAATTGGAGGACGGGTGATATCCTGATTTCAGGAATAACAATTCAATTATGTATTTTTGCGACGCGCCGCAGTAGTTCCACTTTATGTCAATGTACAATTTGAAAAAAATTCAATAAATGAAAAGAAATAAAGCCACACCTTTGACGAATCGGCGTCGTATTTTCCCAATTTTTCCATCCATGTTCGAGTCTGAACAGTGTGTCCATCTACGATGTTCTCGAGAACTAGTCGTCATTAGACGAAGATAATAGTAATGGGTCTATCTCTATCTACCATATACCACAAAAAAAGGCTGTTACTCGCTAAAATTCACATTTATATTTACTGGGGCAGATTTCGAGAGTTCTAACCTACAAATCCGATACAATCTGAAAATGTAGAAAACTTGGGGACACTGCACAAAGAAGTATTCTAATCGAAATTAGAAGATTACATAAAAATTCTACTATTATATCAGACATCAATCAGGTTTGTGTCTAAAGAAGTATACTATTGTTTTTTAAAATTTCCTTTTCAATTGTTAGGTTAGTTAGCAGAATATACATATAAACAGTGCTGTTTTATCCATTCTACTACCAGAGAATTTAAGCTCCAAGTATGGTATGATGCAGATAGCTCATTACGGGTTTTGTAATTGGATTCAAATCACATTACGAGGAATCAAAATCCTTACGTACTATTTTGTTGATCGAAGAGGATTTCTAGACAAGAAATGTGATTACTAATTTTCATAATTTCCATGACCTGACAATAAAATTATCAAGGTATGCTGAAGATTACCGATTTTTTATCAAATTTTTTGGTAATATTACCGGAAGACGTGTATAACATTATTATATGAGAAATGTATAATGAGACATAGTCGACTTGTCAACCACCGACTCCAGATGTTTTTCTTCTCAAGTGCAAAGTGTATAGAGGATTACGTTTAACACAACAAACCGCAGATAGTATTGCAATTAGCCCCGAAGAACCGAACAAGCATTACGACTCGTATGCGTGTGGTCTCATGATAGCGAGGATCAACATTTTTGTGATTTTGATATTATAATATAATATTAATAAAGCTTATGTTGTCTATTTGTCTTTTATAAATAATATATGAATTACAAATTGGTAAATAAAGAATAACTTATTAACTGTTTTGTTTTTCTTATACGTCATCAGATCCCTGTGCTGTGGATGTACATACGTATGTAATATCGACCCATGCAACAAAGACTATAATAACTACATTTAGTATGTTAGTTACGATAGTCTTCGTTGCATGGGTCGATATGTATTTGTTTTTCAGTAGCTAGGCATAAGTGTATTATCGGCTGAGAAATGAGTGCATAATCTATCGTACCAAGAGTAAGTAATCTGTGACCAAAGTTATTGGTACGGGGTTTGTTTTTTAGGAGGTATAAATGTATATGGGCGCATAATCTCAATACACTTTCAAATATTCCACATATTCATAGTACGTGTGCGTGTATTCATAGTACGTGTGTTTTTGCATATATCACTTCATAAACCGTAGACAAATGTTGAAGTTATTTATCATATAAATATATGATAAATATCTCACATACTCCATATAGGTTATGTCACGGTTTGTCAACAATTTATCACAGTAATTTTTAGATCTACCATGTTATGTTGGTCAGCGTTGCAAAATCACTAGACAGCCTGCTTACGTGTGCAAAAATAAATTGAAACAGTGTTAAAGACGTTAGATCATATAATGTTGACCGCACGTCGGCAAAGTCTATCTTGTTCCAAAGTAGCTTTAGCGAAAACGTCGACATCCCCACGCAAAGACCAATTCTCGACTGATTTCTCTAAACTTATCAAAAACAGCCAAGCCTCTGTCGATCAGCTGTTGGACCCGCCACTTAACAAAATCCTAAGTGCAGTTTTGCGACGCAACAGTTTCCTTGGAAGAGCCAAATTTGAAGAGTGGCGACTGACACGAGTTACGCTGTCGGTAATAATTTAAAATATATTTAAACTTTTCGATATCTTAACTGAAGCGGGTTTTGCTTTACGTAATAACTTTCAGCGACTTATATGAACAAACTTTGAAACAGATACTATCTTGTAAATATAAAAGCATCACTTGGAGGAAGTTTCTTGAGTATCAGGTGAACGCAGACTTGGTTACTAACATTAATTAATACAACTTTTCACAGCCGGGTGCATAATAGTTTTAGAAGCCCCAAAATGTTTTGTACCGATGGAGTAATTATGTATTTTCTAAAACTTACAATGCTTGAATTTAAATTTTGTTTTCGAGAAAAATTTATTCTTTATTTCAAGTTTTGGCTGCTGTAAAATACGAAATGTACACATCAGTTTTTGAATTGGATTTTTTTTGTACTGATAATTTAGGATTACTGTCATTATTGTGACTCTTGTGTGATGGTTGTGTAGTAGTCATAATATCTTGTTAGTAATAATGTTGACTTACAATCAAATGATAAAATAAGACAAAAGATCAACACAAACAAGTAAGTATGAAAATTAGCATGACTGCACACCCACTAAACTAAACATTCCACAACGCAACGATCTCCGTTGGGCTACTTACCATGAGTGTATATGTCGTAGGCAAATGGTTATTTTAGGAAAAAGGCTTTTGCCGAGGCAAAAGCTGTTTGCCTGGTCAAATAGATATGAACCATTCATTTATATTTTTAAAGCTATTTGCCTAGGCAAATGTATTTGACAAGACTGTTGTTAGGCAAATAGCATCTTGTTTTCAATCGTGTTTGTTTAAAAATTATGTGAGTTTATGTGCAATCTATACATGTTTGTTGTCAAATACGTCATAATTAATATTAAGTCATTGATTACTTTAGAGTAATGTCGTTTTCTAATCATCATGGTTCTAACGTCTTGCATCAAAGAATATAACTTGTGAATCTGCCCCATGACAATTTAGGATTGAAAATGGTATAACTTCCGAAACATGTCTCCTATATAAATAAAATATTTGTTTTGCAAATAAAAGTGGTTTCCTTCTTCTAGTTCACTAATTTAAAATTATTTGCAAGTATGGAACATTACAGAAAATGCTATTTGCCTAACAACTGCTTTGGCAAATACATTTGACTAGGCAAATACTTTAAACATATAAATGAAGACTTAATATCTATTTTCCACGGCAAAGAGGTTTTGCCTAGGCAAAAGCTAGTAACACCAGTACTATGGATAAATCACTTTTGTGAAACCAAAACTTACTAGGTTTTATATTCTACACGGCAAGAATCTTAAATGTTTCAATGCATCAATATCACTGATTGTGAGTAATTGTATCCTTTTATGTGGCGGTTTTATGTCTCTCAGCGTTGTATGCTTCATAAAATAAACATTAAATTGGCCTACGTATACATCATGCCATTATACAGTCCATACATTTTATGCGCACTAAATGTGTTGCAAAAGCTTCGCAGAATAAAAAGCCCTACAGCTATAAAATACAAAATTAACTCTGGTCCTTAATATCACTTCTAGGTGTACAATGTACATTAATTAATTTTTATTGCTTACGGAGAGTTAAAAATGGAGTTAAAAAGAAACCATATATGGTCGCAATTTTTATTCTAGTATTGGTTTTATATACAGGGTGAGTTATTAGTATCCCTGCGGTCGATAGTTAATAAATCGTTTGAGAAAGAAAAAAATATTTTATACAAAAGTTGTTTGACCCGCTATTTTCTATAAGGTAAAATTATTTTCATTTATACAGGGTGTTGCATTTAGGTGTGACGGAAAGTATGTACATTTTTTTAAATGAAACGCCATGTATATTTTATTATATTATAAACACTACTAAATTTGTTATCCAACCGTGTATGTTTCTAAGCCACAGCGTTAATAGTTCCAGAGATATTCAACTGTTTTTCCAAAATACGCCAGTTGCAGGATCTTTTTAAAAACTATGTAAAAACGACACTTTTGCCGATTTTACCTTTAAACTATGTGAGACATTAGTCAAAGCCAGTAGGTAGATGATAGTATCCAAAGATATTAGATACGCTATACAGGGTGTTCATTAAACTTAGTAAATTTGGATTTCAAATGGCCTTTTCTCGAGTTTTTTAAATGGAACACCCTGTATAATATGTGTTGGCTATAATAACCCTTTATTTCGCTCTAATTTACATCTAGTATGTCATACACCAAATGTTACTATTTTTGTGTTATTTGCAATTGAACGAAAATGTTATGCAATTGTAAATTTTAATATTGCTGTGAATAAGGTATTTGGCAGTTTGACGTAAAGTCTTCAAGTGGCGATAGAAGAGATAATTTAGAAACGATTTAACCAGCTTGATACTATAAAGTATTACCGTTATCAACATATTAATAATTTTATATGAAATTTTGTAAGTATATTTTGCCGTCTAGCGTAAGGCAACCGAACACGCGAGTTAAACATTTCTAATTACTGCTCAAGTAAACCCTAAACCCTGTACTTTTAGGTTATCCATCGTGAAAATTTGTTGACTTCTGGGTGTTGGAAATCAGATTCTCTTTGATGTGATTTATGTGCTCGCACTCAAAAACCAAATATGCAACAAAAACAAACTGATAGGCATCTTTAGATTCAGATTTTTATTCATAGCAAAATATCTATTAAAAACACTTCCATAACTTCCATAACCCACTGTCCATTCACATTATCAATATTACTCATAGTATCATTCATATTATCCCAAGTTTGAACTGTCTCTCCAGAAAAATAACTTATTTTAAACCAATTAACAATAGTAAGTAGATATTGTTGGTTGTTTCTTTGTACTGAATACAAATCCGTTCTTAGCTCATCAAGACAGGTTTTAGCGTTTCTGTTTGATTTTGTGTATTAGCATACATACTATTACAATGAATCGTCTTCGCACAATTTCCACAAACGTGAACAATTTTTCACGATAGTCCCCCTAAAACTACACTGTTTTTGGTTTAGTTCGGAGCCCAACTGAAGTTACTAGGTCTTCAGGTTCGCTCGCTGTACGTATGCAAAAATTGCAAAACATACATTATAAAATTGTGTAATACCTTGATAACCGTAATACTTTTTCTATGAATAAAACAAGTTAAATAGGTTCTAAATGGCTTCTTCTATAACGCTTTAAATATTTTACATCATGCTACCCAGCACACTGTATACAAAGCAATATTAAGATACTAAATAGCATACTACTCTTTAAATACCAAATATCACAAAAACTATTAAAAATTGATATACGATATAGTGAATATAAATTGCAAAGAACTTAAGGGACATTTCAATTAGCAAATAATATAATAGGGTGTTCCATTTAAAAATCTCAAGAAAGAACGATTTAAAAATGTTTAAAAACTAGTGCATGCTACGCTCACCCTGTATAGCGCATCAAATTTTTCATGACATCAGCATCTAGCTATGGGTTTAGTTATTATGTGACAAAATTTTTTGGACAATATGTGCAAACATGTAGTATTAACGTAGTTTTTAAGAAAGGCCTGCAATTGCCAATTTTTTGACAAATAATTGAATATCTCAGAAACTATTTACTTTACACAGGTACATCTTACACAGTTGGAAAGACAACCTCCTTAGTATTCATAATATGGCATGATATACAGGGCATTCCATTTAAAAAAAAATATTTATTTTCAGTCACGCCTAAATGCAACACCCTGTATAAATGAAAATAATTTTACGTTATAGAAACTAATGAGTCAAACAACTCTTGTACAAAACATTTTTACTTTCTCAAACGATTTGATGTCTATCGACCGCCGGGATACTAATCACTCACCCTGTATAATATAAACGTATATATTATACATTTCTCTACCGATATTTGTAGCACAAACCAAATTATGAAAATGCCCCACCCTGTATATTATGAGTTCATACTTGTCTACTCCGTTCCAAATTCTTCTGATGTCCTTTTGTAATTTTTAGACAATAATTTCGTAGCCTTTTTCCAAGAAACTAAATGAGCTTTAGAGGACTTTAGAGAAAGCTCTCAATATTTAATATCAGCGCTCCGTAAAGCAACTGTTATTATATAAGGTTCAAAACAACTGTGTTAACTTCACATTCCTTATTCCTTATGAAGTACTTGCTATTCCTTATGAAGGAGGTTTGCTATTTCCACGCTATTTACACCCCGTTTCAGAATTACGGCACTAAGCGACATAAAACAATTATTAAAAACATGAATCTCCTATATACATTCGCAAAGGTCATGGCAAAATGTTGTAATTTTCCTTTAGGCTCTATATCTTACAAATAATTAACTATTTATGAAAATTCCTGGCAAGTAACTGGTGTACACTTTGTATATTATAACGAACGAGATTTATGTAGTTCAAATAATTATGATTGTGTTGAGTGAAAGAATTATAATGTTTTAAATTAACGAATTTATTTGTTGAGTTGAAATGCGATATGTTAAGGTTGCGATAAATGGTTCTTTGATGAAAGAAATTATTAGTTTGTCGAAGGAATGAATGTGGACCTATTATTGACTAGAACTTTTCGGAGGGTACAGTAGAGTAAAATCTCCACATGTCACCACGTTTTGGGATGTTGCACATCATCGACCAGTGCAGTGGTTGGGTTTCCCAGGCCTACATATAGTCAAGGTTAGGGTAGCAAAATGTAGGCTGATTCGGATCAACTGAGCGGTAGGCCTTCACCAGCTACTATTTATACTCAAGAGAATGCCGAACTGCGAGGAGAGTGTTTACAGCGCCACCTAACAATACATTTGGATGAAGTATTCACACTAAAAATATATTTATTTGAATAAAAATATTTCTTTGAAGGAAATAAAAATCTTCTTGTATACAAATATATTTATTTGACTCAAACTTAGATTTCGTTGGTGTAAAGAAAAGTCTTCTTAAATCAAAACAAAAATATTACTTTAAAGGAAAGTAGATTTTGTTTATTTCCAAATATATATTTGACTTAAACAGATATTAGAAATATAAATGTTCTTTCTATTAGATGCAATAAATTTGTAGAGGTAATCAAATTGTAGAGGTATCATATTTGTTTGGTCATTATGCAATATCTTGACATCAGATTTTCATTTCACGTAATCGAAAACTTTTATGTTTATTAATATAAAATTAACATCATATTTAATAAAAACACAATTACATTGCAATGTAGGAATTACATTAATTAATTACACATTAAGCTAATAAATAGAAACATATAAATCATTATAAACCAATTCAAAGCATTCGAACAAGGTTTCGCAAATAATAAATTTCCGATATACAAGTTGAAGCGTAAACGGACAGTTTTTTGCTTTTGCACTTAGTGGCCGAGCGGTCGACCAGAATAACAAAAAACTTGTACTTGGATGTATCATCGACACACTGCTAAAATATTTATAGAACTTACTTAATTCCAAGAGTGTACATATGAAAATCAATCCTGAAAATGACAACGTTTAGTCTGCTTTCTCCGGAGGAATTTAATACCATTTCACGACTGACGAATTAACCAAATACCTAACTTTTTTAAGAACCTCAAAGTATTATTATTTAATTAAAACCGTCCATCACAACCCGAAAGCTCTTCAAATATTATTCCTGCTCTCCCCGCTTCGTTATCCGAAGTGGATTATAATGATTATTTGACTTGGCACCCGCTCTTCGCACCTTGAAATTCTGCCCTCCGTATCATAATTTACGCAACGTATACAAGCGGGCTGAAATTCGTGGGGTCAACACTGAGATTTTGTTTATTAACGGATATCGAGGGTATGTTTAAATTGCACAAAGTTAAATTTTAATTAAATCAAAAACAACGTGAGTTTGATATGCCAAAGAGTTTCACAATAAAAAAAAAGTTTATTTCTAGCGCTGTTATTGGAATCTGAAGAATAATGGCACTTTCCTATCGCCACTTTGAAGTCCAAGACTTTAAAACTTAGACACAGTTTTTTTTACAAACGTTTCCTATTTCCGTATGTCCATGGATAACATGCTTATTTCTAGGTAGGTCTTCAGTATTCAATTAGCTTTGAAGAAGCGAGCAACATGGTTCGCGAAACGTCAGCATTTACAAATCTTGACACACGGCATAACCCGGAAGCAGTTTATTTTCTGTAACACTATTACTTACTCTTCGAATTTCGTAAATTATTTAAATAAGTATCGATTGTGTAGAGGAACCCTTGTGATAGCATTGATGTGTGACGGCGGCCTGACGGCGGCCTAACCGCGGATATGTGTGTCACGGACAGCCGCCGGCCTATAACGTTTCATATATCAATGTAGTTTATTATTATCCGTAATTACTGTGTATTAGTGCGTACCCGACTACAATTAACTTTTCCCGTAACAAATCAACATTCACCCTTAAAAGTTCAAATTGAAAACATACATACATACATACATTTTGTTTTTCATTTTTAAACATATGCATGAAATAATTAAAATTGAATCTTCTTCTTTTATCAAATTATTGGTGTGAAATTTAGAAACTTTGCTGATAATCTCCGTTAATGTACAAGACATGCCCCCAGTGTTGAGTCTCGAATTTGAATCAGCATGTATAACGATAATTCAATTCAATATTGTATAATAAGCTGTGGTATATTTACCTTGAAAGCCTCTCGAAATCTGTGCGACATAATATGGTATAGAAGAGGATTTATTGTCGTTGACAGGAAGTACAGAATCCCACTTAAATAGGTGATCACACGAAATGTCGTCACCATATTCTCCGTATTTCGCCTGTGTCCATATATAGCCAACAATCTTTGGACGTGGAATGGAGCCCAACATATGAAGAAAGCAACCACAACTGCCACTGAAAAGTAGAAAAAGAAGAACTACAAATATGCAATATTATGTGAGCCGTTTATCTTTAATATCTCTTCCAGACTCTCGCGAGACATAGCGAGAGACCGCGAATCGGGAGCGTGTGGATGCCACACTCGCCCAAATTCGCTAACATTCGAATGCCAGAAGTCTCTACGGATGCAGATAGTCGGATAAAAATCACGCGTTCGCCGAGCGCCTCGGTTGTTTTGTCCGCTCTCGCTTCGATCCATTCAAACTGGATTGTTGACGAGCCGCATGGCAGTTTTTGTGTGTACCCGAAGGTATTATTTACGACAGGGGTCTGATTTATGACATCAAACACGTGCGGTGAATGGGCTCTTCGACCATCAATACAACCCGAAATGTAGGTAACGAATGGAATAAATTATTTAGTATTGAAATAAAAAGATTTAAAAATATTGAACACGATACATTTATATGCAAAATACAAATAGTTTACATTGATATTAAATTAAATATGCGATAGTACTTTTTTCTCCATTTGTGACGTCCCCATTACTGTAATTTGTCATTTAAAATGGGAAATATACCAGATAATGATATTTATTTCTGTATTATTGAAGAAATTCAAATGCATATCAATAAATTAACCATCCGCATTATAAGACTTCTAATGAAAATTAATATTAATAGCAATATTAAATCAATAATTAATTAAAATTAAAGAATTGTTTATCTCTTTCAAATAAATCTTATCAGTTCCAAGTTATTCCAGTCTTATTTTTCTATGATGTCTGAATCTATTGTATCGCTTAATCTTAAAATTAAAAAATTTAAAAACTTACAGTATTGTTGTATTTGAAAAAGGAAATGTTACCAAATTTCGATAGGTAGTTTAAAACAAAAAATAATGTTTTTTTTCTTTATTTTTTTTTACGGTTGGAGAATTATTTAGTTGTAATTTTAACTAACTCTGTATATGCACTATAATATTTGATTTATAACGCAATACATTATACAAAATATTAATTATTCAATTATTTAATTTTGTTTTATGGACAATCGTATTACTATGTCTTATATTAGTATATGGTATATAATATAAATGATCAGAATAAGAAATCAATTGCATTTAAGAAATTTTTCAAATCTTTATTATATTTTATATTAAATTATTATTAATTATTATTAATTATTATTAATTAATCATAACCACAATTTCAATGAAAGTATGCACACACACTATACGCTGAGGCAGCGGCTACTTCAGCGACGTCCATTCTAAGTCACCAGCAGATGAACAGAGAATGCACGAGCCGAGCGCCGAGAATGTGGATGGCCTTCTTTGACCGCTATGTCTCAGCCAGCCTCGCCGAACTTTTCGCCAATTTATTCGGGCTGAGTCAGGAGGTAGCATAAACACAGTTTCTAGTCAGAAATATAGTACAATGTCAGGTCAAGCTTAACTTGGACACAAATGGGAAAATTTTTATCACCAATTTCTCAGAAAATTGTATTCTTCATAAAATCTTCTGGATTTGTGTCCAAGTTAGTGCCGGCCATATTGTGTAACAAGCAGAGAACGTGATCCTTTTCACAACTGCATGTCAAAGTGACATGTTTTTATTTTTTGTGCTCTCAAAAGTCTATGGGCACAGTCAGAATTTTGAATTTTGAATTTTGACTCGCAATAGTACAACTAATGGAATTTCAAAAGATATAATATTAAAATTGGTATAGAATAAGCTAATTTTTAGATTTGACAATAAAAATAAATTTTAAAATTCTGTACCCTGTGCGAAATTTATATTTAATTGTGAAAAACAGATACTCATAAATTTAACAATTCCTTCTTTTACAACTAGCTTTTATATTCATCAGAATGATGAATATGAAAGCTCTTAATAAAGCACTTAATAAAGAATGATTTTTTCTTGAGAAATGACAATGTTGGTCCATTATAGAGCTAGTCGGGGTCGGCCTGGAGACACACTGCATATACAGAGTCAGGCCACAACGGACCCAGTTGTTAAACATAAGTTTGGGTTCATACGATCTTATAGAACACCCTATAACTATAATAGTATATTACATTACAAGAGTCTTGTTACTTTTCACGAGCACGTAATATGCGCTACAGCTCGAGTATTGTACATAATTTTACCTACGACCGACAATATTACAGATCCATACAGTTACGCTAGGTTAGCATATTTGACAGTTCAACAAAAATGTATTTTATCTATTTCTAGTTATTCGCGTGACATCTATTTCAACTGTGGGGAACCGCATTTGAATTGTTGTGACAAGAGGGAAATTATAATCAAATAAGAATATATGGATCTACATTTGCGTTGTTATGACATTATGTCGTGCGTTAAAAACACAAAAGCGATTTTGGGGTTTTGACAGATTCGGAATGCTGGAATCTTATTTTTTAACATGCAATTTATCAGACATCAATCGGACAAAATTTGGTGAAGTTAGATAGAGGATTCCACAAAACTATATTTTCGCGGGAGGAATCAATATTAAAGGGTACTGTTGTCACATGGCGTGATGTGTATTTTCATTTTCTTTATTTAAAGTAAAATACGCATGAATAATTTATCAACTGCACAATATCAATAAGAAATCGACTTGATCAAATATTTTCAAACAGCCATGTGCGTTCCAGATATACAGTTGAAAACATTATACTCGAGAAAAAGCGTTCTAGTTTGCGAAACGCAGAAAAGACATTCGGTTCAAAGCTGGAGAATTTCTTCGGGATCGAATTTAAATTTAATTTTTATTCTGATAGACCTAAATAACGTCGAATAACATTGTAAATGCTGTGTTGGTTTAATGGCGTTAGGGAGCACTTGAATCAAATAAAAACTATTTCATCCTTGCTGACGTTTCGATTTATTTAAAATCATATTCATAGCTACAAAATACAACAAGTTAGCACTAATTACACCAAACAAACAAGCAACCTACCTCAGATGGAAGGTATTAAAACTTAAATTAAAAATAATTAAACTGCGCATTTGCTTAGGTCGAAGAGACATCACAGACATCACCAATGTCCCGGCCGAACTTACATTAGAAGTAATAAATGAAGAGTGGCATGAGCTGGAACCTCATACCACTCTGACGCTTCAAGATTTAAGAACATTGACTTCATTTACATTTGAGAACAGCTTTTTTCAATTTAACAAAAGGTATTTTAGACAAGAACTGCCATGGGTAACCCGGCAGCACCAATTTTTGCTAATCTTGTAATGAATAAAGTCTTGAAAGAAGCAACTGCTAGGTTGGATTTTGAGCTCCCGTTTTTATATATTTATGTTGACGATATAGTCACCGCTATCCCTGGTGACAAATTGGAGTATGTCATTTCAGTTTTCAACTCCATCAATCCTTTAATCAAGTTCACGGCTGAAATAGAAAATAACAACAAATTGCCCTTTCTCGATGTAATCATTATAAGAGACGATACTAGTTTGAAGACTAACTGGTTCCAAAAGGAAATTAATTCCAACAGATTTGTGAATTTCTATTCGGAGCACTCAATGACACAAAAGATAGCCATCATAAGACACTTAAAACATAGAGCTGTTCATTTGTCTGAATTAGAGTTCCACAAGAATAACTTTAAAACAATCACTGACTACCTTATTAAATGCAACTACCCCAAAAGCCTAATACACAGGGTACTATATAATGAAAACAGTATAAGGGACAACCAAGGGAACCAGGATAACAGTCTTAATAGTAATAATAAGGGGAAAGTGAATTACATGACATTCCAAACATACCAGGACTTACACACAAACTTATCCCTATACTAAAAACTGACACTATAAAAATAGTCACATACAATAAAAAACATTTAGGTAGCCTTTATTCAAACATGAAGGATAGGATTGAAAGGGACAACATGAGTGGGTTGGTTTATAAGGTTGGTTGCAAGGATTGTAATGTGACGTACGTGGGAAAGACAAACCAGCTGTTAAAGAATCGCATAAAGCAGCATGAAAATGATTGTAAAGATGCCAATAAGGATAAAAAAGAAAAAACCGCCCTTGCACTCCATGCATTTTCCAACAGTCACACATTTGACTTCCAGACAGTTAAAATTTTAGATAGAGAGGCAAATTACAGAAGAAGTGGTATAAAAGAAATGATTTATATTAAGAAATCTGAAAATACCTGTAATCTAAGAACTGACACGGATAATTTGAGCAATATATACCCAAATATGATCTCGCTTTTACCGACTTAATTTTATACTCTATGATAGGCAACCCATATGACATTGTTTTAAATTAGAATAGATTTATAACATTTAACCTGACTGATTCGTGTCTTGTTCGTATTTTGTCATTCTGTGATGTCTGTTCGACCTAAGCAAATGCGCAGTTTAATTATTTTTAATTTAAGTTTTAATACCTTCCATCTGAGGTAGGTTGCTTGTTTGTTTGGTGTAATTAGTCCTAACTTGTTGTATTTTGTAGCTATGAATATGATTTTAAATAAATCGAAACGTCAGCAAGGATGAAATAGTTTTTATTTGATTCAAGTGCTCCCTAACGCCATTAAACCAACACAACATTTGATCTTTGGAGCGAAAAAAGAAACAACATTAAGTAATTGTAAATGCTGCTCAGAAAAATACATTCTTATGCCCACAAAAAATTGTTTTCGTACACTACGCCATATTACCAACGAAATATTATCGTGCTAAGTTTTAGACTAGATATGTATGACTGGAATAAGCAATAATAATTTATGTTTTTAATTCAAAATAATGTATACTAATTAATATGATCTTGAAAAACAAATACACTTTAAACCTATTTGTAACTATTATTGGCAGCCGTAGTATCTAGCCAAATACAACATATCTTTTTAAACATTATTAAACACTTTTTATTGAAATTTATTGATCCTCCAGTAGCTCAAAAATCAACAAACTCATTTTGACAATGTTTATTTTTGAAATGGCTAAAATAATTCACGTTGCAACAAATCAACAATCAACAAATTGTGAACATTCATAAACTTTTCAGAAATGGCCTGCCCTTTTCGGGTTTCTTCACTTTTCACTGTTATTATAGTATGCAACTGCAGTAAGGAAACAATTAAATGTAAATGGCGAAATCACCACACAGTGACAAGTCGTAATACTAAGATATCTTTCTCAAATAAATAATAGATAATATACTAATAAATTATAAATTTTGAAGTTTTGAAGGTATCAGTTTGCAGAAATCTTATAATTTTGTAGTGCATAAACAGCCGCGGAACATGTGCAGTCAGAGCACTTGATTAGCAACGTGAATTGTGCCCTAAAATATACTCAAACATCACCTCAAAGATGTTCATAACTCTGAAATGACTTAACGGAAAAAATCAAATAAACTGCGTAATACTCCTGAAACATTTCAATATAAGATGTATAACTGTCTGCTCTTTGGTTTAAAAATCGTACCCGATTTTTACAAACTTGTTTACAGCCAGTATTAAATATGAACGTAGAAAACAAATGTTAATCAATAGACAAGATTCCAAATTTTACTCGATCATATCGATCATATCATTACTCGATCATGATTTGACATTTGAGGTTTAGCTGTAAGAGGTTTAGCAGAAAATAAATCGCAAAGGCGAGTGTTAATTTAAAAGAGTTAAACCTGCAGAAATTGGGTACCTCTTTACACTTCTGTCGCGCTCATCTTTAAACTGAACCGTAGAAAATTTTGATAGTGATACACTACATATAGAAACGATTAACTAATATACGACACTTTATTTTATTTGCTTTTGATAAGTAGTTTCCGAGTTATGAGTCTTCAAACACATGTCTCCATACTATTATTTAGCTCCGGGCAGCGCTGTACTCTAGACGCATATTTCTCGATAATTTGATTTTAGCAGTTAGACCCCTTTCTTCCGAGCGGCTCATATAATATGGTCGTAGGTAAAAATAGTTTTAATTCAGCCATAACATGTATAAGTTTTAAACTATCTTCATAAGCATGCAAAACATTACATACCTAACATTTTTACGACGTGTTTCGTAGCTTGAGCGTTCTTCGAGAAGTTCTTCCTTCCTTCCTCTTCCTGCGTATCAGATTCCAAATTATCTCCGTTAAGGATCAAAACTCCTTGGGTCGTGTTCGAAGCAAAAGCAACACTAGGCTTATTAATCCTATGCTTCATTTTGATGCTATTCGACCTGGACGGCCTCACAGTTTTCGTTCCATACAACTGAATCCCAATCAGTATATACAGAACGGTTATCATAGACATAGGAGCAACGAAGAACAGCATCGTCGATATTTCAAAGTTATACGGTATGATGGTGCGCTTAACAGTACAAACGCGGTGGTCTTTGTTGACCACGCCTCCAGCTGGAGTGTACGTCACAATTCCAAGAGACACAGCTTGAGGAATCGCTAGGATAGAAGCTATAAGCCAAATCACCATCACAAATTTAATTGCCCTGGATAATTTCGACATCGTGTGGGATAAGAACGGATGACATATTGCCACGTACCTCTCAACCGTAAACGCGGTTATGGTTAAAACCGTAGCATTCGCTGATGTCTCAGCAGCAAAGCCTTGAGCTATGCAGAATGGCTCACCGAATATGTATGGGTATTTCGACCATACCGAGTATATCTCTGTTGGTAAGCCTGATACCACCAATAGTAAATCGGATACTGCTAAACTGAATAGGTAGTAGTTTGTCGCTGTTTGCATGCATTTGTTTTTGGCGATTACTATGCAGGTGCTTATGTTGCCTATGACGCCGACGATGAATATAGTTGTGTAGATTATTGTGATTGGGATTACTATATACAGGGGGTCTCTTTTGGGACCCCAGTCGTTCAGGTACGGTATTGTATCACTGGAGAGGTTTGTGGTTACTGTTGTATTGACGATGGAGGTGTTCGCTTGGTATGGCACCCAGTTCAGTAGGTGGGAGTCGTGTCTTGCATACGTGGTATCCATGACCGATTTTAGTATCATCGTCTTCAATATGCACCTGAAAGAAAAGAACAACAAATTGATTATATTAGTCGAGTCCAACGTTTTCAAATGTTGTATGTATGGTCTAACTATGTTTGCTCTTCGTCTTACATAGGCCAGACTGGAAGAAAGATCTCTCAAAGAATTAATGAACATAAAACCAGAAATACTTCAAATTTGTTTAAGCACAGATTAGAAACTGGGCACAGTTTAGATTATGAAAATTTCTACACAGATGTAAAAAGGTCATCAAATAAAAATGTCAACTTACTCAACGATAAAACTAATTTTCCTTATCAATCTCTTTTCAAATATATCCTCCAGTCTGACCTCTATGGGACGAAATAAAAACCTTTAATGTCGGTGAGGTTCCAAACACGGGAGCTGCAAATGAGTTATCGCTTAAAATAGTAAGAACAGACGCATGAAAAAGCTCGCTGTTTCTGTCTAACGCACGGGAACGGTCTGTATCGTATCACCAAAATAACAACTGAAATCGCTGACTCATTTGCAGCTCTCGTGGTATTACGTACCTATACGAAGTTGTAATTATTATTGTACTTCATATCTTGACCGAATGTTATTTGTTATATGTTCTTTGCAATTTTTAAGGTTCTGAAGGAGCTCCACTGGCTGTATAAGTGGCAACAGTAATATTGTAGAAAAATTAGCGATAATATTCATATTACAAATATATTAGCACATATACATATCGTAAAATACATATCAGTATGATGAGAAACGGAGATGAAAGTTTATTTCATATTGTTTTAAATCCCAGTATTTTTTTCAGATTTAATATTATTATTATTAATATTATTGATAATAAATAATATTTCTTATGCTGGAAATAAGGTTCACGTTTGCGTCCATATTAAATTATAACCACTTTTTCTTACTATGATTACTACATGTTGGTGTAAATGAACATTTTAGCTTGATGCTTAATTTAACCAAACTGGGACATGTGTTTATATTTTTAATTATATTTGAAATGTATCTGGTTTTAGTTGTTGTTAATTACATACTTAATTAAGTTCATATTTAAAAAATAGCAGCTCAATTGATTTACTATTTTTATAACAAACCAACTAGAACGATTGAAATAATTATTATTATAAGTATTATTATTTATTATATTTTGCAAGACGCGTTAATAATGTAGCGAAAACAAACATCTACATACAACGTACTATGATATTATTTTCTTGTCGAAGCTAAAACGTATTAAGAATTCCTTAGCCCGCAAACTATTTCTTGCAAGCATAAAAATGTATTTTTCACAGGTGCATTCATGCGGCATTAATATGTTTACCTCAAATAGTCTACCCAATTTCGGCGTAGAAGGCCATAAAACTACAATTTTTTGTCGAGCCAGCCGATGCGTTCGAGACCTTACAACAACGTGTTTGCAAATCCAGATGTACGATGTTACGAATCGATATTAAATGTTTATATTTTCGGTACAAATATTTAAGGTAAATGCCCCGAACTCAGACAGGTTAAGGAATTCTTGTTACATTTGTAACTGTAGAATTTATATTTATGTGGTGCTAACCAGGGCTGTGGAGTCGGAGTCGGAAAAAATGTACCGACTCCGACTCCGGGTCCATGTTTAAATAATGTAGAAAAGGACATGCGAGATAGCCGTTCCCTCAATAGATAGTAAACGATTAACTCAACATATTATTAGGTCTTTTACAAAGTACCTACCTACATATGTAAATATAATTTAACTGCAAAACACACAGGTCGGTGGAGAGTGATGATTAGCAAAATGATTATTGTGAGTCGCTTGCCGCGTCGCATATATAGTTTATTTCCAATTTCCAACAACCAACTTCAATGTGCTAATTATGATAGCTCAATCATCTACAAATAAAAAAGTCGGGCTTCGGTGTATAATTTCCAAAGTGAAGCGACAATGTGTGGTTTTCCTTATTCATCAAAATTAAGAGACTTTTGTTCCTATTCGTTCGGCCATAAAGAGCAGCTGAACAATTCATTAAATATTGCAAAAAGTATTTTAATGATATTCCCTTGCAATTTTAAAAAGAAAAACAGTTTTTCTACCAGTAGAAACAGTGATATGATCACGTGGTATTATTAACTCTCAACTTTTTTTTTTTATTCGCCCCAATATCTAAAATGTTTGTAAAAGATAATGCTTTACTAGTATAACTTGCAATTTTAGCGTTAATGTTTGATAGCTTTCAACCTTAAACCGAAATTGATTCTCTTTTTTTTCGGCACATGAACAAATTTATTAAAAGTATCACTTCCCTTTGTAATTAAGAAAATATGTAGATTTTAAATTGTTACTGAGATTGTGAAATATTTAAGGTTGGCTTCGGATTGAGTAGGCAACCAAATATACATCATAATATTGTAATCAGATTTACACCGAAATGATTAGGTATTTCCATTCAAATTATATGTTAAAGTGAACTTGGAACATTTGCCAATAATATAAAAATATTCGGCTCAATTCTGTCGAGTGTAGATGACGGATTTTAAGGTTATTGGTGGCTATGTCGTAGTCTTCTTGCGATTAACTAAAAAACACCGATATTCGCAGAATTCGTCAGAAACTAGTTCAGAATTATGTGCTCTCTAATGAGAAAACAGTTGAATTTCTAATCATCTCAGAGATATTTTGAAAAAATAAAAAAGCGTCCTGTTTAAATATGGTCATAATATTGTGGTCCGATCAACAGGCCTTTTTGATTTTATTTACAAAATTAGATTATGTCAGTTTAATTTTTTCCGCCAAAAAATTCGATGGAAACAAATAAAATTTTGCCGGAGTCGGAGTTGGAGTCGGAGTCGGAGTCGGACTACGAAAATTATCTGGAGTCGGAGTCGCAAACGGAGTCGGAGTCGACAGTTTTTTTACCGACTCCACAGCCCTGGTGCTAACAACTATGACAACTTTTTTTAAACAAATATTTCCTTCCAAAGATATCTGGCTATAC
Source organism: Aphodius sticticus (assembly GCA_963966075.1). NCBI lineage: Eukaryota > Metazoa > Arthropoda > Insecta > Coleoptera > Scarabaeidae > Aphodius > Aphodius sticticus. The sequence continues at coordinate 32,489,189 of OZ014513.1, forward strand.
ATTTTTAAAGAAAATTGATAATAGTTATGTAATTTATGTTATATTTTATAAGTTTCACAATTGCCCCTAATTCCCGACACTAAGGGTATATGTTGATCCGAAATCAGACACCTCAGTGAGCCTAATTCAGACAGTGATCCTAAATCAGACACTTGTGGTACATTATTCCGACAAATATAAACATTCAAGTAAATATTAAGTGTTTTATATATTGTTAAATAAGAATTATTATTAAGAAATGTTAAACATTTTAATGTTTCTTGCATCTGAAATTTTTAATGTTCTCTTTTCCTTGGCGCAGCTTTTTTCTGTTCCTTTTTCGCTGCCTTTCTTATTTCTCTAGAATGATTTTCTTTTGTGCTTCCTTTTTTTTTATTAACAAATATTCTCTCCAAGCATAGAGATAGTGTTACAGAAGAACAGTTTATTTTTACTTTATTCGGGTGTTTCAGGCAAGAATAATGATTTCTTTAATGGAGATGGCATCAGTTCAACTGTTATCCACACAGGTCATGTATCAATGCCAAAATCGCTACTCTCTGCTGCTAGTGTTGCATCATTCTGTCTTATTTCATCATCTCCTATGATGCCTGTCGATATTTATGACGGAATTAAGGACTATTAATGATTGTAATTCCGACACCCTGTAATAATTAGGGACTATTGATGCCCGTAATTCCTATACTCGTGTCGGAATTTAGACAAAATCCGTACAATTAATCGTAATATAGCAACCGATGTAAAATATGTTATTTTCTTGTGTAAAGACAGCAATAGAGCCATATGCATTACTTCTAACCATGTATGTACAGTATGTACACAATTCCGACGCACATGTCTGATTTACGGACGTGGTATATTTACATGTACCTAATTCCGACACCCCTAAATTTGTAAATAATAGTGGTTAAAAGAGAAGTAGAGAGAAGTATTAGTATTAAAATATAAGGCATTTTTAGTCAGCCTATATAGACATTATTAGAATTTTCTTAATTACTATTATCCTGTAGCGATTTAAAAATAAGTCGAATTTCAGTTACCTTATAAGGAAAAAATCAACTTTTAGCATAACACTCAATTATCAAGATCAACTTCTAGGTTATACTTTGACCGTTAGAACATTGGTAGAACAAGAAACTATTGTGGATTGATAAGTGTAAAATCAACAAACCGGATGTCCTAAAATAAAGTTTAATGTTGTAGATTTCTTATTTTATCCAAGTTAACAGAAATATGTCGGAATTTAGGACATTGCCTGAATTTGGGACGTTTTGTAAATGTTGAGGATAATATACCGGGTATGATACAACTGATTCGAAAATTTGTCAGCAATGAGATGTCTGGGAAAATGACTATACTTGTTTTATAATATGCGTTTATAAATATATCAAAAAAATCTAATGTGTAATTTAAGTTTTATGCTGATGACGTCTTGAGTTAGGGCAGGTATGTACTTCAAAAGGCGGACAAACTATACAGCCATTTTGTCAAAAAATTGAGGATATACTGTTGCGAAGTATAGTTTAATTGCATTGTACAATTGAGGTCAGGTCATCCAACCCATCCGACCTGCAGACAGTTGCTTGTCCAGAAATGCAGACGTCAGGCTTTTCATATCGGAACAAAGACATTCCTTTGTGGCACGCGTTCAAAGCGCGCAAATTAACTTTGATTTATATCAAAGGCCGTGTGCAACCAAAAATCCTAACTCAGGATTTTTGGGGGCTCAAATCAGGTCATGACATCTTGCCAAATTCAATATAAAAGCCACGGCAAAGGATGGGAACGGGATCAGTAGTTTGAGGCATCTGAGTAAAGTATACGCACAACTGTCGTGTTTCACGGACTCCAGTCAGCTGTAATATTGGAATTCCGTGTGGTCAGCAATACACGATGTAAACAACACTACGACTTTTATTTACATCTCCATCCTGACCTAGAGCCGTCCCCATTACGAGCTACGTAACATTGTGGAGGCGCAAAATGGTCCCAAGGAAGATCGGGAACGGCTCATTTTGGTCAGGGTGGAAACTGAAAAAATCCAGCTCGACGAAGAGGAAGCATGTCTAAAGCGACTCGGAGACAGGGCAATTGTGTTGGCGGTCAATCTGCAGGGAGGTCTTGTAAAATTTCTCACTCCCCCAATGAGAAATATGCCGTTCCAAAGACAGCTATTAACAACCGCATGGATGGATAGCGTCAAAGAAAAAATATGGATGGTCAACTCTTCGTTTTAGAAATAAGTAAGTACCTAGTGTATTTATTTTTTTGTTTAATTGTTGAAGGTTAATGCCCCCACTGTAAGAAAGAATATGCATTTGCCCGTTCTCACTTCGATGGATGCAGCTGGCTTGGTTGGTCCGGGATCACGAAGAGATAAATACACGGATGGTGGTCATCTACAAGAAGCAGTCGACACATGACGAAACGGGGTACCATACCAGCATAATTGAGTTATGCGAGTTTTAGGGTTGCCGATACTGCCAGAGGAAGCTGGCGATGTAGACTGGAGGGGATTTGGCGCTACGGATTCTACCGAACCACCCCGCACGGGACAAGGGATGTCTCGACCAGTCTGAGAAGAAACAAACTAATCGATCAGAGAGGAACAGTCCTATGGATTCTACCAAACCACCTCACACGGGACAAGGGGTCCCGACTAGTCCAAGTAGAAGTAGAAGGAGAAGAAGAATTAGCAGAATTCTGAGAGGCAACAGGAGATGATTCTGAAACACGAATCTGGGTACACGGTCAAAGCCGACCGTAATGGTATCTCTCAAGTAGATGACCATCGCAATCCTAGAAGAAAAAGGTTAGCAGGAGGACCCAAAAACCAGACGGAGACGGATGAGAACGGGGCAAATCGCATACGATACTGGCACGACGACATTGAACTTCTTTCTATGGATATTTTTTGTATTGTTATTTCTTATGTTACGCAAATAAAATTATAAGTGGTGCGTTCTTTCCTATCCTGCTCCGTGGCTGTACAATTTTTGTCTATCTCTTTTCATTGCTCTGGGTCAAGCAATTGTTTGCGAGGAGGGTTGTTGCGAAGTATACGTAACAATACCATTAACTTATCAGGAGTCTAAATCTAGGATTTCCTATAGAGCCCATACGTGAATACCATTACGAACTATAAACTTTGTTCGACCTTTTGCAAGCTGAAACTACTATTAATTAGACTAATAGTATAGTAATAGTAATACTATTAATTAGACTAATTATGTTCGGTATATGTACGATATTTAATATTGTTTACCTTTACCTGTTTCAAATCTCATAATAATTGCCACAACATTGCAACTATGTCATGTATTCACAATTTTATTATATAGAATACTCCAACTGATATTAGCTAATTAATTCGGCAAGCTGTTTTGTTATTGTTAATATTGCAGTACTCGCGCGACACCATATAATAGCGATCATTAAAATTAATTCAACCTAAATTAAATTAGGAAATTGGATTTATACAGGATCGATAGGGCGATATATATATAGTTTGCGAGGGAAGACAAAATGCACAATATAGTGGAAGATATCCAATAATAAATCAATTATATACAGCATCCCGTTTTTTCAGATAGCATATGTGCCCGCGCATATGAGAATCGCCCTAATTGCTATCTCTCGTTTCGACAATATTGACTCCTGTGTTTGAAGGCGCATAACTCTAAAACTAAAGAACAGAAAAAAATGAAATAAAGTGTATCCTACTCTTTAATCATTTCTACATAAGTTGTACGACTGTCAATATTTTTTGCCTCTCGGTGTAAACACGAGCGCGAGAAAAATGAGAAAAGGTCCCCGATTTTTACGCTTTTGGAAAAACAATTGCATTATAATTTTTAAGTAATTTTTAAAGCGATTTAATATGATTGATATAAATTTCGTGCAGCGCTCAACGCACTACGTCAATCGTAACGGTAAATGGAAACGTAGCTGAGACAGTGATTATACTATTAGTACGATACGATCAGAACAATTTAAGTTCGGAATTTTGAATAGTACTGCGAGTTAAATATAAATAATGACTTTAGATGTACAATTAATTATACCCAACAATATTTTACAAACACGGATTCAAACGGATTCACTGATCGCGTAAAAACTTCGCACCTCGTTCGACTGCCTCGCACCAAAACCCACAAGCGAGGGAAGCCGAACTGCGCAAAATATTGTTCATGTTTACTTCGGTCGTAAAAATTAACAAATAGTCGGAATGCTATTAAATTCAAGGGATATGTATCGCAGTAAATAAGGATTATTTATTATCCTGAGATATAGGCTTCCATCAAAATCTTGTTCGCAACCTTTATTACATAAAAACTGAAAAAAACAAAAATGCCAATCTATACATGAGACTCCCAATGCAATCTGAACAAAATCTAAAGTTTTTGTAGTAATGGTTTAAGAGAAAATAAATCGGAAAGACGAGCGTTAATTTAAAAATGGAAAATCTTTCTTTTCATTTCTCTCGCGCTCATCTTTACACCGATAGGAAAACAATTTTGACAGTCATTATTATTATTATTATCAGAGAGGTGGTCCCTGTCAAGGTACCCGCACTGCGGTCAGTAGTCCTGTTGTACCCTCAAGAGTTTTAGCTCAGAAGTCCTGTCCTTTTGATTAAGTCCAGGATTTTTCTTGGGTCAGTTCCTCGTATCTCATCTGGGTTCACCTTCTGCTCCCCCAGATATGTACGTCTGTCATTAACGAAGGCCTCGCAGAGGCATAGAAGGTGTATCGGAGTTTCTTCCTCCTCTCCGCAGCCCCTGCATAAAGGGTCTTCGGTCAGTCCCATCCTGTGGTCCCATCCTGTGGAGGTGTCGGTTAACTGGGCAGTGTCCTGTTACCACTCCCGTCCACAGTCTGATGTCAGCTTTGCTCATCTTGAGCGTCTCCTCTGCCAATTTGGCCGAAGGTCTTCCAAGAAAGAACCTTGAGTGGGTCTGTCCTGGATGGTACCTCCAGTGTCCTTCATGCCACTGACGTAGCAGGCGTTTTATTTCCCTCTTGCCTGTGTCTATTGATAGGCCAACAAGTGGTTCGAGTCCAATGAGAGGTGTCAGGGTCCCGGCTTTTGCGAGTTTGTCGGCCCTCTCATTCCCTGGTATACCGGAGTGTGCTGGTGCCCATACCAGTTTCGGGGTTTGTATCTCCCAGCTTGTTCAGTGCTCGGATGCAGTCTAGGACAAGCCCAGACTTTGTTTCGCATGCCGTTAGCGCTTTCAGCGCGGCTTGGCTATCGGTTACTATAAAGATTCTGTTGCGCTGCAAGGCCCTCTTTCTAACTTTCATTGCACATACTGTGATGCTGGATACTTCTGCTTGGAATATGTTCACCTGCGTTCCTAGGCCTATGGATAGGCCTGTGCGGAATATGCTGGTCCCATATATCCCTGCGCCCGTACTTGTGCCGGTTTTTGACCCGTCTGTATAGTAGACTAGGCCATTGAGTTTGACTGTTCTGTTCCCATTGATCCCTACGAGGTATAATTACCTCGTAAGTCTTCTCTATGGTGTACGTTTTATATATCCTGTCAGAAATCATACATAGAGTTTGATTCCTATCGATCTCTAAAAAGATTGACGCATGCCCGGTTCTGCAGGTTTCCACGCTGGTGTGGGGGTTCTTTGCAAGCTGTATGCCGCCGCCAATGCCCTAGCCTTCACCAGAAGGTGAAGAGGTGGTAGGTCAAGCAGTGTCTCAAGGGCTGCTGTCGGGGTGATCGACATGCTCCCTGTGATACCTAGGCAAGCAAGCCATTGCACTTTGCTAAGTTTTAGTCTGCATTCTTTCAGAGAGTGCGCTGCCACCATACGACACTGGCGTATGTTATTATGGGTATCACCATCACTTTATAGATCCAGTGGATAATTCTGGGTGTTATGCCCCATTTCTTCCCGAACATGCGCCTACAGGTCCATAAGGCCCTGATGGATTTGTTGGTGATGGGACTTAAATGTGAGTTTGCTGTCCAGCATTACGCCGAGACATTTAACCTCACTCACTGTCGCCAGAGGTGTACCAAAAAGGTGCACGGATGCCCCCCTTTTGTGGGGTTAACCGACAGTCCCTGCCCAGTACACCATCTTTCTGTGAAATTTAAAGCTCCCTGCATCCTTTCGGATACGGTTGTTTCAAATTTCCTTCATACCAGTATTGTTATGTCGTCCGCATATCCAATAACTGTATGACCTGCCACATCTAACCCCCTCAGGAGATCGTCCACCACGAGACACCACAGTAGAGGGGACAGCACCCCTCCCTGCGGACATCCCCTAGCAGCCCTCACTCCCACGGTATAGTTGTTGACTGTGGCATAGACTTCTCTGTGTTTAAGCATGTGAGCTATCCATCTACTCAAGGTGATGTCCACTCCTCTGCTTTCCACTGCTAGTATGATTGTTAATGGGGATGTATTATCAAATGCACCCTCAATATCCAAGAAGGCTCCGAGAGCAATTTCTTTGCTCCTCAGTGAGGCTTCCACCTTCCGAACAATCTCTCGAACTGCTAGTTCGCAGGATGTCCCTGTTTGATATGCATATTGGTGTCGGCTGAGCGGATAAACGCTCAGCGCCGTGTCCCTTATATGCCTTTCTACCATTCTTTCCAGAGTTTTTAATAGGAAAGACGCCAGACTGATCGGTCTGAATGATTTGGCCTGTTCGTAAGAATCTCGCCCAGGTTTAGGTATGAAAACAACTTTTGTCTCTCTCCATATTGTTGGTACGTATCCCAGTGCTAGGCTAGCCCTGTACAACACGCATAACGGAGAGGCTAACAGCTCGAACCCGTTCTGTAGCATTGCTGGAATAATTCCATCTTTTCATGACAGTCATACAACTTATGTAGAAATGATTCAGGAGTATGTCATCCTTTATTTCATTTTTTTCTGCTCAGTAGTACTAGAGTCATGGGCCTTCAAACACAATACTATCAATACTATCGAAACGAGATATGCCAGTTAGGGCGATTCTCACGTACGGGGTCACATATGTCTACATTTATATGAACTATCTGTTCTAATTGGCTCAAATTAGGATTTTAATTCGTAAAAATTCCAATCCAACTGAACTTTTGTATGCAAATTTAGTTGGACAACATTGTATCCTTGTCTCTTCTTCTTCGTGCTTGATAATAATACGACGAAGTGGTTTAATATTGTATATTTAAAATATTAACAACCGACGCTTACAACGGTCGATTTTGGATATGGATACGAATTAGCTGTTACGGCGCGGTTGCTGCTGTTTGCAAAGATGGACGCTTCAACCCTTGGATGCGGCTTGTAGAATTTGGAGGGTTGTTGAAAGCGGCGTCACGACAGACACGTCCACTTCGTAAGACAAAGAGACCTCTGTTAGGGGTTGAGGTAGTTTCCTGCACCGCGGGAGTCAACCTGGACAGTACCAACCTAAATATAAATGCTAGGAAACCATTGTGAGATTTGTGAGCGTCGTACAAATACAAACATATTTACAATATTGAGTCGAATAACATAACTTACTATTTAATCTAACACAAAACACACGAAATAACACTGAGTCTATATGGGGGATACAACAAACGTGTAAAAAGTCCCCATCGATATCGTGTCTGCGTTGCGAGTTGTTCGCGGTCAAAGATGACAGAACTGAGTTTATTAAAAATATCTTTGTTTGGTTTGAATATCTTGGTTATATTGATCAGACGACACTGAGTGCTATTACGAAATCTCTAAATCTTTTGTAAACAGAATAATAATAAAAAAATAAAAAAAAAACGGGCTTCTTATCAAAATTTATGAATGAAGTCGTTGGTGGAAACGTGACTTGGAATTCCTCATTTTGCGAGGTGAGATAAACGTTAAAAGTAAAGGAAAGTTGAGTAGTAATGGATTTGAATGACAGGAAATCGCGCATTTTTATCAGATGCGTCATTGGAAATTTATTGGGTATACCGGGTAGCGGCTCGAATACGGCTTATCTCAAAATAGCTCCCGGAAAATCTGCTGAGATTGTGGATAGGCCTGTAGGGTTTACTATGTGAGTGGAATTTGAATATTTTCTTGGCCCAACATACCGGACAATTTTCTTTCCATTGAAATATGTTCTTTTTTCTACGCAGTAAAAAATAAATGTAATTTTACGTAATTTTTGCTTTTACGTAACAAAACGTAATTTTACTAGCCGGCATTAAAGAGGGCATGTAAAATTAGAACTGAAATTTAAAATACAGTTGTATAGAAAACAACGGACGCAGAAGAGATCACCAAATACATAAATACGTTGTTACTCTTACATGACTATTTAGTCCAGTCAAATCGTTCCCGAGGGTGCCTGTTCCAGGAAAAAATATAGAAGTTTTTTTTCTTTCATTCTATATATTTTTTGGGGTGCAGAATCCGAATTTCAACTTTGCTACTTCCGACGGGGTGTGGCTTCATTACGAAAATCGCAAAAACATCAAAATTTTCGACCCTTTTTCAATTTTTTTGCGAATAAGTGATAAAACTATGCACTTGTCGAGGTAGACCATTCCATACAAAAATAAAGTACATTAAATTTCCTATAAGAGCACCCCTCTTCCTATTTTTCATTTATTTTCTGCGGGACCCTCCCAATTTCTTCCTTTATATCTCTACTTAAGTCCTGTGAAATTTTATATCGACGACTGTATATTAACACATGCCACATCGGACTCAAAATCAAGAATAGTTGTTATTTAAAACAAAAAATAATAAAAAAAAAGCTTTATTTGGTTTTACTACAATAAATTTATATACCACACGTATTAACTTAATAGAAAAAAATAATCAATTAACTTTTGAGTCTTGATGTCAGAGCATTTTGAAGAACTTGATTTGTAAAACACAATAATCTAAACTACCTGATTTTATATGATTTATATGATTTTTCTTGTAAACTTTTAAGACGCATAATAAGTATGTAGCAAGGGTTGGATGGTAATTGAAAGACTAAAGTGATACTAAACAAGTTTCATGGTTTTTCAAGAAAACAATGCGTATTGTAGTGGTGGGTTCTCTTCATACCCTGTATAAAATAATTCATGAAGACAGCTAGGATTATTCCTTTAATTGGAGTATTTGCATAATACGAAGCGCTCTATGTGAGTACTGCAGCGAATTTCATTCAAAACATAGCCCGACTACAGCAGTGAATATTAAATCTAGACGCACGATATATGCTTGAGCGTGTATTCATTATCATGCATCTGCAATTAGAATATGAATTTGGCGGCCGGCGCTTATATATATAGTGGATATAATTTAGGTGTCTATATTAAGTTTATATTCAGCAACCCTGTTAAGTTTAACGCAAAATTGAATTAAATGTATTAATTAAATTTATAAATTAAGCGCGAAAAGTACGTAACAATGATCCATTGAAAAAATAAAAATATATCTGCCCGCTTGCAAATAGCACATTGGCTATCCAACTAAAGATGGAGACAGTCATCACTGCCTTCCTCCTTCAAGTCAAGCAGATTAAAAATATTTAGTTTTCGAATATTATGGTGAATTAATTATCTAAAATACACTATTTGTGTATGTCATAATGTGTATTGTTTGCATTGACATCGATTCTAATTGTGACATTATAAATTTTAAAAAAATTCTGTTCTTTTTAAAATCTTAACTAACTTGACATTTAGCATACCTCCAGTTATTTGGATCCAGTCACTTTAGAATCACAAATCAATAATCAATTAATTATTGAAAAGTGTGAGTTTTTTACTTTCCAAAATAGTTCTTTATCCTTCTTAGTTAAGTACCTCAGAACGTTTTTTAAATGCTGTTTTTAACATTAATTTCACAGAAACAGTTGATAATAGCCTATTAAACATTTTTGTCAAGGCGATTTGGATGCAAATCATAATCAAAAGCAGCAATAATGTACCTACGAGTTGAGATAAAATCGGATGAACGATTTGGAATAAAACCAACTTGGAAAATTGTAATACAGTTTTAATGGGATGTTAATCTTGGCCCTCAGTTTAAAGCAAAGTTTAACCAAATTTGCATTTGATTTTGCATGTACAGCCGAAGAAAAAAGGATCTTTACATGAGCGCGGCAAGCCTACACCAAGCGTAGGTCGGAGATTGTCGGTCGTCGTATACACCTACTAAAGCCATAAAACCGAAGGGTCACCTCTGTTCCATTTCATTTTAAGTTTTCTGTATATAGATGGCATGAAATTGAGTTTCGTATTAATATAATATATTTTCGATATTTGGAACGAGCGAAACTGCCGCTCGTAGCTAAAGATTGTTATTCGTTAATATTTTCGTTTCGATTTGCAATTGCAATACTATTTCATTTATACTCAAATACATAGTAACGTTAGTTATAATTATAAAAATTTGAATTAGGCACATATTAAAATACTTCATCATCATGGCTACGTCGCTTAAAGGCAAACCGATTACTACATCGGATATCCGCTGTCAATAATTTTTAAAGGAAGGTAATGCCAGATAGGAATTCCTTGTAAGTGAAAAAAATCTAACACGTAAACTACAAATAAAATTCACTTAGATGGATATTATAGGTATATTTTATTTATGCATATAATTATGTATACAACAAAAATAATATAAATATAAAATGAGAATAGTATAGATAAAAATAATAGGTAGATATATAACAGTAAAATATAATATATGTAATAACTTAACATAAATATATGTAATAACATAAAAACAAACATTTAATAATATAGTAATAACATAAGCATGTATTAAATAAGAGATGTGTTGTGTTAGGTTGGAGGTGATATATATTTGGAGTGCCTTTATTTCATATTTGTTGAGGTTGATATGACCTGCTGTTTTAGGAAATGATACATTTATGACAATCTAAACACAGAACATATGTATCGTCAATTTGTTGCACTAAGAAAACAAACAAAATCCTTTGTTGTTGTATCAGCCAAAATTGATTTAATTGTGGTTGGCCAACAAATTTATGATTTTTACAAATAGCTGCCTAGAGTAATAAATGAAGTGCTTTTTGTTTGTTTCCTTGGTGTTTTAATTACACTAATGGACATTTTTAACGACCTTTTAGGTGCTCATTATAATTTATAGAGGTTTTGACTGTATTGCACATTTATTTACTTAAGTGTTTAAAATATATTATAAAAGGAACATTCACATTTATTATGTCCCACATTTTTCCCGCATAAATTATTTTTAGAAACTAAATGTTTCAGAGTAAAGCTTTTCATATGGACCTAATTGTTTCTCCAAATCATTAAAAAGTTACAGCAAACTTGAAATATTAGCAAAATAAATTTTTATATAAAATATAATTCCGGGCCTTTAATTTTGTAATTTAACCGAGTTTGTATTACCAATTGTTATGCAGCAACCGATAACTTTGATAACAACCATTTTATATTTTTTTATGTCAATTTTCTGATGTTCAGATACAAGGTTCAATGTTTCAAGGTCCCTAATTGACCCTTTTGAGGTTTCTAAAATATTGGAGTCAGCCAGTGTAATTTTTACAAAAATCAACTTAGCGATGAATTGACTGCTCGTTTTTTCCACAAAAATCAAAATTGAATACTTGGAAAATCAAATCTAAAACATACAAATAATCCTTACCATATTCACAGTCCACTCACAAAATATAACATATTTCTTGTTTTATGTGTCTTATAATTTTGAGTTATCGTTTTCTCGTAAATTTTATTACACAAGATTATAAATGCATTATATCGAGACAATTAATCGATACATATATCAAAATCAGTAAGAGAAAAGGGAATGGCCATTAAAAAACTATCGATGACGTCATAAGTAAAAACAATTGAAGGTTGGACATTGAATTTAAGATAGCTATGTATATTTATGTATATTTTGATAATTACAAATTGACGAGTTGGAGGATTTTTAAAATAGCAATCCGTTCCAGAGATTTTGTCGTTTCCATACCTTACATAATACATAATAAAATTCAATTGATTAATTAATATATTAAGGTAAATAACAATTTAATGATAATAAATTGAGTAACATAATAGATTGAAGTTTAAATAAATTTTAATTTTACAATTTTTTGGAAGTTAGCGACATATTATTCTAATGTGATATCATTCATATTGGATTGTAAATCCTCCCCTTACATATCACACATAAGAAAATGCGTATGGATGCTATTATAGAACGTCAAAATATAATTTTAATAAACAAAAAATAACAACAGTTTTATAATTAAACTAAAATGCTCAACAACAGTTCTAAAGGGCATATCTGCAGCAAAGTAGAAACCGGGACAAATAAGATTTTCAGTTACATGCAAAATTGTAGAAATCTTTTAAAAATTATTTACGCCGAATATAATGATCGGTTTTGTGTTTCAGACAAACGCCGTGCTTAACACAATATTCAATAAATTTGCAGATACGATATTTAGAACTATAACGGCAGTATACCGACTGAAGCTGTCGGTACACCTACTTACAATAAGAATTAATTTACTGTGTATTTTAAAATACATTAAATATTACAATGCACTATTGTCAGTTTCGGATATCGGAAACATATATAAATAGACGAAATTCGATTTCATTCCATACATACAGAAAAATAAAACGAAACGAAACAAAAGTGACCCTTTGGCTTTATGACTTTAGCAGGTAGGTATTCGACGACCGACGACCGACAATCTTCGACCTACGTTTGGTGTAGGCTAGCTGCGGTCATGTAAAGATCTTATTTTCCTTGGCTGTACACATGCTGCTGATTTATATGTACCAACGTTAAAAATAGAGAATTTCAGGCATACTATAAATACATTGGCATTATTATATCACAAGCGACAATACGAAACGGATATTTTTCATAGAATGCACAAAGCCCCTGAATTTCATGTCATTATTAGATACTATTCCGAGCGCCTTTGAATCGAGAATCTATCGATTCTCGAACATATGAGATATATGTATATTGTATATACTCGCGGAAAATATGATGTACGTATTCTGCACTTTTTGCGGCGCTATAACTCAAAAACTATCCAATAAATTTTGGTCTGCTTTTCTTTGAATATTACCTAAAATACAAAGAATTTCTGGGTGAAAGTCCGATGAAAATTCGTTGGGTACTTTCTGAATTATATCGAAGCAAAAAAAAATAGGATGTAAACATCAAATTTTCCGCGAATGTACATCGATTTAGAATTTAAATTTGCCCCAGTTACATTTACAACTAGGCATTCACTACCTATTTCCTCGACATCCTTGACCAATCGTTGCAAGCGATCATTAAATGCTACCCAATCTTAATACCATGACTATACAATATGTCATGTTTTCATGATGGATTGCGTTTTTATTTTCAAGCAAATTTAGTACTCCTACAGCGCTACAGCTTATACATATATTGATTTATATCAGCACAACAAAGATAAACTGTGTAAAGTAACATTGACATCTTAATGTACTGGACATATGTAGCCCCATACGAGAGAATCGCCCTAACTGCCATCTCTCGTTTCGACAACATTGACTCCTGTATTTGAAGGCGCATAACTCTAAAACTACTGAACAGAAAAAAATGAAATAAGGTGTATAATACTCCTGAATCATTTCTACCTAAGTTGTATGACTGTCAACATTTTTTGCCTCTCGGTGTAAACATGAGCGCGAGAGAAATGACAAAAGGTCCCTGATTTTTACACTTTTAAATTAACGTTCGTCTTTCCATTTTTTCCCTAGTAAACGGCTTGCCACAAAAATTTCAATTTTTGTCCAGGTTGCATTTGGAGCCTCTTCTATAGATTGCCGTTTTTGTTGTCTTCAGTTTTTGTGTAATAAAGGTTACGAATAAGATTTTCATGGAAGCGGATTAAATGTCCCTACTAATATGAAATTTAGAACTTATTAAACCGAATTATTTCCTTCGTTTGACGAGAAAATCATTTACTCTGCTATTAATAGCATCCATCATCGAACTTTACCCATTGCTTTACGGAACCACAAGTTTATTTTTCTATTTTTCCAATCCCCGGTGTACAAACAATTGCCGACGTTCAGTTGTGTACAGTAACGGTGGCAAAATAAAACACTTCCGAATCTGGCGAAAGATTTATTGGTTATCGGGTAAATGCTGCCCTCGAGCGAGCTTAATAAATGAAGACTCACTGTTATTCCGCTTGACGTTTGCACATATTGGCGCGAACCTCATAGAAATCAATTCCGCCAACCGCAAGGAACAAACGATTGCCGTCGCATTCCTTGATATTACCGATCGTTGGTTACCAAAACATTGCGATTTATATGAATTTGATAGATGATGGTAGTTCTGTGCTGTAGTGGACTTGTTGATATTGGACCATATTCTTTTTTTTTTTGTAGTTCAAATACATTTCTTTTAAAAAAAAGTAAACAAAACTCGTCTCTTCGTCAATAGTTGCATATTGGGAACTAAGTCGAGAAAGTGATTTTTGCCAGAGATGCACAGCCGAGCCTTGGGCGAGGCTGTGCATACTAAATGTCTATTCTATTATTGTTATATATTTGTTCGCTATCTAATAATCCGTTGAGAACACTGATGAATTCCTAATGGTTTTAAATATATTAATACAAACCAGTAAGAAAATAATCTTCACCCGTGCTGAAGTTAAAATACCCCCCACCGTAAAATATTAAAAAAAAAAAGCAAGTGAACCGATTTTGAACATTCACGAACTTGTCCTTACTTTTTAAGAGATAAGCTTGTATACCAAATTTCAGATCAATTACTTCAAAATTACAGCAGTTATCGTGTACACAGACGGACAGACGGACAGACGGACAGACGGACAGACGGACAGACGGAGAGACGGACAGCGACGGACATAGCTAAATCGATTCACTTTTCAATTCTGATCAAATCCATATGATATAAGTGTATATCTGCCTCCTTAATGGTGTTACAAATGTTGCATCAAACTCAATATACCCTCACCACATTAGATGTGGGGGGTATAAAAACGTATTTTTTTTAAGATGGATATTACCTTTTTATATGTGGACCGATTAACATGACGTTTTGACATCTGACTATTTGTATTAATAATAAGACTCAATTATATTAGCCTAATAGCACGATTAAGTCGGCACATAACAAAATTTTCGAGAAAAAGACAATTGAAGGTGACAAAAGTAACAAAATCTCCGGAACGGCTCGACCGAATTAAAGGAATTTTTTGAATTAATATTTTGCAACCATATGAAGTCACTGGCGTTATTATCGTTGATACAACGTTTACACTTTCTGAATTATAACCTCAAACTTTTGAATTTTAAATAGAAGACCCTGTATATTTTGACATTTTTTGTTAGTCTTCAATATTATATCAAAAACATCTAGAAATTAACAAAAACCTTTGTATGTATGTATGTAGGGTGTTGGAGGTCAAGGATAATCCTCGTGGTACCCAGGCCCCATTGGGCCCCTTGTACCTCCCCCTGCGCTCACTCCTGCTATGTCAACCAGCCTAGGTTGTTAATCTGGACATTCACATAAAATGTGTTTTACCGTCTCATCCGCTAGCTCACAAGGTCGGCATATAGATGTTTCAGCGATATGCATCACATGAAGATGCTTCCGTAAACCACAGTGACCCGTGAGAATACCCGTAACTAAACGTAGCTTGCTTCTGGTCAGCTGTGTAAATTTCCTAGCAGTGGTGCTGGAGGGAAGGGGAGCCCTTCCCTAGCTTGCTGACAGCCAGGTAGATTCTCCCACTGTCGAATGAATTTCTGGTGGGTGAGGTCCTTCAGGGATTGTAGCAGAAGGTTATTGGTGGGTAGTAGGAAGGGTTCCGGCGACCTTACCGGTCCACTGGCAGCTCTTCCTCAAAAACCTTTATTACCTAGGTCTAAAAATTAACAAAGAAAAAATTGATAACAAAATATTATTACATTTTCAACTGCAACTACTCTAGTTGGTTTATGAGGAGTTTGAACCATTGACAAGAACTCATTGTTTTAAATTTGATCGGTTTATTTTTTTGTTGTTGTTACTTTATCATACGTAGTATGTAAAGTATTGTAATCATGCCAAACAAATTTTTTGAGATTTTAGCGGAAATATGTCTTTTTAGGTCCCCTGAACATTTTTGACCAAGGTACAAAAAAATGTCTGTGTGTGTGTGTGTGGATGTGGGTGTGTGTGTGTGTGTGTGTGTGTGTGTGTGTGTGTGTGTGTGTGTGTGTGTGTACCCGTTTTTTGTGGCGACGATTCCGGAGAAACTTCTAAAGGTATCGGGACGAAACTTCATATTTAGAAGTTTCATGGCCAAACTTAGAGCTGAAAAGCTTTCTGTTAAAAAGGGTCCAAAGGAACTGGAGGTTTAGTCTTTTAGCATTTTTGAAAGATTTTGTAAATAAGCCGGCATTTCTGGAATTTCGTCGAAATACTTAAATAATAAATTAAACTAGAGGAAATTCTGAATAATTTATGACTATGTCATTTTTTGGTACAATCAATAGTTTAGCTGCATGAGCAAATTCTATTTCATCGAGATCGGCCGTACTGCATTAAAACTAGTAGCCAGGATATGTCAGATTAAATGTCAGACGTGATTTTAATGACGGTGTAGATAGTGTCAAACGCTAATGCTTTGACAATGCTACTGTCAATACAAGCTGCGTTCGGATATTGTACACAGTTAAGGTGCGTTTTCATTAGTGCTAATGGCAGTGGTAGTTGACGCCATTATAGTATTTCTAGTAGAATTTGCTAGTGACTCAAGTTTATGTACATGCAAACTAATATGTGTCACCATCACGACATGTGAGAAACACTATAATTTCGTCTGCTACCACCGCCATTACCAACCATTGCCACCAATCGGAACGCACCTTCACACTTTCTACACCCAATAACACGTGTCATTTGGACGGTGTACCCGGTGTCAACGGAGTACAATATCCAAACGCAGCTTTAATCGACATATCTGTCTAGTTCTACTAGTTTTATTTTAATGCAGACATAGCCGATCTCGAACAAATAATATCTTATGCAGCTAAACTAGTAATTTTATATATAGTATGATAAAGTCATGTGCCTGGCCACATCAGATTTTTTTTTTTGTTATCAATTTTTTCTTTGTTAATTTTTAGACCTAAGTAATAAAAGTTTTTCTTAATATCTAGATGTTTTTGATATAACACTGTAACAAGTAGTAATTGAATAGGCAATGGAAGACTGTCAAAATATACAGGGGGTTCAATTTCAAATTCAAAAGTTTGAGGCTGTATCTCAGAAACTGTAAACGTTGCATCAACGATAATAACGCCAGTGACTTCACATGGTTGCGAAATACTTAATTCCAAATTTTTAGAACGTTCGAGCCGTTCCGGAGATTTTGTCAGTTTTACTTCATAACCTTCAATTGTCGTTTTCTCGACAATTTTCTTATGTACGGTCATAAAAATAAGACAATTAAAAGATCTGTCAAATTCACTAAAAAAGATATAGGGTTGTCATTTAAAAAAATTTCGATGACATCTGTCATCTGTTAAAAACAATTGAAGGTAAAAAAATTAATTTGATATCATAAGGTGTATTTTGATAATTTATCAAAATTATATAAATTATATCAAAAAATACATACTAATGATCAGTAAATTTAGCCATCAGGCATATTAAATATACGGCTGGTATCATATCAAATTACTAAGAAGCAACAAACGAACCCAAATATGTATAAATCCAATATGGCGCCCTTAAGAAATGTAAAACATTCATTTGTTTCTAGGGAATTTATTGCCGAACAAAAACCAAACTTACATAAGCGAATTGTAAATTAAAAAGTGCCACAAGATGTCAAAACCGCATCATGATCGGAAAACAAATAAAAGAGTTATACCCGTATTTAAAAATAAGGTTTTTGTTTCAAAATCTGTGAAACCATTAGGAATTTTGTTTTCTCAACGAATTATTTATTAAAGAGCACACAAATCTAAACTACTTTGTTCGTTTGACCGACCTTCTATCTCCAATCATCATGTCATATTTCATATTTTGATTCCTACCGGAGTGGTTGACCGCAGCCTCGGGACTCCAAAGTTAAGTTAAGTTAACAGTAACATGGGAACTGCGGTAATTTAACTTCTCTAAGTTTAGTCCATACATGTTTCGATATTTTTACTTTTGAAGTACGAAACCCTTAACCAGACAAAGAATGTCCTTTATCTCGTCTAGCAACGAAATATTTGCGGTAAAGAAACCAATATAGCCTGAAATATACAATATTACGTACAAATGTTGACTGGGCAAAAAGACCAAGCAGGACGCATTCCACATAAAAGGGCTGACATTGTATGGCGCGACCTAAAATTCCACATCGTACGAAAGGAAGTGGAATCCGCACAAAAACGTTTAGTGTTTGTACTCCTCGCTCTAAATAGTTGTACTTCTGAAAATTACCCTTTGCAGCCAAGATATCTGCCTTAACATTTAGCCAACAATATTATACGAGTTTTCAGTAAACTATGAACACGTAGTGTGGCTTCACAATAATCGGAACTTCGTCTTATTACATTCAACTCAGAAATTTCACTAATTGTTTGCTATATATACTTGTAAGTTATATATACTACAGAGAAGGAATTTTTGTACAGTAAAACGGGGTGAGATTGACTTCACGGGGTGAGATTGATCACTCGTTTGTATTCCTAAACAAATTTAAATTATCGCCCCATTTTAACACCTTAAACCGACATTTTCAGGCGTTTGATTGTGCTAATATATGTTGTTTTGAATCAGTACATCATTGAACCGCACACAGATTGGAGGTGTCATTTTTTGTGACACCATGAAAAAGAGCCAATTTCTATACGCCTCAAACTTTTAGTTACTGGACCAGTAATGAGCTATATTCAAAACTATGTATAAGACGAAACTGTAGATTCATTCCTTGGGAAGGTTATTGCCCAAACTGAGATTCGTATATGTTTTTATTGGATCGTACTGACCTTCGAAATACAACTGGGTGAGATTGATCAACTCGTTCTTGGTGTGGTCGATCTCACCCCGGTTTACAGTAGATGATAAATTTAATTTTATAAAATAGATGAATGGGGTATTCCGATGTTTTTGAAATTGTTATTTTTTACAAAGTATGGGTGCTACTGTTTGCTACTTCACAAGTAAAATATCAAACATTGTTTTAAGTTAAGAGAAATCGTTGTTTGAAGTTTGAATTAGGATTGGTCTTTGTGACGTCACAAAGACCGCTCAAAGTGAGCGACTTGACAACGTTGCTATATCTAGGGTGCACGTAGTAAATTTTTGTCTTCTGTTGTGTCAACGTTTAGAATCGCTCGTTTGTTGACACCTGCTTTGGTTATTGAGGTTATATCAAACACTTGTTCAAAATGTATAAACTCCAACGCCGACATTGTTCTGTGCCGGGCTATAACAGCAGTAGAACAGTAACTTCTGATAAGATTTTCTTTACATTGCCGACTAGCAAGATGAGAGATGTTTGGCTTCAAGTTTCAATGATCAAATCATCTCTCAAAAAAGGTACCTTTATTCGTTGTCAAACAGCAGGGTCGCCAACCGTCAACTTGGCCGATCAGCTGTTCGAGAGCTGTCCGCTGTTGCCACCGCTATCAGGGATCGGTAATCATCGTGTATTTCCGAGGGTGGTCGGTAAATTCAAACGAAATGCACTTTTTAATTGCAATTATCTTATAGAAAAACTAAATCAAAAAGCTCATAGCTTAACTATATGAATCCTCATAAATTGTACAACAGGTTAAACCGAATATCTGCTTAAATTTTGACATGACCGGAATACCCTATTGTTTTATTGCTACAGGTTATCAACACAAAATGAGAAGTGTGTTTGTAACAATTTTCAAAAAATTTCAGAGGTTTAAATAGACGCAAGAATTTTACTTGTTTGTTTGTTTGCGTGTTACGTTCAAATCTTGTGATCGATATTTTACATACTTGCTAATGTCCAATCGAGGTGAAAAGTTGCATGTGGACAGATTTCCGGTGACAATGCATGAATCAACAAAAAATTGGAAAATTTTACAAAATTGGAGAATTTTACAAAACGTGGAAAAATTTTCAAAATTTTTAAAATTTGTCCAATCGAGTTGAAATTTTGCGTGTGCACAGATTTCCAATGACAATGCATGAATCAATAAAAATTGGAAAATTTTAAAATTGGAGAGTTTTTAAAATTTGTCCAATCGAGTTGAAATTTTGCATGTGCACAGATTTCCGTTGACAACACATGAATCAATAAAAAATTGTTAATTTTACAAAATTGCAGAATTTTACAACATTTGGAAAAATTTTCAAAATTTTTAAGATTAGTCTAATCGAGTTGAAGTTTTGCATATGCACATATTTCCGATGACAACACATGAAATATTTGGAAAAATTTTAAAAGTTTCTAAAACGTCCCATTAAGTTGAAATTTTGCATGGTGGCATATTGCCGGTGACAATGCATAAATAAAAAACATGGAAATAATAAATCAGTAAAAATAATTGGAGTTTTCCGTAGTTTTTAAATAAATACCTAAATATTTATTACAAAAAAATTATTTTTAGCGTTCTTATTGTATGAACTTTTTTTTAAGTTTGTTATCTTACTGGTGAATATAATGTGTGTTCATATATCACCCTGCTACTAACTTATACAAATTCCAACAAATTGGCTTGGTCGATTTTGTTGAAATTGATACTGATTGTTACTACAACAATATAAAGCCATTCTCCATTGTTAGAATGGGGTGATCAATCACACCCCATATTCAGGTGTGAGATTGATCACCCACTTTTTATTTATTTTTGTTGTTATTTCTGAATTGTTTGGTCTTATATTTTCTATTCCGATAGAACTACATCTGTATCAAACACCTGCCAAATATGGTTTATTTCACTTAAAGGTAAAAGAGTTATTCATAATATTAAGTTTAAAATGATCAATCTAACCCCACTTTACGGTAATATGAATTTGCAAACAGTTTCTAGTAAAGGGAGGGGCGAAATTTTATTTTCAAATTTGCAATGGTACGTGATAATCTTTACGAACTTACTTAAAATGTCCCTAAAAATTATAAAAATCAATAAAACATTGAAAAAATTTAGTTGGAAGGAAATTCATTTGTCTTTCAAAAAAATTAAAGTGGTGGATTTTTTCCAGTTTATCCTGGATTGTAGTGGAAAAAAACTGATACCATGTTTTTTCCTCATTTTGGATTCACCTGTGTGTTAATCAAGTAATGGTATAGAAAGTGCTTGCACGCTATATGAAGGACGCATCTTCTACCGGCATTTACTATTTTTATTCATTGATTTATCTCTAAAATTGTCCGAATTGCAGCCTTTTTCTTGAATCATTGCATACTACCAACTTTCTCTGAATTTATCGAGAAACAGTTTTTTTAGTGAAATACTACAATAGAAATTTTTAAAAACGTTAAAAAAGAAATTCGTGTTGTTGATGTAAGTAAGCAGGCGGTATGTAGACGTCTAAAAGCTGTTAATTTAAAAGCTAGGAGACCTACAAAAATTCCTAAATTATTGGTTGTACATCGTGCTGTTGAATTTTGTTGAAAACTATGGAGAATCGACTATTCCTGAATGGGCGAATGTCTTGTTTACGGATGAGTCAAGGTTGTGCCTTAACATGGTGGATGAATGAAAAGTTGTGTGGAGAAGGAGTGGTGAAAAGGTTTATTCAGAATTTAAAATCCCTCCCTACACCACAACCGACCCACCATTATAACTTTTCCGTTCAGTTACAAATGAATGGAAAGACAACCCCCTTCGTATTTTGCCGGTGAGGGGTCGATGACAGCCCAAATCTACATTGACATTTTACAGCAGTATGAGGACTTGGTGGGCAATAATTTTATATTGATGCAGGATAATGCCCGACCACACACCAAAACAATAGTGCGAAACTTCTTTGAAACTACGGGTATCACCACATTATAGTGGCCTGCGAGAATCCCCGATATGAACCCTATAAGAACATTTGTGGGATGAATTAGGGTGAAGGGTGAGTTCTCGCGAGAGGCGTCAAAAAAGTCTCACAGAAATGGCAATACATTAGTGGAAGAATTGAATCGTATACCAATAGAAACAATAAGAAACCTGATTTCCCGTATGACGCGTAGATTAGCGTGTTTCTCGAAAACTTCATTTTAGCAGTCACATATGTTTAAAATTTGTAATTCTATATCACTCGTACTTGCAAAAATTTAACAAGAAGGAATTTTCTTGGCTTGGAAAGAAACATGGTTTAATAAAGAAAAAAAGCTGGCTCTCATTTGACTCTTACATCTCTCTATTGATGAGATATATGAAGGAACGCGCGTTTCTAACTTCGCTCCAACTTTTATCACCAATGCTATGATTAAATCCGATCATCGTCAATTATTTCGGTCCGAATTCCCCGCTGGTTCGTTTCGCAAATAATCTATTTTTGTTTCCGTCGCATGCCTGATGGGACAAATAAATTGGATAAGTTTCTTGTTATCTCGTCATAAAAGTGGGCTCAGTTGCTGGTCAGATATTATTTATTAGCAAAATGTCTGATTTACTGCAATATGAACAGTGCGATATTAATTACTCGTGTTATCATTAATAATTAATTAGTCAATTCAAACATTTTGCGAACATTGAAAAACTGAAGATATATTTGCAATACAACGTTTCATTTCAATGTTATGTGACATTATGAAGAGGGCGAAATGGGGGACTTACCTAAACTAGTTCGTTATTACATTTGAGATAATTTAAATAGATAAAAAATAAACACCTACTCTTACTATTCGTATCATTAATGAAATTATTCAGAAAAAGGTTTCCAACTTGGAACAGACGTAACCTAAAAGAATAATTCTCCCACTTTCCAAACAATGTCGATTCCAAATTTCGACCAAACTACGAACAAACAAAAGTATAAAGTGAATCGGATAAACTTAAGTAACTTCTCATTTCCTTATATTAAATTTAAATTCGCGCAGCGCTAGGAATTCTGCAATCGTAGGGCATTAAAGAGAAGTTTTAAACAACGAACATTGCGAAGGGTGTAAAGGCGTTTATAACTATCGCATCGGGTCTTTCAATTATGCCCACTACAGCTGAATATTGGCCAGATAACTTGAACCGAGAACACCAATTTGTACTAGCCGAAATACCACCATAAAGCTTTTATATTTGAACTCAATCGGGAAGGTAGTAACATTAAAGGTACTCGTAAAGTTTAGAGTGTGCTTTTATGGAATAGTCGACCATATATTCTCCAACCCTTTAGTCGGTATGTCCAAGCACGCACTCACCATCAAGGACAAAAATATGCCCCTGTTTATGAGGTGGTTGAAAAATGTAAAAAGTAGAATGACGAAACTATAGAGTGTGTCCCCCGATGGACCTAACTATAACTATAATGGCAGAAATTTTTAATTTCTTGAGAAAAAGTCATTCTTTATAAAGAGTTTTGGATGTCCTAAAAAGTCGAAAGCCATTGTTATTATTTTGATTTAACATACAGGATGGTTAGAAAACACGAAAATGTTAAATTGGCCGAAGCGTAAACTATCGGTTTTTCGGAATTAGAACAAAAATGTTATAGGTAAAAGTCGTTTTATATTTAAATTTATGCCCAGATATCAAATTTCAATGTTGTATTCTAAGTTTTATATTTTATTCATTTTTAACAAAGTAATTTAACAAATAATTACTACACATGTTCCCCTTCTACAGCTACACATTTTTCCAATCTTTTTTGAAACTCTTGATATACCAAATCAATTGTTTCTACATTTATTTCGTCTACTGCTTCCCTAATTTTTAATTTTAGAATGTACATTATCATGAAAATTATTTGCATACACCTTCTGTTTTAAATAACCCCACAGAAAAGACCAAGCGGTGTTAAATCAGGTGAACGTGGTGGCCATCCTATAGAGCCGAATCGTCCAATCCACATATTTGGAAAATGTCTGTTTAACTAATCCCTGACTTGATATGCGCTATGAGCAGGACAACCGTCGTGTTGAAAGTGTAGTGAACACCTGAGCTGTAAGTTGATTTCGTCCAAAGTAGGCAGCAAAAAATTTTCCAACATATCAAAATAAGTGTTTAGGTTCACAGTACCGTCAAAAAAAGTATGGTCCAATTATTTTCTTGTATTAAATCCCACACCAAACATTCATTTTTTTATATTTTTGAGAATTGGTTGTAATTCGGAAATTTGGATTTTCTTGAGACCAGTATCTGCAATTCTGTAAACTAACAACTCCATTTGTGGTAAACGTCGCTTCGTCAGAAAAAATAATTTTTCTGTAGAAAAAATAATTTTTCTGTAGAAAAATCTATCGACCATAATTCGTTCTCCCATTAATAGCCAAAATTCTAATCGAAGAGCATCATCTCCTTCTACTAAAGTGTGTATCAGTACCGGTTTATAAGGATGAAATTTTTGATTTAAAAAGATCCTTTGCAGGTGGCTTTTACTGATGTTCAAGTCTCGAGATCTTTGCCTCAACGATCTTTTTGGGCAGGTGTTCACGGAATCAATAGCTAACATAGCTCCTGCATCATCTTCGCAATTTCGCTTTTTTTCTTGATATTTTTCACGTCTTGCATGAAATATTTTAACCAATTCACGACCACAATTGACAGAAACGTAGAACTCAGGGTATTTTCTGTTAAAAACTGCAATAGCACGGCGCCGGCGGTATGATACCTCACCTATGTCGTAACAAAGAACTAAATAAACCCTTTGCTCTAAAGTCAACATACTTTCAGCTTCTACCAACAAATTGCTTAAATTTTTTGTTCACCTATATGTTATGTCTTTTCACTGGTCCGAGATGTAAAATTTGAAATAGAACATTCAAGTTTGATATTTGAGCATAAAATTAATTCAAACTGACTTTTACCTATAACATTTTTTATCTAATTCCGAAAAACTGATAGTTTACTCTTCGGCCAATTTAAAAATTCTTGTGTTTTCTAACCATCCTGTATGTTAAATCAAAATATTAACAATGGCTTTCGACTTTTTAGTACATCCAAAACTCTTTATAAAGAATGACTTTTTCTCGAGAAATTAAAAATTACGTCCATTATAGGTATAGTTGGTAGGTCCAGGACAAACTGTATATACCTTCATTCAATTTTTTACCTACATTACATAAGTACATTAAAATTTTAAGATGAACTAAAATTAACAATTAAAATTTATCTTTATTTGTGTTATTATTTGTAGAAAACAATATTTTATCCTAGATTTTAATTTTATATAAAATATGCATAACGTACACGGTCGCGTTTTTTTTTTTCGTATTTTACCGCAAATCGGCCACGATATCAAAATTTTAGCTCCTGTGCAAGATTAATCCTCATAAAAAAGGTATATTCCACTCCTTCAAACATTTCTGGCATAAACAATGCAAAATTCTAAATTTCGGATTAGAAAATTGTACTCAAAGGAAATGTTTCCATTTTTACTTTATCATACGTAGTATGTAAAGTATTGTAATCGTGTCAAAAAAACATTTTGAGATTTTAGCGGAAATATGTCTTTTTAGGTCCACTGAACATTTTTGACCAAGGTACAAAAAAAATGTCTTTCTTCCTGTTGAAAGGGGTTCAAAGAAACTGGAGGTTTAGTCTGAATAATTTATGACCATGACATTTTTTGGTAGAATTTATAGTTTAGCTGCATGAGCAAATTCTATTTCATCGAGATCGGTCGTACTGCATTAAACTAGTTAGCCAGGATTTGTCAGATATTTTGATTCTAATGACAGTAGGTAGTGTCAAATGCTAATGTTTTATATTTTTGCAGACATGGCCGATCTCGATCAAATAGAATCTCATGCAGCTCAACTATTAACTTTATATATAGTATGATAAAGTCATGTGCCTGGCCACATCAAATTTTTTTTACTTTATATAATCGTGTCGAAAAAAAAATTACTTTTTTTGTTTATTAATCTAGTTGGCTATGAATTCTGGCGCCCTCTGTCGTGATTTCATTGGTTTTTTGCTAATGAGTCTAGGGTACTTTATACATACGCCTTGATAATTCGACAGATAATATATTTCCGGTTACAATGACACCAAATACTTGATACTTTGCTGAAAATCGTTGCGTGGAAATGTTGTTGAAAGCCTGCTATATAAAAAAATTGGGTTAATGATAAAAATCTGCGTAGGAGCTACGCAAATTACGATGTTAGCATTTATCCATATATGGATGAATGCTAGCATCGTAATTTGCCATTTCCGGAAAAACCGGAAGTTATATTAAACTCAAGAGCATCCCACAGAATGGCATTTTTTGTCAATTAGCACTTCTCAAAATTTAATTCGTCCAGGTTCAAAAAGCGACCTGAGTACCTATGGCGTTGGTTATCCGGCTTATAAATATGCAGATTTATTTTACTTTTTTAGGGTTTTGGTCAAATTTTGTATAAAATTTCTGGGCTAATAAACATTGATTGCAAGATTTCAACGTAGCCCAGGCAGGCAATGTTTATAAAAGGGTGGTAACAAATGTGAATGACTCAACTAATAAATGATTACCTCTCTTTGCTAAGCGATGATTACACGTCAATTTCGTATTATTACACAACACGTTCTCGCTTTGTTTTATGTCCATTAACGCAAATTATAATCCAATCAGTTACCGAATGAGTTTACCTAAAGGGAACTAAAGAGAATTAGTACATTTTACCACTTTGATTACGATCTCCGTATTCCGAATATACAAAATCGAAGTGATTCTACACGTGATACCAGTCGATGTAATTACGCCCTCTGGCGGAATATACACAAGTGAAATGCAGCGATTTTAAGCCAGCTTATAATTATTAACGTTTCAATAAAGCTCGCATGATTTCTGATAACAACAACCCTTTTAGCATGAAATGTCTATGAGATATCTGTTATTAGTTATGAAAATACCCAATGTTTTGAGAAGTCGATTTTAAGTTTTTATTTTATCAAAACAAGCTTTAATGTTGATCTTCCGTTTTATTTCTTTTAGATTCTTTCTTCCATTATGTTCGATAATTTATGTTTTACATTTTTATACTTTACAGGGGAAACCGTTCTCGTTCAACCCCATTCACCAGAAATTCCAACCAATCCTGCTTCCGTGCAACATAATTCCTGCTTTTAAAACAAAAAATTAATTACTGTAAGACAATGTTCGAAAATGGCGGCATATACTACTCCATCAATTGCAATAAAAGCCAAAGAAAGCTCCTGTCTCTCCCATTCAAACGTTGAATCGCTGCTCTGTTCTCCAAAGCGTCCAAAAAAGTTTTATCAGATCTAGTGGCGCCACTACTATCAAATCTGAATTTACCCGGTATATTTTTATTTGCGGCAAGAATCTACCCCAAATATTTAAAAGTTTGCAATTTCTTGTAACCACGGTAGTATTTGCGCCATGTTGCGCAAATACCAAGATGAGGTTAGGTTCGTTATTGTTAGAAGATTTTCTTACAGAGCGGTTTATTTATGTGATAGACTCTTTCAGCATGAATATTGATGGATTATTTGTTTATTGATAGGTACGTACACTTTAGGGTTGCCATTTTTCGTAAACTTGTCACGAGGACATCTTGAATAATTTCCTTTTTGTTGATCAATCATTAAAAAATCTTTTCATACTTAGAAGATATTTTTTATTAAAAAAAGTTTGATTGATACTTTATTTTTTTTTATTATTCTGGACGAATAAAATTTTGAGTGCTGATAGAGGGAAATGTATTTTTTTGATACAATGATACCAAATACTTGATATTTTGCTAAAAAGCGTACTGTGGAAATCGTTTAAAGCAAGAAAATAGAAAAAAAAATGGGTCAATGATAAAAGTAAGTGTACACACAGAAAAGTGATTATTTGGAACGAGTAAACATAATTTCTTGAATTTCTTTACTAGATTCAAATGCATATTTACTTGGATGTAGAAAGTTAGGTATATACAAGAAATGCCACATAATCAATATAAGTAAAATAATTTCTCAGATAAATGCTGTCAACAAATAAATTCTTTCTTTATAAGAACCAATACTGTACTGAAAGAAGTAAGAAATTTTCGTCCCAAAAAAGTTAATTTCTCCAACGAAGTAATAGTAAATCCATCCAAGTGCGTAGTTACTTGATCCAAGAAAATATAAGGCATGTAATATAAGTAAGTATTGTTTACTGAATAAAAACCCACCAATTATTTACCTGAAGTGATTCTCACTTCTTTCTAGTAATCCCTTTCTCTGGAATAAATATGCGCACCGTGATTTTGTCAAGGCTCGCGCGCCCGGGCGTGGTGCTGGGACGTGCTGGCGCCACGGAACCTAACCTAGTACGAAAACAACGAAGTGGACAACGGGGATGTGCCTTGTGATTTATTGGGGATGTGTATTGTGATTTATAGTGTACAATAAACGTTTCAACACGGAATAGTTTGATGTAACGCACGCAACAGTTTAGAACGAGTGAGTAAATATAACATACATATCTTATTAATTAGCAATAGAAAACGTATTTGTGCCAAATCTGTAAAATTCTTACATTAAGTAGCTAAAAATATTTACAGGGAATAAAAATATACACTTCGTTGAAGACTGTTTACTTACTTCACCAGAGTAACCACTTTCTTAAATCTAGTAATTATTCCAAGAAATAAAATTTCTTGGTTGACGTCAATAATCTCTCGCGTATATACGAACCTACCAACTACTTCAGCCAAGTAATTCTCTCTTCGTTCGAGAGATCACTTTTTTGTGTGTAGTGAATGCTAACATCCGAATTTGACAGTTCTCTGTAGGATTATTGTGTGGGGTTATTGCTAGGTATTTTCGATTATTAACATAATGATTGTTCGTTATTAATAGGGTATTCCGGTCAAGTCAAAATTTAAGCAGATATTCGGTTTAACTTATTGTACAATTTATGAGGATTCATAAAGTTAAGCTATGAGCTTTTTGATTTAGTTTTTCTATGAGATAATTGCAATTAAAAGTGCATTTCGTTTGAATTCACCGACCACCCTCGGAAATACACGATGATTACCGATCCCTAGTAGCGGTGGCAACAGCGGACAGCTCTCGAACAGCTGATCAGCCAAGTTGACGGTTGGCGACCCTGTTTTTTGACAACGAATAAAGGTAACTTTTTACTTTATCATACGCAGTATGTAAAGTATTGTAATCATGCCAAAAAAATTTTTTGAGATTTTAGCGGAAATATGTCTTTTTGGGTCCCCTGAACATTTTTGACCAAGGTACAAAAAAATGTCTGTGTGTGTGTGTGTATGTGTGTGTGTGTGTACCCGTTTTTGTGGAGACGATTCCGGAGAAACTACTAATGGTATCGGGACGAAACTTCATATTTAGACGTTTTATAACCAAACTTAGAGCTGAAAAGCTTTCTGTTGAAAAGGGTCCAAAGGAACTGGTGGTTTACTCATAGCATTTTTCGAAGATTTTGCAAATGAGCCGCTATTTGTGTAATGTCGTCAAAATAGTTAAATAATAAATTAAAGGAGAGGAAATTTTCCATAATTTATGTATATGACATTTTTTGGTAGAATTTATAGTTTAGCCGCATGAGCAAATTCTATTTCATCGAGATCGGGCGTACTGCTTTAAAACTAGTAGCCAGGATATGTCAGATTATTTTGATTCTAATGACAGTAGCTAGTGTCAAACGCTAATGTCATGAAAATGCTACTGTCAATATAGGCTGCGTTCGGATATTGAACACCGTTACACTTTTTACACCCAATAACACGTAAGTGTCATTTGGACGGTGTACCCGCTGTCAACGGAGTACAATATCCGAACGCAGCTTTAATCGAGATATTTGTCTAGTTCTACTAGTTTTATTTTAATGCAGACATAGCCGATCTCGATCAAATAGAATCTCATGCAGCTAAACTATTAATTTTATATATAGTATGATAAAGTCATGTGCCTGGCCACATCAGATTTTTTAGAGATGATTTGATCATTGAAACTTGAAGCCAAACATTTCTCATCTCGCTAGTCGGCAATGTAAAGAAAATCTTATCAGGAGTTACTGTTCTACTGCTGTTACAGCCCGGCACAGAACAATGTCGGCGTTGAAATTTATACATTTCGAACAAGTGTTTGATATAACCTCAATAACCAAAGCAGGTGTCAAGAAATGGGAGATTCTAAATGTTGACACAACAGAACACAAAAATTTACTACGTGCACCCTAGATATAGCAACGTTGTCAAGTCGCTCACTTTGAGCGGTCTTTGTGACGTCACAAAGACCAATCCTAATTCAAACTTCAAACAACGATTTCTCTTAATTTAAAACAATGTTTGATATTTTACTTGTGAAGTAGCAAACAGTAGCACCCATACTTTGTAAAAGATGACAATTTCAAAAACACCGGAATACCCTATTGTTGATTATTCTTGATTCTTATTTAATTTTTTGTTTACTTCCCGATTATTGTTGTTTGAAACGCAAATTTAAAAATGCTTTTCCTAAATACAACAATATTTCTCACAAAAGCGTCAAATAATGCTGTTTTTTATCTTGTTTTCATTTTTTATCATTTATCCTTTAAATAATGACATTATGTTATCTATTAGGTATTTATATTATTATTTATTTCCAAACTACTTTTACACTGAATACGTTTTGATCACACAGTTTTCTACATTGCACAGACTTATGGCGTTGTATGCCAAAACAATTTATGACTCGAGCCGATTTTTTTTTATTACGATTATTAATTGAAAAATCCAATTCATTCGTTTCAGTACATACATGTATCCGTAGCAGCAATCACCACTGAAACCGGAATATGCATTTTGCCTGTTTTTACTTCGATAAATAAAGGAGCGTATTTACAGTAACATGCACGCGATTTCGTGAATAAAGGAATTTTGTGTTATTGGGTGAATTTTTCGCTTTTTCATTTGTTGGCTGCTAGGTTATGGTGGTTTGAATTTAGTTCGGTATGCGCCTGTACTCCACTTTATCGTCTAACTTTTATTTCGTTTTCGAATTGCACAGCTCCAACGCTATGCATATATCAAGTTATGCGGGATTAATGTGCTTTTTTATGCCGTATTGCATACGTATGGTATTGTTGTCGTTCGTTGGATGATTTTAAAAAATACACAAATCGAATATGTATTAACTTGCGCCGACAAACGCTTCTATCTTCTAGGTCGATTTTCATACTGCATTGGACGAAAAATGGACAAAGCCTTCACAAAAGAGTTTTATGACATCTCTGCAATAAAATGCAAGGGACGGACCAAAGACTTTATTGATCTAGGGATAAAAGACCAGCTCTATTTCCTATGGGTTTATATGTAGGCCGGATAAGTTCGTCCGCTGCTCCACAAATTTGTCGAACAAAATCAATAGTACAGCATCTGTACGACAATCCGAATTTAGTTTTTATCAATATTTACTGAGAGAAATATAATGCAAAGCTACTAGGTACAGAATTTATTTAAAATATAACAACGACATCTCAAACATTATTTAAGATTAATGAAGCTATGAGCATCTCGGAGGTTTACAGAGTTCAAGCCATTGTTAATATTTTGATTTAACATACAGGATGGTTAGAAAACACGAATGCCCAGATATTAAATTTCAATGTTCTGTGCTAAGTTTTATATTTTCTTTATTTTTAACAAAATAATTTAACAAAACATTTTCCCACATGTTCCCCTCCTACAACTACACATTTTTCCAAACTTCTTCTAAGCTCCCGATATACCAAATCAACTGTTTCTTCATTTATCTCGTCTACTGCTTCCCTAATTTTTAATTTTAGAATGTCTACATTATCATGAAAATTATTCGCATACTCCTTCTGTTTTAAATAACCCCACAAAAAAAATCAAGCGGTGTTAAATCAGTTGAACGTGGTGGCCATCCTATCGGGCCGAATCGTCCAATCCACCTATTTGGAAAATGTCTTTTCAACCAATCACTGACTTGATATGCGCTATGAGCAGGACAACCGTCGTGTTGATAGTGTAGTGAACACCTGAGCTGTAAGTTGATTTCGTCCAAAGTAGGTAGCAAAAACTTTTCCAACATATCAAAATACGTGTTTTTGTTTACAGTACCGTCAAAAAAGTATGGTCCAATTATTTTCTTGTAATAAATTCAACAACAAACATTCACTTTTTTATATTTTTGAGAATTCGTTGTAATGCGGAAATTTGGATTTTCTTGAGACCAAGATCTGCAATTTTGTGAACTAACAACTCCATTTGTGGTAGACGTCGCTTCGTCAGAGAAAATAATTTTTCTGTAGAAAAATTTATCGACCATAATTCGTTCTCCCATTAAGAGCGTTGTCCAACAGCTGATCGACAGAGGCTTGGCTGTTTTTGATAAGTTTAGTGGTCTTTGCGTGGGGATGTCGACGTTTTCGCTAAAGCTACTTTGGAACAAGATAGACTTTGCCGACGTGCGGTCAACATTATATGATCTAACGTCTTTAACGCTGTTTCAATTTATTTTTGCACACGTAAGCAGGCTGTCTAGTGATTTTACAATGCTGACCAACATAACATGGTAGATCTAAAAATTACTGTAATAAATTGTTGACATAACCGTGACATAACCTATGTGGAGTATGTGAGATATTTATCATATATTTATATGATAAATAACTTCAACATTTGTCTACGGTTTATGAAGTGATATATGCAAAAACACACGTACTATGAATACACGCACACGTACTATGAATATGTGGAATATTTGAAAGTATATTGAGATTATGCGCCCATATACATTTATACCTCCTAAAAAACAAACCCCGTACCAATAACTTTGGACACAGATTACTTACTCTTGGTACGATAGATTATGCACTCATTTCTCAGCCGATAATACACTTATGCCTAGCTACTGAAAAACAAATACATATCGACCCATGCAACGAAGACTATCGTAACTAACAAACTAAATGTAGTTATTATAGTCTTTGTTGCATGGGTCGATATTACATACGTATGTACATCCACAGCACAGGGATCTGATGACGTATAAGAAAAACAAAACAGTTAATAAGTTATTCTTTATTTACCAATTTGTAATTCATATATTATTTATAAAAGACAAATAGACAACATAAGCTTTATTAATATTATATTATAATATCAAAATCACAAAAATGTTGATCCTCGCTATCATGAGACCACACGCATACGGGTCGTAATGCTTGTTCGGTTCTTCGGGGCTAATTACAATACTATCTGCGGTTTGTTGTGTTAAACGTAATCCTCCATACACTTTGCACTTGAGAAGAAAAACATCTGGAGTCAGTGGTTGACAAGTCGACTATGTCCCATTATACATTTCTCATATAATAATGTTATAGACGTCTTCCAGTAATATTACCAAAAAATTTGATAAAAAATCGGTAATCTTCAGCATACCTCGATAATTTTATTGTCAGTTCATGGAAATTATGAAAATTAGTAATCACATCTCTAGTCTAGAAATCCTCTTCGATCAACAAAATAGTACGTAAGGATTTTGATTCCTCGTAATGTGATTTGAATCCAATTACAAAACCCGTAATGATCTTCTGCATCATACCATACTTGGAGCTTGAATTCTCTGGTAGTAGAATGGATAAAACAGCACTGTTTATATGTATATTCTGCTAACTAACCTAACAATTGAAAAGGAAATTTTAAAAAACATTAGTATACTTCTTTAGGCACAAACCTGATTGATGTCTGATATAATAGTAGAATTTTTATGTAATCTCCTAATTTCGATTAGAATACTTCTTTGTGCAGTGTCCCCAAGTTTTCTACATTTTCAGATTATATCGGATTTGTAGGTTAGAACTCTCGAAATCTGTCCCAGTAAACATAAATGTGAATTTTAGCGAGTAACAGCCTTTTTTTGTGGTATATGGTAGATAGAGATAGACCCATTACTATTATCTTCGTCTAATGACGACTAGTTCTCGAGATCATCGTAGATGGACACACTGTTCAGACTCGAACATGGATGGAAAAATTGGGAAAATACGACGCGGATTCTTCAAAGGTGTGGCTTTATTTCTTTTCATTTATTGGATTTTTTCAAATTGTACATTGACATAAAGTGGAACTACTGCGGCGCATCGCAAAAATACATAATTGAAATGTTATTCCTGAAATCAGGATATCACCCGTCCTCCAATTATACGTCTATCTTTGAGCAGCAATTGTTTAAAATTGGGCATGGGTATAGTAAATATGGAGATGTGGCGCACTAGAATAGTTCATTCAGATTGTTGTAATCTTATAATATGCTATCATTATTCAATAATTAACCCACAGGAGCATTGAACTGTTTGAATAATTGGACCAATAGGGGACCACCAGAGCTGAGCAGAACAGACCTGAAGTTAGACTGAGCCAGCCTCTTAATAGGCAAAATTCTAATCGACGAGCATCATCTCCTTCTACTAAAGTGTGTATCAGTACTGGTTTATAAGGATGAAATTTTTTATTTGAAAAGATCATTTGCAGGTGGCTATTACTGATGTTCAAGTCTCCAGGTCTTTGTCTCTACGATTTTGTTGGGCGTGTTCACGGAATCAATAGCTAACATAGCTTCTGCATCATCTTCGCCATTTCGCTTTTTTTTCTTGATACTTTTCACGTCTCCTGTTGCATGTTTTAACCAATTCACGAACACAATTGACAGAAACGGATACCTCAGGGTATTTTCTGTTAAAAACTTCAATAGCACAGCGGTACGATACCTCAGCTATGCCGTAACAAAGAACTAAATACACCTTTTGCTCTAAACTCAACATACTTTCGATCAGCTTCTATCAACAAATTGCTTGGATACGCTGTTACTACTGTCAATTGATCAATCATAATTCTAAATTTTCTGTTCACCTTTATGTAATGTCTTTTCACTGGTCCGAGATGTAAAATTTGAAATAGAACGTTCAAGTTTGATATTTGAGCATAAAATTAATTCAAACTAACTTTTACCTATAACATTTGTGATCTAATTCCGAAAAACCGATAGTTTACTCTTCGGCCAGTTTAACATTTTCGTGTTTTCTAACCATCCTGTATGTTAAATCAAAATATTAACAGTGGCTTTCGTCTTTTTAGGACATCCAAAACTCTTTATAAAGAATGACTTTTTCTCGAGAAATTACAAAATTACGTCCATTATAGGTATAGTTAGGTCCATCGGGGGACACACTGTATAGTATGATAAAGTCATGTTCCTGGCCACTTCAGATTTTTTATTTTATCTAACGTCGTAAGACAAAGTATTGTAGTCGTGTCGAGAAAAAGTTTTGCGATTTTAGCGTAAATATGTTATTTGGGCCCCCTTAACATTTTTTACTTTGGTTTCTATTCTGGTATTTTTATGTAACACCCGTGTAGAAAGAATCACTTAATGTCCAATACCTATACAAAATTAATAATTATAATGCATTGTAAATAAAATTAATGAGCAATAACAGCGATTATGATTCCTTTTGGAACATTTGGCAACACTCAAACATTCTGATGCGACGTGTGTTGATTTGATACCATGACAACCGTACTTACTGTGGCGTTTTGGCGTTAGACCAAAGACATCAAAATCTCCAGACAGCAATTATACAAGTTGATGGAACAGATCCCGTGGCGCGCGTGTCCCTCGCACATGTCCTAATTTATTCCCCGTAATAGTGCATAGTCGAATCAGTACGAATATACAGAAATAATCCAGAATATCAACTGCGCGTGCTTCTATATTACGGTTTTTCTAGAGGGCTATTTTGGCAAAGATTGTCTATATTTTCTCGTGTATAATGCTGACATGCAAGTTTTATGGGTTTTTGAAAATGTTTTGACCATGGTAAAAAAAATTCTGTGAGTGTGTGTCATGACTAAACTTAGAGCTGAAAGGAGTTTTGTTCAAAAGGATCCAAAGGAACTGGACGTTTACCCTTAGCAGTTTTCAACGATTTTGCAAATGGAAATTTTGTATAATTTATGTTCATGACATTTTTTGGTAAAATTAATAGTTTAGTTGCATGAGCAAATTCTGTTTGATCGAGATCGGTCGTGTCTGCATTAAAGCCAGTTAGCCAGGATTTGACAGATATTTTAATTCCATTGACAGTATTGTCAAAACATCAGCGTTTGACACACTTTGACTCTGCTGTGTAGTATGATAAAGTCATGTGCCTGGCAACATCAGATTTGTTTTTCAATTCAAAAAAGTTACAGCCGAGTGAAATCTTAACAAAACAAACCGAAGAAAGAAAACAAACAATACCCATTACAATAATAAAAAATCTGATGTGGCCAGGCACATGACTTTATCATACTATATATAAAATTAATAGTTTAGCTGCAATTGATTCTATTTGATCGAGATCGGCTATGTCTGCATTAAAATAAAACTATTAGAACTAGACAAATATCTCGATTAAAGCTGCGTTCGGATATTGTACTCCGTTGACAGCGGGTACACCGTCCAAATAACACTTACGTGTTATTGGGTGTAATAGTATATTACATTACAAGAGCTGTAACTAGGCTATTACGTACGAGTGGAAATTTAACATACGAGCCGCGAAGCGGCGAGTTTTGTTATTTTCCACGAGTATGTAATATGCGTTGCAGCTCGAGTATTGTACATAATTTTACCTACGACCGACAATTTCAATAAATTGTATCAAAAATGACAAACAAATACAGGCAAGAATATTTGACGGTTGACCAATGAATGTATTCGCGCGACATCTATTGCAACTACGGAGAACTTTGTCTGAAGTGTTAATCGAAAATTCCAGTACAAATTCAACATAAATTATCACGTGCTAGTAATAATATGTTACAGCTCGAGTATTGCAGTTACTTACGACCGAAAATTTCAATAAATATAAACTGTATCAAAAATGACAAATAAAATAATTAAAATATTCGCGCGACATCTGTCATCATGACATTAGGTCGTGCGTTAAAAACACAAACGCACAGCCAAAGGCACACGTATGTTATAAGCGATATACGAGCTAAGTAGTCCGTGACGTAAGGGACATTTACACATACGGTCGTAGGTAAAAGGTGTAACGGTGTTCAATATCCGAACGCAGCCTATATTGACAGTAGCATTTTCAAGACATTAGCGTTTGACACTAGCTACTGTCATTAGAATCAAAATAATCTGACATATCCTGGCTACTAGTTTTAAAGCAGTACGCCCGATCTCGATGAAATAGAATTTGCTCATGCGGCTAAACTATAAATTCTACCAAAAAATGTCATACATAAATTATGGAAAATTTCCTCTCCTTTAATTTATTATTTAACTATTTTGACGACATTACACAAATAACGGCTCATTTGCAAAATCTTCGAAAAATGCTATGAGTAAACCACCAGTTCCTTTGGACCCTTTTCAACAGAAAGCTTTTCAGCTCTAAGTTTGGTTATAAAACTTCTAAATATGAAGTTTCGTCCCGATACCATTAGTAGTTTCTCCGGAATCGTCTCCACAAAAACGGGTACACACACACACACATACACACACACACACACACAGACATTTTTTTGTACCTTGGTCAAAAATGTTCAGGGGACCCAAAAAGACATATTTCCGCTAAAATCTCAAATAAATTTTTTGGCATGATTACAATACTTTACATACTGCGTATGATAAAGTAAAAAGTACATGAATGTTTGTAATTAAAAATAATAAAAGCTTTTTAACTAAAAGCTTCGCGCAGTTAATATAGATACATATAGCTGAACGGTATCCTAGCAAATAAACTTGTAACGAGCCCATTCGCAAAACACTTTACGGTCAACACTCACAAGACAGTTTATTGTCCCACAGAATGCCAGCTTTTGGCCTTCAGGGATCAATACTTGTCCTATAAGTACCACAATGTATGTTTATGGCGGCCTTACAACTTATTATTTTTAATAATTGAGACTAAAGCCTCTCGTACTATCTCTATTCTTAGTTAGATTTTTATTTACCATGACCATAAGCCTAATCATGTCGAAAGACGAAATCGATAGCTGTACAAGTGCTCAACTGCCTAATAAAAATTGATATTTATGTACATCAGAAGCCAGGCGAAATTATGTTTGTTTTGTACTACGTGGTAGTATACATGCGTGTAGCCCCTTTGTAAACATCAACAGAGTTTTGTATAGATACTAGAGGGGATCAGCAAGGGATAATATAGAGTTGTTTGTTTCGATTTTTTTTATCGATACAAAAAATAATAAAACAGTTACACGCAATCAAACTTTTACTGTACACCAACTTTCCTTTGCACAATTTTATTTTTATGGTGCATAAAGTTCTGTATTTCACTTCTTTGTCAGAAAATATTTATTCTTCGTCTTCTCTGTCTGGCAGATCATCCAAGTGAAGACCCAAGGGAAAAAAACGGTTTTCAGTATAGAACGCCATGATTTGTTTTTTCAGCGACATTTATTCATAACTTATGTACATACAGAATGAAATATGTATGCCTGTCCAATTTAGGGTGAGGATGTTTAATTTAGGGTGACATCTAGGACAGGTGGCGCTCTGTGCTGCCGTGGATTTAAAGCTCACCGGCGCTACACCACTTTATGTACACGGGTCGCCTTATAAATTGGATGGAAGGTGGGTAGTCGGTTAACACTGCTTTGCATTTTTATGCAAAGTGTATTCAAAGCCGAGGATATTTACAACATTTCCTTAACATTATCCAAAAGAACTTCTGTCCACTCTTTGTTTGAACTGCAACTTGCAAACTGGTTTAAAAAAGTATGTACCTACGTACGTTGTGACAAATTTTTTTAAAGAAGTTAGTACACTCAGCATGATGCATGTTAATTTTAAATTAGGTGTATTTTAATTATTAATTCTAATGAAGCAAATAGAAGGTGGATTTAAGAGTAGAAGATATAGGAACAACGTTAAAGAAGGCAAATCAAAAGTGTTTGAGAATAACCCATTGGGGACAATCCCAGATTCCAAAATTCTAACCCTAAAACAGTTAATTCGAGGAGAAGTGCATGCAATTCCATTGTCAATGCTTCAAAATATCATAGCCTTTAAGGAACATAATCCCAAGGACGTAATAAACATGTTTTGTCAAATAACGAAAGGTTTAACTTAACGCATTCTTGAGAAAATAAATAAAGAAAAACGAAGTCCGGTCCTGTTCAGCGCAAGTTAATCGTCAACACTCTACCGCATATATATATATATATATATATATATATGCTATTACCTTGGTTATATGACGTCATAGAGGCTAAGGAAACTAATTTACGTACCATAAAATACCTGATGTATCTAACAGTTTTAATTCCCACAATATATCAAAAGTAGTTAATTTAAAAGTGCAAGCATTGGGGACCTTTTCTTACACCGAGAGGCAAAAAATGTTGACAGTCATATAACTTATGTAGAAATGATTCAGGAGTGTGATACACTTTATTTCAATTTTTTTCTGTTCGGTAGTTTTAGAGTTATGCGCCTTCAAACACAGGAGTTAATATTATAGAAACGGAGATGGCAGTTAGGGCGATTCTCTCGTGCGGGGTCACATATAGTTTATTTCTTTACAACGAAATATGATTTATTTTTAAATATCTATCCAATGATAACACACATGACCTACGTTTAATTTTGAAATTCTAAAACGTGAAATTTCTCAATTTCAGCCCTCTCAAAAACAACCCCATTGTATTTCGTATATTCACTAAATTTGTAGCTAAACCACCCCTAAATTTTACCAAAAAGCAAAATAAGGTAACAGTTTCATTGAGATGGGCTGGAAAGCGGACGGCTTATACAGGGTGTATTTAGTGTGCATGCAATGATATGACGTTCATTTCAAGAGAAAAGTTCAACAAAGGTTAAGGTCACATTACACTTCCATATTCTCAAAAATTACCGGGCAATTATTAATAATGTTGCGATTGAGGATAAAGAAATAAAGGATCAAGTACCAAGTGCCTACAAAAGGCCATATCAACAATTTTAATATTCTAATACTGATTGCTGAAATGTGGTGTGTCATTAGTTGGTTAACTGTGTACAAAATAAACACAATAATGGAAGAGGATTAAAACTGTTTGGATTGGAATCAACCGGCGAATATATTCCGAAAACTTTGGTGCGAAACGAAGTAGCACGAGCGGAGGAAATTAGCGGCTTCCTTTGGAATTTTAATTAGACAAAGAGATTCACACCAATTTTTCGCCAGGTCTTCAGCGTAAGCAGGCGTCTGTAGTACAGCTCTCTGGCGGTGGTGCTCTCGAAATTGTGTTGTAAAATTCGCAATTTACAACCGTCTGTCTGCCCGTGTAATTAACTTGAAAGCATAATACCCTAAACTCTGAACTAAGTATTTTACGCGTTGGGACAGTACCTACCTCTGCTAGAGGACTAATCTGTTTTAGAGATTATTTTTGACGTTTCTTAAAACCAATGAAATGCTTCCTTATTTGTCACAAGGGTAAGTTTCAACCAATTATGTCATTATTATAGTGGGAATAAATCTCTTGTGATTATTCTCGGGAATAATCACTGTAGCTTTTATTTGCCTAGCAACTGTCAGATACTTGTCAAAATAATTACTTAATTGTGTCAACGCGAAATGGGTGAAAGTCATCGGTTTAGTACCTTTGCTAATGC
This sequence comes from Aphodius sticticus, assembly GCA_963966075.1. NCBI lineage: Eukaryota > Metazoa > Arthropoda > Insecta > Coleoptera > Scarabaeidae > Aphodius > Aphodius sticticus. Next base: position 32,529,894 of record OZ014513.1, read on the forward strand.
AGAAATTACAAAAAAGATTTTAGAAACTACTTCGAAAAATACTCTAATAAGTAATCAGTCTATATGGAGACAATTTAAGACCTTCACCAAAGAAAGAAATTATATTCTGGATCAATCTACTACAACAGCTACTCTGGCATTGATTTTAAAAGATTGGGCTTATAACATGAAAATAAAAGACGGAAATGATTATAAAGAAGCAGTAATAAAGACAATGTGGAATAAAACGGCAAAATTAGTTCAAGAACTTTACTTTAATAAGTATAACAGGTCCTGCGATCCTTTCCATGATATAGAATTCAGAAATGCTCGGAATGCAAGAGATGCAAAAAGAAAAATTTTACAAAAACATCCTGAAAAGCACAAACAAAGTTCCGTGGCACTTTCTAATACAGAATTGTTGCAAATTTTTAACTATTGGGACGAAAATACACCTTGTGGATTGCAAAGAAAGTTTTTTCACGTTGCATCGTATGAACTAGCTTGGAGGGGAGGAGAAGCTACGAAATGTTTAGTTCATTATTTTAAAAAAGAAACCGACATAAGAAGATTAAATACTGGCCGCATTGAATACAATCCCATCTTTACAAAAACTGCACAGGGTGGAGCACAAAGGTGCGCTAATAGTAAATGGTTGACTCCAAACATAAATAACCCAGATATTTGCCCTGTTCGTCTTTTTGAAAAACTAATGAGTAAACGTGAAGAAAATATTAAAACCGAACGCTTGTTTCTTACTTCAAATCCGGCTTGGCAAACTCATGGTTTTTGGTATAAAAACGTTCCTGTGGGAATTAGTTTCCATTTCAAAATGGATGAAAGAATCCGCAGAAAAAGTAGGTGTAGACACAGTTACTAAAAAAATAACTAACCATTCTGCCAGATCAAGTGCAGTAAGTAACCTTTCAAAAGCTGGTGTAGGAGAACAAGAACTAATCAAGGTCACTGGTCATAATTCTGCAAGTTCGATTAAACCATACTTACAATTGAACCAAGAACATCATTCAAATATAATAAATAATCTTAGAGAAAATACGCAGGAGGAAACACTTAATATAACAAGCAATTCCAAATCCTCAATAAATAATGAGTCTCGAAATATTTTTAATAATTGCGTTTTTCATTGTACTAATTTAAGTTGTTAATTCTTTTAATATATTCACAATGTGTCAACGATATTTTCATATATTGTAAGTAATAATTAATTAAATTAAATTTTTCAATAATTTTATGATAGTTTTATTGATCTTTTTTATTGTAAAAATTTGTGAATCAAAAAATAATCTAGTCAAATATAACTCGAGAGTTCCATAAATTAGAAAATAATTTGACAGATTTTGTTCAAACTTGTTGCCACTTGGCAATAGCCACTCGAGCCCTGCGGGCTCGCGTGACTATTGCCTGGCAACAAGTTTTCAAACAATCTGTCAAATTATTTTCAATTTATTCTCACTCTCTTGTTATATTATTACTGAGAATAAATACGTTTATTTCTGGCAATTGTAATATGTAATATAATATAACATATCCCAAAATTATAAAACATTATTAGTTTTAATACCGAATGTACTCTTTTGTACTCGCCTGATCATGGATCGTAATATTTACCTTTTAATTCACTAAAGAAGGTGCCGTACTAAAGAATATCAAGATATAGGACCTTATACAAGCAAAAAAAAATATGAAATTCTACACGGATACCCTCTAATTGTATTTTGTTTCACCCGAAATAATTATGAAATATTATTCGACTTCGAAGTATTATGTTGTAGAAATGAGTTCTGAGTTTTTGTAATTTAATGTATTAGGGAAAATATAACAATAATCACCGAAGTAATGTTAACTTTCGTTCCCCACATACGCTGAACTTCTATTGAGAGATCCTTAAATTTAAGTGGCTTTTCGAGGTCCTACATTCGCATCAGCAGCTACCGAAATTTCTATGATAGTGCACACCTTCCTCGGGAAATCCTTTACCACGATATTTGGCTTATTAGCATCTATCAGTGGCCATAGGCATGTTCCATAATATGGTTATCATCGTTGCCCACAACAGGAGAGGAATGTCGTCTTACCACCATTTCTATATATAGCCATTTCTAAACCTAGTTGGTAACATAATTTATTTTTATCAATCTCTTAAAATAACGGAAATATCGACCGCTACGACCCTAATGCGTCATCCTGTATATAAAATAGTGAATCGTTGGGTTTACTGGAAAGCCGATGATAAAAGAAATACATTTAAGAAATCAGTGGATTCCCACAAAATGAAGATACTAAGCCACCTGTTGACATGTACGAACTTTCATGAGTTTACTCATAGGAGCTATTAAAAGATTGTTAAGAGGTAATGTCTAGTCTGATTTTGTTTCAATTTCTTTTATTGGCTTAAATGACGTAAAAACATGTCGAGAATGTCTGACATCATCCATAGTTGAAAAAAAAAATATAGGTGCTCGTAAAGCACGAATTTACGAAGCACGTCCGAGCGCTGCAAAATGACAAATTGAGTTTCGGGATGAGTTTCGCCCCTTCTACTCACTACTAGCGGTGCGAAGGTACATTATATAGTTTCTAAATGAGGTATAGATGGCATCAGTTGGTAGTTTGAAGCAAATAGTGAACATATGTAGCCTGTATAGCCATTTTAGCCGTTGGCATAGAACTGTGAACGCATGTTGCTAAAACGGCTAGCAGTAGAACTCGACGAATTTTTATCCGATTTATTCCGATTCTTTTCGTGCAGTGCTGAGCCGCCATTTTGTCTAAGAAATGAAAATAAAAAATGGTTCTTTGCGCCTCAAGACAAGTGTAATGAGCCCACAAAATTTCACATTGATCGATTCATTATTAAAGTCACAAATACATCACAAAAAATCTTAATACAAAAACCTTATTCTTCTATAAAATCACCCTTGTTTGAAAGTAGAGGACATTGTTGTGGTGGTAAACGACATGCGGTCAAGTATAAAGTCTACTTTCCTATGGTTTTAACGGTCATCTATGAAGTTACTGAATACCAGTAACACAGTTCAGTTTTCTACTGGATTTCGACAATTTCCTACAGTTTCTGTCCTGAAACCACTATGCGGTTATACAATATACACCTACGTGTATTATACCTTGTGTAAGATACAGTTGAATTTCTGGAAACATTTCCCCCGGTCCAACGGCTATTTAAAGCAATGGTCCGCCAAAATACCGCGACAAAAGCAATAAAACAAGGAAACTCTGCGACAAATTGTAGCCGGGAGTTTGCGGCGAATACAAAGAACGGAGAAGGCATCTTGAAAATCTACAATTATTTACCATTTCCTTGGAAGTTCGCTGGAAGTTCGCTACAATAAGCATTGAGAAAGTATGTCTATTTATATTTGGTTGCTGAAATTATTTTGTTTTGCTAAGTTTAATACTTTCGGAGATATTGATCATTTTCTGACTAATTGTTTTCGATTTTTTCGTTCGGCTACTTCGGGAAAGGCGTTACACGTCAATAGTTATACAATTCGTTGTATGTGACCGAATTGTAAGAGAACATTCGCACATAATTGGCAAATAAAACCCAATATTTTATTATCCCAGTAAAGTAAAGTTTGGGAGTTTTATAATTTGGGTTCCAGAAATACACAGACTTTTATTATACCGACATATAAAAAAATACTTACCAAAGCAGCGCATGTTGGGCAGTTAAACAGCTTTCGTAAATTTGTTAGTATTAGTCGTTGTTTTGTTGTTCAGAATTGCCCCAAAACCATAAATACGAAGACTAAAATAATTTGAAATCATATTTAATTTAAAAATATTCGTCTTTTTGGTAATAATCATACAATAAAAATGCAGTAAAACAGTTGCAGAGGTTAAATTTTACTTGTGCGTGAGTACATAAATAAGAGTAATAAAATGTGTCGTATTGTTCACAAAAGCGTTATATATCCACTAACAACACTTGTGTGATAGCGATATTCCGAACTAGTGAGTGGGAGAGAGCCACAAAATGCTTTGATTTGTCTAAGGTCCAGGCTAGAATACGAGCGGCCAGCGGCGAGCGGCGAGCGACGAGCGGCGAGCGGCGCCGCTAATGATATATGTTTACATTGTGTCAAAGCCATATCTTGGCAAAGCGGCTACAATACAGTAAGCGGCAGAGCGGCACCACCCTGCCGCTTACTAGTGCCGCTCACCGCGGAATTATACAGGCTTAGCAAAAATTACCGGAACACCTAAATAATTCTCCAACCGTACAAAAATTCAAAAACTTATTTAAACAAAAGATTTTTGGCTTTAAACAGGCTATTTAAATATATCATCAATATACAGGCTACTCATTTTGTTATAGAAATCTGGTAACCCTTTTTGATTCTAAGATTAATTCTAAGTATTTCTTATAGGAATCCTTTTATTAAATGCATTATTTTTTAATTATAAGCTATTAACCAATAATAGTCAAAACTACCGGAACATCTAAAAAATTCACCAACTGCAAAAAATTCAAAACATGTTTCAAATAAAAGTTTTTTGGATTTAAACAACCGCTGGTTTAAATATAGTTTAATTTACAGTGTGGTCATTTTATTATGGAAATTTGCAAACCTTTCCATCTTCTAATAGAACGTCCTGCATACCTATTTTATTTTTTTAATCTAATGTTGATTATAAGAACTTTTTGTAAAAACAAGTTTCTTTGAAAATGCATAATTCCTGAGTTATTAGTAATTAATCAAAACTCCTGAACTTCAAATTAAGAATATTTTCCCACATACATACACATTTATTTTAATGGGGCAGGTTGAACATTTAATTTAGTTCGATTTAATAGAGTTGTTATTTTTTCTTGGATCTTTATTTTTAACCCGTTTGGTTCAAGTAAAAGTTTGTGTTTTGATTAATTACTTATAACTAAAAAAATCTGTCTACACCGCTAATGCGGCTTGTGTTTAAATTCCTTGATGGTAAGTTTTATTTTTCCCCCAGGTGCATATGTAATTTGTGAATTTATTTCTATGTACCTTTGTAGAATTTGCTGATGGAGCATGTTTGTGACTATTGGGACTGCTTTGATATGATGATTATTCTCACCGGTCTCCCTCGACTGTTTAGTCGTCTCTTTCCCGGCTCTTTTTTGTGATTTTGTTTAATTTTGTGCGGTTTTTTGAATGAAATGAAAGAGGCTTTCATTGTTTTACTTTATTATTATTATTTCTTGAGACTCTCGCGGAATTCTGAAATCAGCACTTAGTCCGAGTATAATCTAAAAAGCGAGATTACAAAATTCCGTAACGGAAATAAATTCAAATTTCGATCTCAAAGCATACTTTGCCGGGGCGTACAATCTTTTAGCACTTTACCGATAAATCTGTAAACCCGCCGTGTCGGGACGAAAAATTGAAAATTTGCTTCCGATGTAAATATAGTACTCGATATCGCCAATCTTGCGCCAAGAATTGGGCCTGTACAGCTCGCGCGCAGTAGGTCCAACGTTATACATTTACATTTAATGCGATAAATTATTTTTTTTACAAACATGTTAAATGCTCTACAGAGTAGACAATTATATAAAAAGTTATACCTATGAGTTTTTTAAAATATTAACAAAACCGTATCTTAAACTCCTCTACCCTAACGAAATGAAAATCCAATAAATCGATTTGAAACTTTTTACTCAGAATGAATGTCTTTCACTGTTTTATTCATTTTTTTTAATTGTTGTTAAATGTTCAACTTTAAATAATTTATTTAGATTGTATTATAGTAAAGTAGTTTCTACCTGCTGTAACTTTTGAAAGACAAAAACAGAAACGTTTGTGTACAGAGTTGTTACTCAAAATGAATAACTACAAAAAATGCTGTGACAGTAATGATAATTAAACTTAACGTAAATTGTAGGTGAAGGTTGAACAAATTACAGGTGAAGTGCTGTAAAAGTATTCACAGTTAATTGCGTTCTTTTTTCTACTGCAACAACCCGTGATATTACTCCTTTGATATTGAGATGTTCCTGTGAAATTACAGCGTTATCACAGTAATTTTGCAGGTAGGTTGTTATTTGATGCAGCAAAATAACTCCACAAATTTTTTCATGCATGAAATTTTTTACTAAAATATTTACTTAAAAAATTCAGTAGGACAGGTATTCGAACCCTACTAGAAGGGTTGTGTAAGAGCTAAAAGGTTAAGAAACGCTGAGATATGGGGTGTTAATTTCTGCCACCCTACAGCATATGTACCCTTGAAAGTAAATCAACCGTCGCAAACTGTGATATAGGCCCAACGGAAAATATTGCAGAAAGAAATGGCATTAATCATGCGAAAAGGGAAGAGTAGCGCGCGCTTTATTTAATCAATGGTTCGCAGGGGTGAATAAAGTGGCTGAAGTGAGGCCGATCGACAAAGAAAATGCGTATTGCTCATTCTACAAGAAATGTGGGCAATTTTCATTTCGCATAACACAAATTACCCGAACGTCTCGAGTTTTCCATTTCATTTTACCCAGCTGTGAATATTTTCTTTTATAAAAAAAAACGTTCTCATTTCATAAAATACCTAAAAATAACTCTGAAACTCATAATATTAATTATCAATGTACACTGTACATGACCCACACATAGCCTCGTATGTACGGCGTTTGCTTTTGTTTATTTCTGTTAGATCTTGGGGTCATTAATACATCGGGTTTCCGGAAGTACCTAGGTTCACTTTTAAGTCTAATAGTATAGTCGGTCAGATATGTAGATGACAATTTTTTGCAATTAAACCTTAATAACATTTTCTGTAAAGCATATTAATAAACTTTTTCAACGTATAATTAAAACCAATGACCATCATGTGCTGTCTTTAAATATATCGAACCTTAATGTTATACATAACTGGATCGGTCAGTTCGACAACACAGTCCAAAAAGTGAGTTCTGAGAAAATTACCAAAATAATTTTATCGGTGCAATTTCTTGAAAAGTATAGCAGTTAGCTATTTTGTGCGAACGGACAAAATATAAAGTAGTTCACAGAGAGCAATTAATCGATCATGAACGGATAAAAAAAAAAACATAAAAAAAAAAAACTAAACTATAAAATAGAATTAAATTAAATATTCAAAATGCCAAATAAAAAGAAATGTTTATGTATGTGAGAAAATATTCTTAATTTGAAGTGCAGGCGTTTTCATTAGTTGCGTATAAGTAAAAAATGATAGTATTGTATTAAAAAAATGATCTATACAAAAGAATTAATCCTAGAATTAAAAAATTTATAAATATACAGGGTGTGAGAATTATTTAGGTATTTCGGTAATTTTGTCTATTTTTGATTAATTACTCATAACTCAAAAATAATGTATTTTATAACAAAAATCATACAAAAGATTCTTAGAATAAAAAATGTAAAATTATACAGGATGTTCTATTTGAAAAAGGAAGGGTTACCAAACATCCAGAATAAAATGAACATCCTGTATATTAAAAGTATATTTAAACGATAGATTGTTTAAGGCAAAATATAGCTTTGTATATATAGCTTTCGGTCTAATGTTTCATTTGTTTCCATTTTTGTTGATTTTTAATTTTTGTTATACGTATTATTCTTGGATTTATGATTTTGTTTTTGGTACTTTTGTATGATTAAGTGTACTAACACTGTCCTGTAATTGGTTCTTGTTGGGCAATAAACATATTACTATTATTATTATTATTTATTGGAATTCTCTGATACATCTCATTAAATACATTAAACCTAGATAATATAATTTTTCTACTTTGCATTCACAATGCACACATTGTAACACTGTTTTCGGTGTTACAATTAACACATTGTAACACCGAAAACAGTAACATTTTTGTCTAAGATTGCCAGGATTGGTACACATTGATATCAAATGCCAAATGTCAAACGTACAATACATAACCACACACTGCCTCTTTTTAATCGCTTGCAATCGCATAAACTGCGAAATATCAATATTCTTTACATATTTAAACATGCGTGTAGCCTGCTATAGTATGGCCAAAGGTTGTGGCTTTCTTAGTTTTGCTGTGTTCATCAAAATACGCCAGCATAACGTTTTCGGTGATGTTTTACGACTCTGGTAAGTGATCGTTATCATTCTTTTCAACTAAACATCAAATCCCCTTTTCAGATATAATTCAAGGACCACATTTACTTTAATAAGGTATTATGCGAAGATCAAACCTACATCGTAGATATGAATGATTTTAATTACTGCTACGAGATTGTATATGCGCAACCAATGGTTTATCAGCATACACGTATGAAGCTATAGTACATTTAAAGTGTATAGGATTTCTTAGTTTATCTAACGTATAAGTTTTCGGTAACATTTTCGACCGAATTCTGTTCGGCTTAATTCGTATTCATTTTTGTCCGTCGCTTTCGACTTCGTCTTAGTTCTGGTTGTGTGCAACATATTTGTAATACCTCCATCACATGTAATTTTACTAAGTATAATTTATTCTAATAAACTACTTTGCCGAAATTAAAATTGGGTTTCAATTATAAGTGCTTGTAAATATATAAGCCGCAACGGCTACGTAGCGGAATTAGGTAGACACCGCTATTAAACATTAGGCGTTAAAACAATTCTTTAGTAAGTTCTTGTTCTTCGAAGTAACTAATCAGTCACCGCCAAACACTTCTATTCTGATTATTATACTTATGAAACCAGTATTAAAGTTGTTGACTTTTTAGGTTAAGTTTCATGTATTTATCACAGTAGGCTTAAAAGTGTTGCCCCAAGCTCCATTATGATCATCGTTGAGACCTCGCTGAATATTTATTCAAACTTGTAGGCTAAAGTAGAGTAATTTTATTCACAATTAGATGTTGTCAAGATTTTATCTCATAGATCTCATCCTTAACGAAGTTGACAGTTACTACAGTGCTGCCACGTGGTACCCGCGAAATACCCTAGATTCTAATTTAGCGCAATATAGTAACCACAATTTCTAAATTTATATAAAATTAATGACGCAAAGTAGAAAAAATAGTATATTACACTCGTTTTATAAGACGTATTGGCGCACTCGTTCCATTTGGGCACTTCTCGCTACGCTCGTCGTGCCCAAAACAACTCGTGCGCCAATTTGACGTCTTATAAAACTTGTATAATAATATACTATTAGATACAACATATAAATACAAAAGTTACACTAATAAATTTTGAAAAGTAATGAATCAAAATGGCCAATTTTGAACTTGTACTGTTCTCGAACTCGCCGATTCAATTTCATTTGACAGGTTCAAAACAACAGGATGATATGGTATCATCATCAATTTTGGGAGTATCTTAACTATGCCAACGTTCTACGGAACTGTCGGCTCGGATGGGTGCCCAAAAAGCAAGACGTGAAAATCGTAAAGCACCCTTAAGTAAATTACACCTCTGGCTTATAGAGGTACAGGTGTAATTTACTTCTCGCTACATCTTCGTATAAACATCGGTGATGCTGATGTATCCAGATAGCCCGGGTGCTAAATCCGGCCTTGAATGACGCGTAGGCGCGCTCCGTTCGTTCTACAGACTAGTCTAACTACATTCAGGCGAACTCTAGATTCAGGCGAATATGAAAGTAATCAGCAACACTTGAAGGCGTTGCGATACGATAAAGCAATGCATGAAATGATCAACTGCGTTTGACTTCTAGATTTATGCACATAGAGATGAAGAGGAAATAAGGCACCGAAATACTTTTGGCTGGCATTTTTTGGCCCGACAAATTAGGGCTTAGCACGACAAATCTCGGTACCTTAACGACAAAATATGCATTTGAACGACAAAATATGTGTTTTAACGACAGAAAATGTAAACAAACGACATAATATATGTATAACGACAAAAAATGCAAATGAACGACAATATTTGTATGTATGTCACCATATTATTAACCTATAATATTAATTTGACATAGTATGTTCATAAATTCATTCTAATGTACGTTCAGATACGCGCAAGTTACGCAACTGTACGCTGCGCTGGCGCTACGTTGACGCTAGCGTCGCCGTTATGTCTACGCTCGTCCACGCTCGCATAGTTTCTCCCACGCTCACCTAAACGCTGGAGCGCTCGTAGCGCTTGCCACGGTAGGATCTCCGTCTAATGTCATGTGTTCGGTTTACGTCAGTTTTGAGATGCTTTTGAGGTTATCGTATAAATTATAGTCCATATCAGTGCAATAGAAACCACGTTTTATTGAATTCTTTATAGCAACATGTTCACGAAAGAACCTAGATTGTTCTACGTCTGTTTGCGAAGAAACTATAATGGAAATAGAGATGTAAGTAGAATATCTGGTGAGTTTGTTGTTTTTACTAAGTACATATATGTTTATTTATAGCAGGAAAAGCATAAACTCATTGGGGCCTTATGTTGAGATAATCTACAACCACGAAACCAATATTCCAACAGAACCTTGCTTGTTGGTAGCATAGAATATGTGGATAATATTATGTTCAGAATGGTAGGTGGAATTTTTATGTGATCTGCTGTGAAGAATGGGAGGTCTAATTTTGACTTTAGTCTATATTTCCAGAAAAGCAGTGCTAAAAAGCTGTAAAAAACCAAACATGCATTTTTCCCTGAAAAACTAGATAGAATTGGGAAATTCCTACTTTCAGTTTCAGGTTGTACGGAAAAAAGCATACCAGAAACCGTTTTCACTTGTCCCATTTTGTGCTTTGTTGGTCAGGATAGTCATTTAGCTTAGATTATTATTATATTTTTGACAAACTACGTACATGGAAATATGTGAAATGCTCTGATATATAGACTTGAACGTTAATAGATTATTAGTTTTTAGATTAAGCTAAAACATCATTGAATTTCAAATAATTGACCTGACTCACAAAGGTCCTTTATACTCCCTATAATATGCATTATAAGATTGTATATTTAAGACTGTAAAATTATATATTTCCAGATTGGGTGACCAAATAGTAAAATTGTGTGGACATTCTACAATGTTGTTTCATCTTGCTGTGGCTTGCGGTTGATAGTAGACCACGCAGAAATACGATAAATACGAAGAGTTTACTTCAAACAACACAAATGCATGTCTCGTCGAAATTCCTGATACATGATAGTGGACCACGAAGAAGGACGATAAATCCGAGGAGTTTACGCCAAACAACAAAGATGCATGTCTCATCGAAATTCCTGATTATTGTTTTTTTTAAGTCTTTTATATTTAAGATAGAAATGGTGTAACTAAAAAACACTGCTTACTTTGCACTGTTTGAAACAGTTCCCTTTTTTAAACAAGCAGTTGGATTAAAAAATTGTTTTTTTTTCAATGCTCCTTTTGAATTAAAAAACAATCTTTTTCACAAGGTGGTGTTAGACCATTTGCAACTTATGCTGTTAATGCATCTAATAATATTTATTATTTTACTTATTGCACCATAGGATAACAAACATTTTGCTAGTTTCTGGTGGTTATTACTTTATTGGAATTGTAAAAATAAATTACTGAACTACAAACTATGTTTACTTATTGGTTTATATACGTAGGTTATAATCCAATGTATTGAAAATTATAATTACTAAAATACCTACTTATATTCATGAATAATTAATACAAGAATTATTAGTATAATTACTAAAATAATATTCATTAGTGATACCAATAATAAATACAAACGGTAGAACTGAAGAAGCGAACAACACAGTTTGCAAACGTCAGCAAATATGATTTTTTTTATTTATTTTCTAAATAGCCTTACTATTAGTTACTTTCCTATCTGCTTCAGTTAACTAACATTTACTGTGATATTATTTATTTAAAAAAGCTAACATAGTATTGTAATGAGTTTTGGTGCTACAATTTTAAATAAATACAAAGAATACAATGAAAATAAATTAAAAAAAAAGGAATACTTATAAATTATGTGAACCAGAGGAAAAGAAGTGCTGTAAATAAGTAAGTATAGAATAGTATCGTGGTAAAGTTATTTATTAGCCGAAAACAGAAAAAATATTACAAAGTCCTGAATTACCTACATTTGTTTATAGGAAATATCAAATAATTAGACGATGCATATTGTGATCCTCAAGATCAAAACCTGAGTAAAGTAATTAATGATAACTGAATTTTTCTTATAGAAAGAAGCTTACATAAAATAACAAAAATATACAATATGGCGATTGGGGGTCACATATTAATATCTAGGAGAAACAAAGCATTTGCCCCAAATAGTGAAACTTACATATGTTCAGCTTAGCTTGCCTCCAAAGAAGTTATGAGCAATCGGGATTTGAAGTTTTTACTTAACTTAAAAGATAAGAATTAAAAAAAAATGTGTTCATCAATACAATGCTACTGTATAGATACTACTGTATATTGATAGGCAACCAAATATGCATTTTAAATTAACACAAATTGCACAATCACATACAAAACGTTTGGTAAAACCTTTTTTGATGAATTATAAAAGGCACTCTCGCGATTCCTGTGGTCCACTACAGGTGTGGTTCTTCGTTGCAGCAAACCTTATCGTCTTTTATTAAGGGTAGTGATGGGATCTTCTGTGTATGCCTTCTTATAGTACACTGTGTTCTATACTATCATCTTTCGATGTCTAATTGTAAGAGACACTCTTGAAATTCCTGTCCTACACTACAGGTGTTTTGGATATTTCTCGAAGCATACCTTATGATCCATAAGTTATGGACCTTTGTTGTAGATGGGTATAGGGTTTTCCATATGTTTCTTCTTATATAGACTGTGTTCCATTCTACCTTTGTCTCAACTGATTGAGCTCTTCTCAAATGAGGTAACACACAACGGTAAAATTAGTAATTCATTCCAATAAAACGTGTTCAATATGATACAAAAGTAATTACCCCGTACCTATTTCAACCTAAATCTTGTTATGTTCTTGGTAAACAAAAGTATATCCCTCGTTAGTTTTATAGTTAGTTGCACTCATTCTTTGTAGATATCCTAAAATACAATAAAAACATTGATTTAAAATGTGTTATAAATAATAATAACATGTACGCATACCTAATTGCATTCTTCAGACACGTTCCAATATGTATTTATAAAATATTCCATAATATACACCAAAACTCATTACGAAAAGCCGCGAGATGATCGCCCGTTGCAGTATGTTTAGGGGTTATGTATAAATTTTGTTGACAGTAGCGGCCAGGCGCAAAAATACATACGTTGGCATCTTGCGTTCATAGCGTGGGCCAGCGCATGGCCAGCGTAGGCCAGCGTTTGGAGCGTAGTCGAGCGCAGGCGAGCGCAGCGCACCGCAGCGCACCGCAGCGTAGCGTCAGCTTATGTGAATGCCACTTCACTTCGAAAACAGCATCTAGGCGCTTTCGTAGCACAATGCAAACAGATGGTATGATTTTGAAACCTTTTTAATTTTCCGCCTCTTATCTGGCATTAAAGTTTGCGGTAGAACAAGCGAACAACGTTTTGTTCGGAACATCCCGACGACAAATAATAGGAGATCGAGCGATGAAATTGAATTTTAATTGATTTCGATATTTACTTCTGCAAAGCCGGCCAATCTGGCGGTAAACAGCCGAACTTTTCCAGTTCGGCGATATTCTCTTTTTTTATCGCTTCTCCTCAGAGCTTGGGTGATGGATTAATTCTTAGTTAGCGGGCTAAGCTTCCGAAATATCGCGCCCTGAATACCGGAATCGCATTTGTGAACGTGATTGCTGATGTGTGTATGTATGTGCGATGAAATTTAATTTCGGTGAAAATTCGTTCTGCTTATTCTGTTAAGTTTCTCATGTTTTTGCTGAAAAATTGTCTAAAAAAGAACAGTACGTACATAAAATTATTTAATATTCAAAAGCAAAAGCAAAAGCCGTGGAAGTAATCTATCATTTGTTTTCCAAATCAATTTCAATAAGAGGCCACAACTAATTTTTAACAAATTCACTACCGTGGCAAGAATATTGAATTTTATTATCGCGCTCCTGCCATGCCGGTTGGGGACCAAAACAAATCTTTTATAAACTATAAAATAATTAATTAATAAATTAACGAAGTAAGAATATCGAATTTGAACTTTGGCATAGTCCTATAGGTAGTTTTAGCAGTAAAACTCATTTTTTTGCCATAACAGAAATATCTAATTTTGAGAAACCCTTGAAGAAGAGAAAATACTGTATGAATACATTGATGATTTTCAGTCGCCACTTTTTCTTTTGTAATGGAAATCTATTCTGTAAATGAATTCTCCAAAAAAAATCTGTAAAATAAAAACTCGATCTTCGAACAGCTTACCTTTAAAAGTCTTTATCATTACACAGTGTGTATAAAAAATAATGTAACTAGTCAATATTTTCCTTTCTAAAAAGCTGACAAGGAAAAGATTCCATTAAAAGTTTTAGGAAATTGCTTAAGAGTAAATGTTAGTCACCGGCCTCAAAAGTTCGACGAAACTGAGGCGCGAGAGGAGGGAACAAGCCGCGCCCACTGTACACTCCGCAGAAAATGCAAGCAACGCACAGATTAGATGAGGGAAACTGCGGTATCGTTCTTTGGCGGGGAAGATCAAAGGGGCCGTGCGGTGTCGACTGGCGCCGAACCGTTTCCTAATAATTTTGTGTATGTGACTATCGCATGTTCTAAAATGCTTTTCTTGTATATTTTAAATACAAATACAATTCCACAAAACAATACAGTGATACAAATTAATTAATTTTATTATTATAGCATTCCTATTTTACTACTAACTATGGTTGAACATTTTACCTTTCGTATGTTGAAAAAAATTGTAGTTTTGGTAAAACAGACAGCTTTTCTTACATAAATCATTTATTGCTTTACATTTATTATTAGAATTAGTAACTAATTATCAGTTAGCTCCGAAGAAGCGAACAGCATGGTTCGCGAAGACAGTAATTATGAATTTTTACTCACCGCTAACTATTTATCATCTAAATTTAAATGACTCTGGCCGTGAAAGCATTCGTACTCAGATACTTATTTAAATCCATTTAACGTTTTCTTTGTGCATCAATAATCTCGAATGTCTCGTTCGTACTTAGCAGAGATCGATACTTTCAGGTAAAACACACCTCATATAAAAATTCAAATTTTTATCGGCTGACGCAAGTAGGTGTTAGTAAATATAATATTCCTATTTTAATTCTAGATACAGTTGGGTACTGCATTTTGAAATTTTACTCAAAATTATTATTGCTATGTTAGACTTCAATTTCAATTGTAGGTATGAGAAAAAATAGCGATTTCGATAAAACATGCAGCTTTATGTATATGTATAAGTCATTTATTATATATTATATAGATACATGTTCAAATATTTTACACCTTTATAAAAGTTTTTTGCCATATATGGTAATCCGGCACGCTTACGCCTATAAGAGAGTATTGCCCAAATTAACTAGCGAAGTTAATTAGAGAAGAATTACACTACACGTATAATATCTACATATACACTTACCGCAGGTACTCTCGCAAGTTATTAGTTTTCTTAGAACGCGGGCCACATAAAGGCAGCTGATTTTTTAATTTGCCCATATTTCTAGCGTCTGTTCTACGTCTGTTGTACAACAAGTAGAACTAAAGCCAACCATCCTACATAGATTGCGATTGCCCTGAATGCATTGCCAAGCGACAAGTGTTTGGTATTAATATTATTTTCTAAATCTAAATACCAATATATTTGAAATTCTATGACGAAAAATAAATGACTGATTAAAAATTAAATTACTTGTATTTCCTTAGTAATAATTTATTTAACTCCTATTAATTATTTAGTAGTTGTAACATTGTAAGTAGGTATTGCGGTTGTTGATTATTCTACGTTCCGTGTGTCGTACGGGGACTGCACTATAAACCCTCGCTGGAACATGCGCTTTTAATTTATAACTCGCTCTTTGTTGTCTGCGTAGAGTCCATCAGGACGGCAAAAAATTATTTCTTGTATTCGGTTTCTAGCCTATTTTGGTCGAAATTCAACAATTCATGTTGATCACATACACTTCCGCAAGAACATGCTGTCCTAATTTATAAGCGAGTCGCTGCTATCTACGTAGCACCAGCACGGTAAAATTTATTTTTCGTATGGCTTTCGTGTGCCGGGCGCGGCGCCGCTACACCTCCCGTGTCAACATGCGATCAATATTTTTGTTAGGCCGAAATTGCTCAATATTTGTGATTCCCCTGGCTACGTATTCATGCTGCTGCTTCAGACTGTACAGTTTGAATTTGATTGGTCGAAGAAAATGATGTGGTGTTTATCCAACAGATGGCTGCACCGTACGACTATAAAAAATGTTATTCTCGTCTCATTCACATGTTCAAAAAACCAACGGTTAAATCATTACAACATTCATATTTTGTTGTCATTTTCTTTACACAAGTTCATGAAGGCTCAATACAACATGTTGTAATATTGCTTTTTTGATGTTTGGTTCGGATTTGGCAAAAGAAAAATAACAATAATTACCAATTATTGGCTTCTTTAGCAAGGGTAAAAAACAAAACAACAACGCAAATGAAAAAAAGTGGCATTCGTACCCGGTGTAATACACCTTTATCTATAATTTAATGTATTACACGTGATTATTAACACACAATTAAGCTCAGGATGTCTGGTTTTATGTAGTGTTGTTTTGTAGTACGCTACTACCTCTAGTGATTCCTCTTAAGCTACCAATTTGAAATGCTTAGAAATGTATCATACTATATATTCAAAAGTATTTTGTATTTATAGCTTAAATCATTTTCAAAAACATTTATTTTTTTCTTGTAAACTTCTCAGAGGCCGAGGTATTAACATGGTAGAAATCGTTTTAACATTTTGTAATTCCTTTCTTTCAACATTTAATCAATTTGTATCATTTAAACGACTTTTGGATAGGAAAAATATACCGAGTGATATATTTTTAAAAAAATTTAGTAGAAATTAGTCTGCTTCTTACAAATGCATAAGCCTGTATATTCAAAACTCTTTCAAGTTTGTAGCTTGTCATTTGGAAATCATATGGAATCGGAATCTTATGCGTTACTAAGAATAAAGATTATGAAACCGACAATGTTAACAAAAGAAAGAGGAAAGTATATTTTATTAAAAGAAACATCTGCAAAAGACTATGAAAACTGCATTACAAATTTAATAAGTAGGTACATATCCAGAGGACATAGATAGTGACGATGGCGTATTTAAGGATGAACTATCATCGCAGTGTTTTCAGTATACAAAATATTAAAAAAAAAAGCTGTTCAAGCAGGAATACATCTAGATTCTCTAATGTGAAAAATTATTTATTTTTATTTGATAAGAATACCCATTTATGAATTAAGATAATATATTTTATTTGTTAGGTACGAATTTTGATTTTTAAATTAATAAGCTATTTATTTGTTATTGTGTATTTCTTAAGAATAGTCATTTGTTGCTTTAAATAAAGATGTAGGTACTTGTATTAAATGTTGTTGCAAAAAAGTCAAACACCTTACTTATTATTTATGATTTTATTTAGTATTAGTACACATTATTTTTGTATAAAAAGTAATTCTAATTCAATGGGGGCCCCCAAATTCAAAATTGACCAGGGCCGCATGATGGCATAACGAGCCGCTGGTTATTGCAGAGGGATCAAATCATAATGACTAAAAAATGTAAGAAACCTTATTTGCTAATATTAGCTATATTTGTTCATATTACAAAACAGTACTTATGTCTTTTGTCTTATGTCTTTTGTTACGAAGTATAGTTTAATTGCATTGTACAATTGAGGTCAGGTCATCCAACCCAATTTGCAGACAGTTGCTTGTCCAGAAATGCAGACTTTCATTCAGGCTTTTCATATCGGAACAAAGACATTCCTTTGTGGCAAGCGTGCAAATTAACTATGATTTATATCAAAGGCCGTGTGCAACCAAAAATCCTAACTCAGGATTTTTGGGGGCTCAAAACAGGTCATGACGTCTTGCCAAATTCAATATAAAAGCCACGGCAAAGGATGGGAACGGGATCAGTAGTTTGCAGCACCTACTTGTAGTGTAGCGCAACTATTGTATTTTAGATATCAGCTGTAGTATTGGAACTCTGCATGGTCAGCAATACACGAACGATGTAAACAACACTGCGACTTTTATTTATACATCTCCATCCTGACCTAGAGCCGTCCCCCATTAAGAGCTACGTAACATGGTGGAGGTGCAAAATGGTCCCAAGGGAGATCGGGAACGGCTCATTTTGGTCAGGGTGGAAACATCTGAGAAAATCCAGCGCGACGAAGAAGAAGCATGGCTGAAGCGACTCGGAGACAAGGCGAATTGGGTTGGCGGTCAATCTGCAGGGAGGCTTTGTAAAATTTCTCACTCCCCCAATGAGAAATATGCCGTTCCAAGGACAGCTACTAACAACCGCATGGATGGATAGCATTAGAGTCAAACAACGCTCAACTCTTCGTCTTAGAAATAAGTTAGTACCTAGTGTGTTTATTTGTGTAGTTTAATTGTTGAAGGTTGATGCCATCACTGTAAGGAAGAATATGCATTTGCCCGTTCTCACTTCGATGGATGGTCCGGGATCACGAAGAGATAAATACACGGATGGTGGTCATCTACAAGAAGCAGTCGACACATGACGAAACGGGGTACCATACCGGCATAATTGAGTTATATGCGAGTTTTAGGGTTGCCGATACCGCCAGAGGAAGCTGGCGATGTAGACTGGAGGGGATTTGGCGCTACGGATTCTACCGAACCACCCCGCACGGGACAAGGGATGTTTCGACCAGTCTGAGAAAAAACAAACAAATCGACTAGAGAGGAACGGTCCTATGGATTCTACCAAACCACCTCGCACGGGACAAGGGGTCCCGACTAGTCCAAGTAGAAGTAGAAGGAGAATTCTGAGAGGCAACAGGAGATGATTCTGAAACACGAATCTGGGTACACGGTCAAAGCCGACCGTAATGGTATCTCTCACGTAGATGACCATTGCAATCCTAGAAGAAAAAGGTTAGCAGGAGGACCCAAGAACCAGACGAAGACGGATGAGAACGGGGCAAATCGCATACGATACTGGCACGACGACATTGAACTTTTTTCTATGGGTGTTTTTTTTTGTATTGTTATTTCTTATGTTAGGCAAATAAAATTATAAGTGGTGCGTTCTTTCCTATCCCGCTCCGTGGCTGTACAATTTCTTTTCATTGCTCTGGGTCGAGCAATTGTTTGCGAGGAGGGTTGTTACGAAGTATAGTTTAATTGCACTAGGAGAATGTGCAGGCCTAATAGGCCTGCTGGTCGACCTATGTAGATCGCCGAAGCGTTAAGAGGGAAACAAAAAGCCCGGATGCTGCTACACGCGCGACGTGATTATCTCGTACGTTCGAAGCGGTTACGGGGCGCCATCTATTGCTTCGTAGCGTAATGCCAACAGCGACATGATGATGTGCCGCCGTCTGGTGACCGCGTCGCGAAGCGCGCGGCCGTTGCCTAGCAACTCGATCGGTTGCTATGGCGACGCGCTGACCTGTACACTCCTAAAGCATAATCCATAAATTTACCCGAATCGAGGTAAAAAAGTAACGAAAACTGGGCCGAAAATGGACGAAATCGAAGGCCTAAGCGCTGTAGAATCAAATTTTAGGCCGAAAATCGGCGGCTGCGGCGCCGATTTTCGCTTCTCCGAGGAGCAGACCCTTCCCCCGATTCGCCGATTTTCGTAAACTTCTTGCGCGGACTGTGTTAGACTTTTAGTATATAGTAGGGATTGTACAATTGAAGTCAGGTCATCCAACCCAATCTGCAGATAGTTGCTTGTCCAGAAATGCAGACGTCAGGCTTTTCATATCGGAACAAAGACATTCCTTTGTGGCAAGCGTGCAAATTAACTATGATTTATATCAAAGGCCGTGTGCAACCAAAAATCCTAACTCAGGATTTTTGGGGGCTCAAAACAGGTCATGACGTCTTGCCAAATTCAATATAAAAGCCACGGCAAAGGATGGGAACGGGATCAGTAGTTTGCAGCACCTACTTGTAGTGTAGCGCGACTATTCTATTTTAGATATCAGCTGTAGTATTGGAATTCTGCATGGTCAGCAATACACGAACGATGTAAACAACACTGCGACTTTTATTT
Organism: Aphodius sticticus; assembly: GCA_963966075.1. Lineage (NCBI taxonomy): Eukaryota > Metazoa > Arthropoda > Insecta > Coleoptera > Scarabaeidae > Aphodius > Aphodius sticticus. Next base: position 32,550,002 of record OZ014513.1, read on the forward strand.
ATACATCTCCATCCTGACCTAGAGCCGTCCCCCATTAAGAGCTACGTAACAATATGTACCGCTAGGTTTAATACCAGCTCGATAATTCTTCGGAAACCCACTGCTATATATTTTGCAAATTTAGCTTAACAGTGCAACCACGTAACTGCAACGTGCTTCCTAGAGCAGCAAACGTTTTGTATTAATAATCCAATTCCTTTTGCATTTTAATTCAAACAGAATTTGTATTGATATACGTTTTTCATCTAATTGTGTAGTAAAATTTCTCACAATTTAAAAATATTCTTCCAAACCGCTTGATGATTCTTTGGTTAGATTGTAGGATGATTCATCAGTACCCATACGATAAATTTTGTTGATTCAAAATTTGGTTTTGAGGTTACACTATGTACCCCCTATATGAATCAGAATAAGTTTTTTTGTTAAACCACAAGCATCCAGTAGAGTCAAAGCTATTTATTATATTTATAGACATTTTACCACGTCGTCGATAAGAAACAACCTTCTTACTAGTAACACTGACACAAATTCTTAATCTATCGTGAAAAAATATCTATTTTTATCGACCTTCGTATTCTTGATAACGCGGAGCGGCACTTTTGCCACCTCCCTTATTGTACCTATTACGCTCTCGTGTTGTGGCAAACCCCATAAACACGAACGAATAAAACACGGTTACGGTGCTGGTTTTACAGCTACCTAACGCCGCGGCAAATAGAAAACCAAACCGAAACAAAAAAGAAAAACAGAAGCGAATGAAACAAATTCGGTAACAATTTGTCTGAAAATCGAGCAGAGGGGCCGCGGAGGAAATACGCGGTGGCATATTAAGTGGGTTTAACCCCAAATTTACCGACATTAGAACCGGTCACAATAACCATAAATCCGGAAAAGTTTTCTCGAAAGGAAGTCGGTCTGTCGTTTAGATATCCGCCCTCGTGATCCACTAAATGGCGAAAGCGTACTTTGAAATTTAACGCTAAGTGTTGTTTATCTTCTTGGAGTAAGATACCATCTGTAGAATTATGATAGTAACATGCTTTAGTATGGCCAAAGGGTTGGGGCTTTCTTAGTTTTGCTCTGTTCAACAAAATACGCCAGCATGACGTTTTGGTGATGTTTTGCTACTCTGGTAAGTGATCGTGCACCATTCTCGTCAACTAAACATCAAATCCACCTTTCAGATGCAATACAAGGACCACATTCACCTGAATAACGAGTTATGCGAAGATCAAACCTACATCGTAGATATGATCGGGTTCAAATACTGCCGCGGGATTGTATATGCGCAATAAATAGTTTATTGAATATCAGCATACACGTAGCAAGCTATAGTACATCTACAGTGTTGAGGATTTCTTAGTTTATGCAACGTATATGTTTTCGGTAATATTTTGGACAGAATTATGGTCGTGCCAATACCGTATTCGTTTTTGTCCGTCGCTTCTGACTTCGTCTTAGTTCTAGTTGTGTACAACTATTTATGTTACCTCCATCGCATGTAATTTAACTAAGTATAATTTATTCTATAAACTTCACCAAAATTAGAATTTGGCTTCATTTCTAAGTGCGTGTAAATGTATAAGCCTCAACGGCTACCTAGCGGAATTAGGTAGACACCGCTATTAAACGTTAAGCGTTATAACAATTCTGTAGTAAGTCCTTGTTCTTCGAAGTAACTAACCAGTCACCACTAAACACTTTTATTCTGACTATTATAATTATTAGACCACTATTTTTAATTTAACTTTTTAGGTTATGTTTCTATATATATATCCTTTATTCACTGGTTGTCATGTAATTTTTATCACAGTATGTTGTCAACCAACCAACAATGTTGAATCAAAATGGCTAAATGTTGAACTATGGCTACATAATTTATTTTTTTATTTATATTTTTATTAATTCTTCCAACATTTTAGCTTACATCATGCAGCTCTCGATACACTATTAATTGACTATAAGTTTTAACTATCTGATATATACTTTTTTTTCTTTTCCTTTGTTCAAGTATATTACATATGTCTCTCAATCATGGCAATAGAATTGGCATTAATTGTTGGTACTACATCAGCTTCATTTTGTAGCATCAATCATCGGCTAATTCTTTCTAGGTTCTACAACAACGTAACTAATGACTATCATAAATAATAATTGCAAATCCAGGTCAAAAGTATGTAGTGCCATTCTTTTACGGCCTTTCTACCTATATTCGACCCCTCCATTCATCAGCCGAATCTGACATGCTCGGGAGCCACAAAAGTCTGATTTATGCAGCTTTTATGGCGTGTAGGCGGGATAAAAAGCGTGCACACGACTTAATTGAAATAGGGAAGAAACAGTTGCTTCCGACTTTTATCGCCCAATAAAAAATGATACCCTCGATTATTTCGAAACCAATTTGATTACTGCTTACGTAATTTACGGACCAACGGGGTGGGGGCAGCTTGCGTTATTTCCTGTTACAATAAAGTTTGCTACTAAGTTGGAAGCCAGTACTGCAGAACTAAGTCTGCACGAAAGAGCTTTGTCCGGTATTATGGAACTGCATATAAAGTTCAATGTTGAAGGTTATTTTTGTGGAAGTTTGTTAGTGAGCTACGACAATTTAAGCCTTTTTCTTAAGTGGGGAGTTTTTGGCATGTAAAAAAATTAATCCATTAAATATCCATATTGTTTAGCCATCTTTGACCATCAAATTGCCTATGAATCTTAACAGTAATGTTAACAAAATTATATCCGAGTATAACATATCCACAACAATTTAAGTGCATTCATAACAAATAAAGCTTTAGCTTTCTCACCAAGTTTGCAAAGTGTAAATACACTGCTAAAAAACACTTTTTTCAAAACCTGTAACTTTTTAAATAATAGTTCTAGGCAAATCAAATTTGGCATGATTTAATGGCATATATTTAACTAAAGAGAATTACAAAAAATATGTTACAACTCTTAGTTACTTCTAAGTTACATTTAAAAATGTAAATTAATAACGCAGAACAAAAGGAAAAAAAATGTCAAGTATGCTTTGAATTCACATATGAAAGCCTACTAAAGATAACAAATGAATTCAGTTGTCAAATTTTCGTTGATTAGAAACGTCATTAGAAGTCAAATGAGGCATCTTAGTGAAGTGCATGTTGCTCGTGCTGTCGCCCTTGTTCAGCATGGCCACTCTATTCGACACGTTAGCAGAGACCTTCGAGTTTCCCCTTCTATTATTCAGCGTTGATGAATCGGTTTCGGGAGGCTGGCAAATATGTCAGAAGAGCTGGCCAAGGTCAAAATCGAAAAACTACTCAAAATTAAGACCGATTTATTGTCCTTTCCTCTCTACGTCAGCGTACTGCCACAGCACGAGACCTCCTAAACGACCTAAGACGAGCACATGGAATAGAAATTTCTGATCAAACTGTTAGAAACAGACTAAAAGAAGCGAATTTGAAACCAAGAAGACCTGTCCGCGCACCACGCCTTACGCAGCATCACATAGCAGCACGAATGAGGTTTGTGGATCTGTGATGGTTTGGGCTGGAACCAGTATAGACATCAGAACTGATCTTGTTGTGGGTCCTGGTAGACTAAATGCCATAAAGTACATCGAAAACATCTTGGAGGACCATGTGGTGCCTGCTGCATATGGCGTCGGTCAAAATTTCATCCTAATGCAGGACAATGCAAAGCCACATACCGCCGGCATCACCAGACACTTTTTGCAAGAACGTGGAATTCAGATCATAGAATGGCCGGCGTTCAGTCCTGACCTGAATCCTATTGTACACGTGTGGGATCAGCTTGACCGACGTGTTCGCAAGTGCCCTAATCCACCACTAACCATACAGGAACTGACACAAGCCCTGATTGAGGAATGGGAAAGCATACCCCAAGAATCTCTTCGCAGACTAGTGCGAAGCATGCCACGCAGGTGTGAGGAAGTGATTCGTGGTCGTGGACGACATAGCTTTTTCCATGAAAATAATGTCTTGCAAAAACATGAGCATACGGTGCATTCAGGCACATTTCGTAATATAAAGAAAAGAGGAAAAAGTAATGAACAGCACAAATGTAAAATCCGTCATCGTAGAGACGAAAAATACTAAATGAGGACGTGGCTAGCTTAAGACGGCCCTCCCAGTGGTTTGGCGACCAACGTGCCTGCAATTTCAAACATAATTGGATAATAACAGGGCTATTCCGGATACTTCAGCGTACGTTGAGGCCAATTTAATTTTTAGAAGCTTTCTAAAATGCCTCAGTGTTATTATAGATGTGGCGTACGTGGTCTAAAAATGTTACTGTAACCGGCCACTATGCTGTAATTGAACCTTGTTTTAATCAAAGCGAGATATCGATTTTATTACATCCTATTTTCATGTAATGATTATTAACTTCTCGAATATTTGTTTCAAAACTCTTTATCGAGGAAATTATGTCTCACCTTTGGTGCAGTGGCGGCGCGTAACGGTTTTTTCTAGGGTGATGTACAAATTGTTGTAAAAGAAGGATATGAAAATCCTTTACTTCTCATGATTAGATGTTTGTAAGTAAGAGATAAATGTAAGTGTGTATCTTCTCACTTGAACTCAATATACTATGTGCCAATGATTTAAGTGCTATAATTCAAAGTATTCCAGAAAATTTCGATCAGTAAGTATGTAGAATTAGCTCTCAGAATAACTTTTGTTTATATATGCTTATCGTTTATGTAAAAAAAAAAAACCTAAGAGCTGCGATAACAAAAGATTAATCTTAATTTTATCCTTAGTTGGGAGGGGCTTAAGCACTGCAAACTTAATGGACGACCCGCCACTGCCCTCGGTGCCCACGTCTTTTCCAGACAGAAGCCATGATTGTCAAGCCTTTGTGCTTTATTATATCATTCTCACTCCACACACCAATCAATGTACAACCTTTGAGCAATTTGGGACAATGGATAATTGTCCTTCAACGCCTTTAACGGTCTTTGAAATTTACCGAAAACTTCTAGACTGCTAGAAATTTATTTGAAGTGATTTACGATTAAATTCTATTTGGAATGGCTGGGAAATAACTCAAAAACTGTAAGGATTAGGGGTAGGACTAACCTAGTACTGCACTAAAATGCTGCAAAGAATTTAAAAATATACAGGAAATATGCATTTTCCATTGAAAAAAATTCGATAGTTACAAATTTCCTGTAAAATTACTGTGATGGTGCTGTAATTTCACAAGAATATGTCAATAACACACGGACGTATTGTAAAAAAATACAGCAGCATACACTCAGTTCCAAAAAATGGGACGCACTTGATTTTTGACCTAACTTTAATGTCTTATTTGTATTTTTTGTTTATTTGTTGGAAGGCAATTCTTTTGTCTTTCAAAAAAATTAAAGTGGTGTTCTGTTTTTCCAATATATCCCGGATTGTAGTGGAAACAAGTAATTTATCCCACAAATTTTCTATAAGGGTTATATCGGGACTTCTCGCGAGCCTCTGTAATGTGGTGATACCCGTAGCTTCAAAGAAGTTTCGCAGTATTGTTTCGGTGTGTGGTCCGGCACTATCCTGCATCAATACAAAATTATGCCCACTAAGTCCTCATACCGCTGTAAAATGTCAATGTAGATTTGGGCTCTATCGACCCCTCACCGGCAGAACATGACGGGGATTGTCTTTCCATGCATGAGTAACTGAACGGAAAAGTTATAATGGTGGGTCGGTTGTGGTGTAGGGAGGGATTTGAAATTATGATTAAACCTTTCACCAGTCCTTCTCCACACAAATATTTCTTTCATCCACCATCTTAAAACATGCGACCATTTAGGAATAGTCCATTCTCCATAATTTACAACAAAATGTCATAACTTAATCAATTCAATCATAACTTAAGAATTTTTGTAGGTCTCCTAGCTTATAAATTAACATCTTTTAGACGTCTATATACCGCCTGCTTACTTACGTATATAACACAAATTTGTTTTTCAACGTTTTTTGTATTAGTTTATTTCACTAGAAAACTATTTCTCGAAAACATCAGAAAGTTGTTAATATGCAAGGGTTCAAAAAAAGGCTGTAATTCGGAGAATTTTATAGATAAATTAATGAATAAAAAAACAAAATGCCCGTAAAAGATGCGTCTTTCATATAGTGTAAGCACTTTCTATACTATTACTTGATTTACACACAGTGTGAGTCCAAAATTAGGGAAAAACATGGTATCAGTTTTTTCCATTACAATATAGAATAAATTGAAAAAAAATCCACTTCTTTAATGTTTTTGAAATACAAAGGAATTGCCTTGCAAGAAATATACAAAAAATAAAAATCGACCCACTGGTTTAAAAATATAAGACATTAAAGTTAGGTCAAAAAATCAAGTGCGTCTCTGTTTTTGGTACTGAGTGTATTATATAAATTCGAATAAGTATTGGCTGACTTTCCTTTATTAAAATTATTTAAACCCTCCTTTTTCCAAAATTACCAATATCACGAAATTTGCTGTTTCTGAACTGAAACTTCAGAAACCCTATAGATTAGAGAATGTTTTAGATTTGAGGTTAGGTTATTTCACACTTACGAAGGACTTGGTTATTATACTCGGTCACAACACATATACATACACAAGAAGCCATACAGTTTCGTTCCTGTATTGATAATTAAGTCCTCTATTGTCAAGTATTGACCCGATATTTGGCTATAGTATTTGATCGTATTATCGGAGCATATTAATTATAAGTATAGAACACAATGCCAATGCTGATGAGAAGCAGTAGAAGCTGATAATAAGTTTAAAGTATAAGGTTTTATATTTACCCCACTGAATTTTTGTTTTGAAAATGAATGAACATGAAAAACTTTAATTTTCCCTTTATTCAATGAGGGCATAATCAACATCGTGCTACCGATAGCTACATTACAATTGCCAATTAAGCTTTTACAATCCTAATTAACAATTATCCCACTAGTAGGTGTTGGGGGACTTGAACTGACCTTGAATGACCTCTAGGATTGGATGGCGACTTTCAAAGGTGTTGCTGTCAATTCGCCTGACTTCAGAGGCTTGCCACATTTTTAGTAAATGTCATCCTGAATACAATGAGTATCAGTGGTCATTCGGTAATCATGAAATCGTTAAACATGATAAGAAAAAGGTTGAACTTATTAAGACATGTTTTAATTGTATTTCGATTTATTAAAGGCTAGTATCTTAAACCACTTCTTACTGTTATATTTACCTTTTTTCTATTAGTATTGAATAAACATTAATTATTCCAATTTTAGTTTGTCACTCATAATGCGCATTGCGGATATGCAACATACATTATTGTCATCAATATTATTAATGGATTATGTTATTTGTATGTATACATATTTGTTTTTAATGGGGTGTCAATTTTCAGTTTGTGACTTGATGACAAATAAACTGAAATAGAGAGAACTGAAATTAAAATTGGAGAAATAATTTTCTGTACTGCACTGGCTTCATAGGCAAACCATTATATTTACGTTTATGTTGACAGACAACAAGACCGATCGATGCTACGCAGAAAACAGTTGATTTATATTCATTACATTATAATAATATGTAATGAATATAGAAAACCAATTTATTGTTGTAGTCGAGTTCGTTAATAAATAAAAACTCCCTCGGATCCAGTAAACTATTTTATTTGAAGTCCAGGTATGGTTACAATCACTTAACTTAAAAGGGCAATGTCGCGAAGAGAAGATGGTGGTAAAAGTTGATGTTCCAGACTGTCCATGAATATCTGTGAAGCAGGTATTTATGGGCAAATGTGGCATGATGTGGCGTCCTGTTGTTGAACCAATCCAATAAAAGTGACATGATAAAACCCTCCAATGAGAGACAATGACTATTTGCAAACTAAGAATTCTGGGACGGCACATCGTACGTGATTTTTTAGAAGAAATAAGGACGCTCCAGACGCGTGACTTCTGAGAATGTGTGAAAGGAAAAAAAGAAGCGTTGCTGAACCTACGTACTAATACAATACAATAAAACACAATAAAACAATCTATCGGCTATATAACACCTCCCCCCTATTTTTGAAAATTGTACCTCTGATTGGTACGATTTTCATTTCCAAGACTACTAACAGCTGGGGAATGTTCCATCTCTATGTCTGGCTGTGATGCATCGGTGTGGTTGGTTTGTTTAATACAACATATTTTACCAAATAACAAACATAGAAATGACTTATATCTAAACACAATTAATGCAATAAGAACAATACATAAAATAAGCAAACATGAAAAATATACAGAATTGTGAGTCTTATACATGGTCAATTCGTCAAGTCTTTGTGCTTCCAGACTTAAGTCAGACAGAGATTCACTAGCGTGTACCAACGGGGTTAAATCTAGTGAAGTAATTAATGTCGGAGTTAAAATACGTGGTTTACCAGAAAAATTTACATTTAAAGGAAATGATAAATTAGTAAAGTTTACCTTGGGGATGTAATTTTTGTAGTTTGAATAATTTGAAAAGCTAGGATATGAGAGAATAACTGTGTCTAAAAAGACTTTACAATTTCTACTTGTTCTAAGAAATCCAGTTCCAAAAATGTTAATACTGGTTGTCTCGTTTGGACACTGACAATTTATCTTTAATTGATTTGGAATAATAAAAATCCAAAAGTGGCTTTGCCGCAGTTGAATAAAAAATGGTTGATTTGTTTTGATTATTCTTATATGACAACTTTCAGGTATATGATCAACATGGGAAGTAAACAATTTAGTTTCACAAGTGCTATGCGGTTGAACCATAAGAATGGGTTTAATTTGTTTACAAATGTAATAATTATTTATTTTCATGCATGGTTGTAATTCCGAATTACTAAGCATAAAATAGTATTGATGTACTGAGTCAATTACTAAAAATTGTTTTTCTGGAAGAATGAATTGGTAGATATTTGGAGAAATAGTCGATGGTAAGGAAAAGATTTGGTATAAACTGTAATCTTTGGATTCTACGATTGGCAATGTGAGCATGAAAGTTATTCTTCGTTCATATACATAGATATTTGGGTTTAATAATTGCATTAAAAGATGGGCATTTTCTAATGTGATAGCAAAAGGGAAACTCATACCTACTGGTAAGTATGATTGAATTTTAGACAATTCATGAATAAGTTTGATGGGGTTCATTATAAAGGGATTAATAAGACCTTTTTGTGACATGGTTAGAATTTGTAAAAGTTTCGATTGTTCTTTGGAGACTTCATTTAAAATCAAAGAGAACGAATTTATAAGAAGTTCGAAGTCGCCAGTTTGCTGCAAATAGTATGTACCAATTGTAACGTTGTTTAAGTAATCCATCATCTTAACCAAACGCTTCTCAATAAAAATCATTTTCTTCTGAATTTCGACTGCAGTCTGATTAAAAACGCCTGCCGATATATTAAAGACAGAAGCTTGCTTCTTTATGAAGTTAATCATGTGACTCTGATTCTCATTCAAATAATCGAGCTGTTCATTGTAATAATCAGCGTCAGTCTCGTCAAGAGTTCCAAACAAAGTCTTAGCAACATTTCCTACGATATTTATTAGACCTCTCCTTTTCCTAAGTTTAGGTTCAGTCTCAATAATCTCACTTATGATCTTGTCAGTATGAATAATATCATCATGAATATTATTTATTATTGGGACAAAAGTTGTACATTCTTTAACTAAAGCTCGTTTTAATGAGGCAAATTGGCAAAAACTGATAACATTATCAGAAAGTTTTGAAATGGCAGAAAACGCCTGTTTGTAGTTATCGTGATCATAGTATGTTACAAGTTTCCAAGTGCTGTCAAACACTTTGAGATTACCAATTTCTTCATAGTACAACCCGCCGCTGTTGTCGTAATGTGAGATGGTGAATGCATCGCCGCTTCGACCTTCCAAGGAATGTGCTGAGTTTGGCCACATGATAGCCGTAACAACGAGAAGTAGGGGAAGCATGTCTGTAAGGACAACTTAGAGTTACTACCTATGTGAAAAACTACTATCTAACGTTATGATGAGTATGTAATAATAATAATTACTCATAAGATAACTTAAGAAGATGATTCATAATATGGCTTCAAACGGTTTTTATGGACTTTTACAAGTTTCCTTCTTATCCTAAGCGTTACGTTTACTGGTGAATCTATTGATATAACTATGTAAGGACCTGTGTATAAGGGTCGTAACTTTTTGCTTGTACTTGGATCGATTGTTTCGTTGCGTAAAAGTACTTTATCACCTATACTTATGTTGAAATCGTTAACTCTATGATCATATCGTTCTTTGGAGGAACATTTTATTTTCACTAATTTTTCTTTCGCTCTTGAATGACAACTTTGCAATCTGTGTTTTAGTTCGTTTGCGTAATCATCATAGTTGTAAGTAACTTCAGGATTTTTAGTCAGTGAGGATGGTAGTTCTGCCTTATGACCAAATAAGAGTTCAAAAGGGGTAAAATTTGTAGAGCTGTGCGGAGTAGTGTTATACGTGAACATTGCATATGGGATATATTCATCCCAGTCGAGTTGATCTTGGGTGATAAAACTTCTCAGATATTCTTTAAGAGTTCGGTGACTACGTTCAAGAGCACCGTTCGATTGTGGATGATATGCTGTACAATGAAATTGATTAATGCGTAAGAGTTTGCAAACATTTTTGAATAGTAAGCTACAAAAGTTTGTACCTTGATCGGTAACTAACGATTTAGGAACACCATGGTTGCAGATTATTTTGGTTACAAAAGCCTTGGCTACAGTTTCGGCTTCTTGATTGGGTAACGGTATTGCTATTGCGAATTTTGACAAATCATCCTGGAATGTTAGCAAATATTTATGATTTGAATACGTAGAAATTAAAGGGCCAACGATGTCTAAGAATATCTTTTCGAAAGGCGCACTCGCTGTAGTTGTAATTTGCATAGGACATTGAACAACTTTACTTATTTTATTCTTTTGACATAAATCACATTTCTTAATGAAGGATTTTATATACCGAAACATGTTTGGCCAACGATAATATAATTTAAGGCGGGCGTATGTACGAGAAACACCTTCGTGTCCTCCCGTAGGGGTAACATGAAAATCGGTTAAAATTTGTTGGATTTGTTCTTCATTAATGTCTCGGATTTTGTTATGATGCAATTGTATGCGAATAGGTGTACCACGAAATACGTATCGAATCATAGACCTGATGATGTCGGTTTGTAATTGGTCGCGATGTGAACTCAATTTAGGGATTGCTAACAATGTAATATTGTTCGATATACATAAGGTTCGAAGATTTACGAGGCAAGTGAACACGTGGTGATAGGTTATACGTTGGAATGAGTTTTCCGCAATTAACAAATATATGACGGGACGATTTTCTTTAGAATGTTGTAAAAGTGCATTGTGGAGAGGTATGTCAAGGACGTCATCTAGTGCTAAGGAAGTGCCAAATTTCTCTGAGGATTCCGTGAACAATCCGTCTTGATCCATAAGCTCACGATTTAGGGGTATTACGGGGGCGATTGAAGTGGGAATGCTTAATATAGATGTATCGATATCGAGAACGTTTTTATTCAATATTATGCTCGTAGAACGTTCATGAAGATAGTCTTCGTACGTGCAACTTTCAGGATTGGAAGAAGATTCTGGGGAAGGGAAAGATTGCAATTGGTGAACATTACGACTTAATGCATCTGCTACATTATTCTGGGTTCCTGGTTTATAAATGACTGTATATTGGTACTCCTCCAATTTAAGACGAAATTTTGTTAAACGACTACTGGGGTCTTTGAGAGAAAAGAGGTATGTGAGGGGTTTATGATCTGTATAGATTTTAAAGGGCTTGCCATACAGATAGGGGCGGTAATGACCTACCCCCCAGCAAATCGCGAGGAGCTCACGCTCGATCGTAGAATAATTTCGTTCGGCCTTGTTCAGGACACGACTACCATAAGCTACAGGTAAATCATTGGGTACATTTCCTTGGGAAAGGACAGCACCGATGGCTACCCCACTGGCATCTGTGGTTAGGTTGAACTCCTGTGTGAAATCAGGATAACGAAGAAGTGGATAGGAAACCAGTTTGCTTTTAAGCTGCTCGAATGCAGATGAACATGAAAAGGACCAATTAAATGGAATATCCTTGCGAGTTAAAACTTGAAGAGGTAGAGCTATTTGTGAAAAGTTGGCTATGAATCTTCGGTAATATGAAGCAAGACCAAGGAAACTTTTGAGTTCCTTTAGATTTTTGGGTGTTGGAAATTCGCTAACAGCTGATATTTTTGAGGGGTCAGGTTTAATACCCTCTTGTGAAACGACATGCCCGAGATACGTAACTTCTTTCCGTAGAAATTCGCATTTTTCCGGATGGAGTTTAAGATTGTTTTCTCTGAGTCGGTCGAATACTTCAATTAACCTATCGTTGTGTTGCTTTAGATTTGAACCATAGACGACTATGTCATCTAAGTAAACCAAACATTTGATACCTTGAAGACCGCTCAAGACACAATTTAGAAGACGTTGGAACGTAGCGGGAGAACCCTTCAATCCCATAGGTAACCGATTGTACTCAAAATGACCGGTGGGCGTGCTAAAGGCTGTAAGGGGTTTGCTACCCTCATGCAAAAGGATTTGATGGAACCCACTGGCTAAATCGACAACAGAAAAATATTTGGAAGATCCCAAATGGTCCAGGATTTCGGATATATTGGGTAAGGGGAAAGCATCTGCAACTGTGTAGTCATTTAACTTGCGGAAATCTATAACGATACGATAACGCCTGTTTCCATCTGCATCAGGTTTCTTAGGAACGATTAGCAGTGGACTGTTATAGGGGCTTTTAGAATGACGAATTATTTTTTCTTCTAACATTTTACCAACTTCTTTATTAATCTCTTGTTTTTGATGTTCAGGCAATCGATATGGCTTTATGAAGATGGGTGGAGTATTTTCTATCAAAGGTATTTTGTGTTGAATTGCGTCGGTATAGGTTAGAGAATCGCCTGGCAAATGAAATATATCTGCAAAATCTCTACAGATGTCGATAATAGAACTCGTTTCCTCCGAATTCAAGTGTTCAGTACGCAACATTGATTCAATGAGGTCGGCACGACTTGATGAAGATTGTGAATGGGTTGACGAAAAACTAAGGATTTGATAATCACATAAATTATCTAGATTTAAATCTAAATGATCAAGGGTGACTTCCTCTTCCGTTGAGTTTAATATGTTGACATAACAATTTCCCCGATTGGAACGAATAAGGCAATTACCGACATGAACTCCTGGCTTTACTTCTTTGGCTACACAAAATTTATCATCACGAATATTAGCAGGAATTTTAGTCGTAACTTCGGATCTAGGAGGTATGACAATTGCTAACGAGGTAGAAATGTTAATGGATAGTTTCAAGTTATCCGAGGTGAATGCAATTTTTCTTGCATCGTAATCGATACTGGCTTTATACTGTTCAAAGAAATCATTGCCTAGTATGCCATCAAATGAAATAGGAAAATCCCTTGGTACGACATGGAAAAGATGCTGGAAGACATGGGAATCAAAGTTTAACTCGATGTACGCTATTCCAAGCGTTTTTATATACAATGCACCAATACCCTTTAAATTAGTTTGGGCTGTTGTATGAATGATTTGATCGTCACTAATATTTTGCAGTTTGACAAGACATATATCGCTTCCGGTATCTAAGAGTAACTTAGCTGAATGGTTCTCGAAACCATTACTATGAATTTGAACAAAAGGAGAAGACAGAGACTCATGTAAGTCGATATTATGTATCTTTACGGGTCGATTCGGTTCAGGATTATAAGACTTAGGAGAATTTGACGATTTGGGACCATCACACGAATTCGACGATTTAGGCATATTGTACGATTTAGATGATTTAGAAACATGATGCGGGTCAGAGGATTTAGGAATTGTATACGATTTAGATAAGTTAGATGCTACAGTGCTAGAGCTATCAGATGACAGAGAACTGCTTAGACAGCTTTCTTGAGGTTGGCTCCTGACACACTGCCTGACGTGCCGGGTGCATTGGCGTTTCCCTGCGACGGCGAGGTACTTGAACTGGGCTGACCGTATCTCTCATTATTATATTGGCGCTTACGACATTCTTTAATATGGTGACCTTGCCGCTTGCAATACGCGCATGTTATGATTCTAACGTTACTGCTTCCGTAATTTGCACTAGTAGCTTCCTGTTTAACTTTAACAAACGGTTTAGGCGGATTGATAGGATTGATTGAAAAGCATTTATCTGCTGTATGTCCCTGCTTGTTACATTTATAACAACGAATGTTAGGATTTTTATATTTTAAATTTGGTCTTGAGTCTAATTTCTGAAATTTATTATTTCGCTCTTCGAGAATAGCGGATTCAATTGCATCTGTTAGCGTATCATGGCGACTCGCTTTGATAATTAATTTTACCGGCTCTTGGAGACCGTTTTGGAAAGATCTTAACGCGGTTTTGGAATTTAGGCTAATAATTGTGGCTGCCGCGTCCTCGCCTTCACTTTGAACACACGCTTCGTTCAAGTCAGAAAAAAGTGTCTCTACGCGGTTTGAAAATGATCTCACATCCTCATTAGGACGCTGGCGACAATTCACCAACTCTGTTTGCAACTGCGCTATTGTACGTCTTTCTAGAAATTGGTTTTGAAGAATTAATTTTAGTGATTCCCAAGAATCATAAGTGCTATATTTTACGAGACTATAGACTTTGCCTGACAATCGGCTCTCGATTATTTGTAAAAGAAGTTGTTTATCCGCAGCTGAGCCCGCGGATTTGGCACAAATATCGCAACAAGATACGAACTTCAAAAATTCTTCTCTACTGCCATTGAATTCTGGAATGATTTTGAATGCAAATTCGGGTTTCAAAGGCATGATTTCGGATAGTCTTGGGTCACTGTTATTACTAATGGTACTGCCTGAATCGGAATCACTGCCTGCCATAAGATTTATAAGGAAACATAAGAGACTTACCGACTGTTTCGAAGAATATGCCGATTATGATTAATCCAATGATACACTGCACGAACTGGACGGATTTTTTTTTTGCTTTTGAACAACACTTGATGCGCACTTGCTGGCGTTGAGGGACGTATGGGGTTGTTTGCTGCTGCAGAAGTGGATCGTGCTGTGGTGAGTCTTCCCTCCGGGTCTAATGGAAGTTGTCCGTGGGGTGATGCACTGCCTGATTGAATCTCCTGGGCTGTCGCGGGTTTCCCTTGCGTTGGTTTTGGACTACCGAATAGCCGTCACCTAGGTGCTCCAACGACAAGATGCCTCGAATCAAATAGTGTTGGTTACTGGATTCGTTTTCAGATCCCGATCAATGATGTATCGATATTTTCGGGATCCCACCGCTGCCACCAAATTTGTTGTAGTCGAGTTCGTTAATAAATAAAAACTCCCTCGGATCCAGTAAACTATTTTATTTGAAGTCCAGGTATGGTTACAATCACTTAACTTAAAAGGGCAATGTCGCGAAGAGAAGATGGTGGTAAAAGTTGATGTTCCAGACTGTCCATGAATATCTGTGAAGCAGGTATTTATGGGCAAATGTGGCATGATGTGGCGTCCTGTTGTTGAACCAATCCAATAAAAGTGACATGATAAAACCCTCCAATGAGAGACAATGACTATTTGCAAACTAAGAATTCTGGGACGGCACATCGTACGTGATTTTTTAGAAGAAATAAGGACGCTCCAGACGCGTGACTTCTGAGAATGTGTGAAAGGAAAAAAAGAAGCGTTGCTGAACCTACGTACTAATACAATACAATAAAACACAATAAAACAATCTATCGGCTATATAACATTATTATTGTATTTGAGCCTAGTGCTGGTGGAAAACTAAATGAATGAAAAATGGTTGTGGTCATAACTTAAACGTCATAAATTTATTCTATTACAAACATATCCGAAATTATCGACTTTATCCGTTACTTGATAGATGCCAGCCTGAATATATGAAATTAGTAGGCAATGACAATAGATAGTTGCCGTCTGAAATGCCGCGTTCATGGTCCAAATTCCTCATATAGGTACATGCATTGCTAGATGCGTCGAATTCTACTGGATGAATAAGCCGACCTCATCACAGTCTAATCAAAGTGTAGAGTCTAGACATCAAAGTCTAGAGTCTACACATCAAAGCGTCTCGGAAGGCACATTTTAGAGTATGTATGTTATGTAATACAAATCTCTCACCTTATTGGCTCAGTTTAATGTATTATACATTGCTAAAACACGGAAAAATGTGGTTGAGTTAAAATGTGATAATTTAAGGTTCTTTGATTAAAGAAATTATTAGTTTGTTGAATTAATGTAATGTAATGAATTAATGTGGACCTATTATTGACTAGAACTTTTTGGAGGGTACAGTGTCACCGCCTTTTGGGATTTTCCTCGACCAGTGGTTGGTTTTCCCAGACCTACATATAGTCAAGGTAGATAAATCAATAGATAAATTCAAAAGAATACATTTGTTAAAAACAAGAAATTTTTTATATCTGTGCATATACGTATACAATCTGTAACACCACTATTTGATGTCAACAGCTAAATATTAGACTGAAAGATAGGTAGACTGAAATGATAATTTCTTTTTGGTGCAAATTTTACACATGCCGCTGTTAGGATTGCGATTGAAATTTAAATTCAATTGGCAGTAGTCGCGTCAGTGAGCACGCCAGTGTAACAACGTCAAAAAATTTGTTGAAAGCATCTCAATTAGCCAAACATGCGAATGTAGACAGGCACAAAGTGTGTGTGCTCATGTGAACGTTTTCGACCATTCACAACCAGGTATTGAACCCGTTCGATAGCTTAAAATCCGTGGATGAATCTGTGAAACGACATCCAACAATTAGCTCAATTTCACATGATACAGATCTGAAATTTTGCAATCAGAAATTGGAAGCTAAATATACCGAGTTTGGCATCTAGCCCAGGGGTGTGCAAACTGCGGCCTCGAGGAGTTTTTATCCATCCCGAGATTGCTTTTTAAAAAAGTCTATCTATATTATAACACAGAGTAGACATAGTTTTTTGTATTGCAAATAAATTAGTAATTAGTTTATGAGCAAGTATTTGTTATCGTTGAATTAAAACAAGGCAATGATTATTACAAAAGAGTCCAAACACGTTCCCAAGCGTTCTACAACATGTTAGATTATGTAAGTGGAGATATTTTCTCCGACTTTGATATTATTTGATCTATTGTTGTGTCAAATTGTTATGGCACGCAGTTATATTCTATAAAAATAAATAATTTTTAATATTTTGTTCCATCACGAAGAAAACACAGTTATGTTATAATAAACAATTCAACAACAAAAAATACCCCATGTTTAATACTTTAATACAAACACATAGCTTCTTAACAGAGTTTTGGAAACAGTTTTCCAATCAAAGATATTTGTTTTTAAAACGTCTGTTTAATGATAAGTGAGTGATAATACAGTATAGTATATACAGTGTAATTTTAAATAAATATTTCTTCTTACCTTTGTGATCTCCTAGGGCCACCAACGTATTTCTAGTTGCAGATGCATCTATAAAGAGAAATAAATAGAGAGTAATTAACCTCACGAAATACTAAAGTCTAGAATGATATATTAATTTGAGAGAGTTACATAGCGTATATGAATGTTTTACTAGATACCATATTGCCCTTTAGTACATCCCAAAGAGCAAGAGAAGAAAGTAATATATCTGACAACCACAGGACAAACCTGTTTAAAAGTTAAACGCCCCCTTTTTTAAATAAATATTTCCTACTAAAGATATCTGGCTATTCATTTTTAAAGAAAATTGACAATAGTTATGTAATTATTATATAGTAGTATATAGCATATTTCATAATAATTATTATTGAATATTGGGGGCATGTTGGTGTAAAATGTGTAAACGAACATTTTTTGCTTGATGCTTAATTTAACAAAACTGGGAAATGCGCTTATTTTTTTAATTATGTTTGAAATGTATCTGGCTTTAGTTGTTGGTAATTACATACTTAATTAAGTTCATATTTAAAAAATCTGATGTGGCCAGGCACATGACTTTATCATACTATATATAAAATTAATAGTTTAGCTGCATGAGATTCTATTTGATCGAGATCGGCTATGTCTCCATTGAAATAAAACTAATAGAACTAGATAGATATCTCGATTATAGCTGCGTTCGGATATTGTACTCCGTTGACACCGGGTACACCGTCCAAATGACAGTTACGTGTTATTGGGTGTAAAAAGTGTAACGGTGTACAATATCCGAACGCAGCTTATATTGACAGTAGGTATTGTCAAAACATTAGCGTTTGACACTACCTACTGTCATTAGAATCAAAATTTCTGACATATCCTGGCTACTAGTTTTAATGCAGTACGACCGATCTCGATGAAATAGAATTTGCTCATGCAGCTAAACAATTGATTGTACCAAAAAATTTCATAGTCATAAATTATTCAGAATTTCCTCTACTTTAATTTATTATTTAGACTAAACCTCCAGTTCCTTTGGACCCTTTTCAACAGAAAGCTTTTCAGCTCTAAGTTTGGTCATGAAACTTCGAAATATGAAGTTTCGTCCTGGTGCCTTTAGTAGTTTCTCCGGAATCGTCGCCACAAAAAAACGGGTACACACACACAGACATTTTTTTGTATCTTGGTCAAAAATGTTCAGGGGACCCAAAAAGACATATTTCCACTATAATATTATACTATAATTATACTATAATATCATTTTTAACGAAAACTAATAATAGTTATGTTATTTATATTATATTTTATAAGTTTAACAATTGCCCCTAATTCCGGCACCAAGCGTATATTTTGATCCGAAATCCGACGCCTTAGTGAACCTAATTCAGAAAGTGATCCTAAATCAGACACTTGTGGTACATTATTCCGACAAATATAAACATTCAAGTAAATATTAAGTGTTTTTAAATATTGTTAAATAACATTTATTATTAAGAAATGTTAGACGTTTATGCTTTGCCATTTTTAATGAAACAGTATAAAATAAGTCCTTAGTCTTCTTCAGTCTGCCCTCTCTACCTCATCTGAATTTGAATGTTTCTTGCACCTGGAATTTTGAGTGTTCTCTTTTTCTTTGCGCAGCTTTTTATTCTGTTCCTTTGTCGCTTCCTTTCTCATTCTGTTATTGTTTCACGCCAGAACAAAGATTTTTTTTAATGGAGTTCATCAGTTCAACTGTTCTCTGCAAAGGTGGTGTATCAATGCCAAAATCGCTACTATTGCTGCGAGTGTTGCTGATCATTCTGTCTTATTTGAGTATCTCCTATCATGCCTGTTGATATTTATGACGGAATTAGGGACTACATTGATGATTGTAATTCCGACACCCTGTAATAATTAGGGATTATTGATATCCGTAATTCCGACACTCGTGTCGGAATTTGCGTAAATTCGTACAATTAATTGTAATTTAAAGACAGCAAAAGAGCGATATGTATTTTTTCTAACCATCTACACAATTCCGACACATGTCTGATTTACGGACGAGCTATATTTACATGTACCTAATTCCGACACCCCTAAATTTGTAAATAATAGTAGTTAAAAGAGTAGTACACCATATTATTATGAAAATATAAAGCATTTTTAGTCAAAAATAGATATTATTTGAATTTTCTTAATTACTTTTATCCTGTAGCGATGTGAAATGAAGTTGAATTGCAATTACCTTATAAGGAAAAAATCAACTTTTAGCATAACACTTAATTATCAAGATCAGTCAAACTTCTAGGTTATATTCTGACCGTTAGAACATTGTAGAATAAAAAACTATTGTGGGTTGATAAGTGTAATGTCAAATCAACAAACCGCATGTCCTAAAATAAAGTTCAATGTTGTAGATTTCATATTTTAACCAACTAAAAGGAAATATTTTTTTGAATTATTATACAAAAAAACTGAGTTATCTGGTATGAACGTTCTATTCAAATGTAATTGCCTAATGTGTTATTGTTGACATATTAAGAGCAAGCAAAACTCCGTTTGTAATAAGTACCAAACAAACAATCAAAAATATCTTTTTGCATAATGTAATAATATAAAATATCTCCTTCAAAACGTGTAAAACAAGCTTTTACAAATCAGCATGGACTATACAAAAGCGGGTTAAAAGTTTCACAGAATTGAACAAGCAATAACATGAGCAGTGCCCACAACGGCGTTAGCATATAAATTGCTGTCACTCCACTGTAACTTCATACGTATGCTCCAAATATTTTTTCGTCGAG
The DNA here is from genome assembly GCA_963966075.1 of Aphodius sticticus. Lineage (NCBI taxonomy): Eukaryota > Metazoa > Arthropoda > Insecta > Coleoptera > Scarabaeidae > Aphodius > Aphodius sticticus. The sequence goes on from OZ014513.1 coordinate 32,570,277, forward strand.
GGCAGACAGCCCCTCTGGGTACCAGAATGTAATTTGTTTTTTGTATTAAATTACGTTGATAACAATTACGAATTGCCACACCCAAAACAGTTGTAAACATTCTGATTCAGCAAGCAATTATGGAATTGTTTCGATTTCGTTCTGAACTTGTTGTTGTTCGTATTTCACCCAAAACAAGTTCTCATTGAAATTACACACATCGTACAAGTTCGACAATTAGGTATTCTACAGTAAAGTGGAATTTTGTACTGAATTGTTTTCGTGTTTAGTTAGAATTTAGATTATTGAACGTCATGTGCCCTATACTATCTTATATGAAGTGAGAAGCCCTAACTTTTTGTAATGGCATTGGTTGGAATAATTACGCAAACATTTGGTTACACGAGATGATGTTGCTGGACAAAGAGCAATGTTGAATCAAGGAATGGCAAAATTTCTGTATTTTATGTCAGCTGATGGATATGGTAACTTTTTCTCTTGGGGTACAACCAATCAAAAATTTATTTTGGGCAAATGCCTGGCTTAAAAGTAGAAGTGATGAAGATAGACTAAAGTATGATGAATTGAGAAAGGAGATCAAAACAATTGCAAGAAAGGCACAGCAAATATGGATGTAAATAAGGATGGAATAAATTGAACAAGAAGGAATGGCCAACATCTTCAACAAAAATGCCATATAATCAAAAAAACTTACAATATGGTTTATTAGTCTTATGTAATTTTATCAGACTGGAAACTTTTGGTAATGTGTAGTTCGCTACATAAATGTCTGTGATTTTCAACATTAATGTTAACAAGGTATTTTGACATGTCTTTAAGAGGAATCACTAGAGGTAGTAGCGTACTACAAAACAACACTACATAAAACCAAACATCCTGAGCTTAATTGTGTGTTAATAATCACATGTAATAAATTAAATGATAGATAAAGGTGTATTACACCGGGTACGAATGCCACTTTTTTTCATTTGCATTGTTGTTTTGTTTTTTACCCTTGCCAAAGAAGCCAATAATTGGTAATTTTTGTTATTTTTTTTTTCCAAATCCGAACCAAACATCAAAAAAGCAATATTACAACATTTTGTATTGAGCCTTCATGAACTTGTGTAAAAAAATGACAACAAAATATGAATGTTGTAATGATTTAATCGTTGCTTTTTTGAACATGTGAATGAGACGAGAATAAGATATTTTATAGTCGTACGGTGCAGCCATCTGTTGGATAAACACCACATCATTTTCTTCGACCAATCAAATTCAAATGGTACAGTCTGAAGCAGCAGCATGAATACGTAGGCAGGGGAATCACAAATATTGAGCAATTTCGGCCTAACAAAAATATTGATCGCATGTTGACACGGGAGGTGTGGCGGCGCCGCGCCCGGCAAACGAAAGCCATACGAAAAATAAATTTTACCGTGCTGGTGCTACGTAGATAGCAACGACTCGCTTATAAATTAGGACAGCATGTTCTTGCGGAAACCGAATACGAGAAATATTTTTTTGCCGTCCTGATGGACTCTACGCAGACAGCAAAGATCGAGTTATAAATTAGGAGCGCATGTTCCCGCGAGGGTTTATAGTGCAGTCCCCGTACGACACACGGAACGAAGAATAATCAACAACCGCAATACCTACTTACAATGTTACAACTACTAAATAATTAATAGGAGTTAAATAAATTATTACTAAGGAAATACAAGTAATTTAATTTTTAATCAGTCATTTATCTTTCGTCATAGAATTTCAAATATATTGGTATTTAGATTTAGAAAATAATATTAATACCAAACACTTGTCGCTTGGCAATGCATTCAGAGCAGTCGCAATCTATGTAGGATGGTTGGGTTTAGTTCGACTTGTTGTACAACAGACGTAGAACAGACGCTAGAAATATGGGCAAATTAAAAAATCAGCTGCTTTTATGTGGCCCACGTTCTAAGAAAACTAATAACTTGCGAGAGTACCTGCGGTAAGTGTATATGTAGATATTATACGTGTAGTGTAATTCTTCGCTAATTAACTTCGCTAGTTAATTTGGGCAATACTCTCTTATAGGTGTAAGCGTGCCGAATTACCATATATGGCAAAAAACTTTTATAAAGGTGTAAAATATTTGAACATGTATCTATATAATATATAATAAATGACTTATACATATACATACAGCTGCCTGTTTTATCGAAATCGCTATTTTTTCTCATACCTACAATTGAAATTGAAGTACGTATACTACCAAGTCTATACATAGCAATAATAATTTTGAGTAAAATTTCAAAATGCAGTATCCACCTGTATCTAGAATTAAAATAGGAATATTATATTTACTAACACCTACTTGCGTCAGCCGATAAAAATTTGAATTTTTATATCAGGTGTGTTTTACCTGAAAGTATCGATCTCTGCTAAGTACGAACGAGACATTCGAGATTATTGATGCACAAAGAAAACGTTAAATGGATTTAAATAAGTATCTGAGTACGAATGCTTTCACGGCCAGAGTCATTTAAATTTAGATGATAAATAGTTACCGGTTTATGCCGTGAGTAAAAATTCATAATTACTGTCTTCGCGAACCATGCTGTTCGCTTCTTCGGAGCTAACTGATAATTAGTTACTGATTCTAATAATAAATGTAAAGCAATAAATGATTTATGTAAGAAAAGCTGTCTGTTTTACCAAAACTACAATTTTTTTCAACATACAAAAGGTAAAATGTTCAACCATAGTAGTAAAATAGAAATGTTATAATAAAGCAATTAATTAATTTGTATCACTGTATTGTTTTGTGGAATTGTATTTGTATTTAAAATATACAAGAAAAGCATTTCAGAACATGCGATAGTCACATACACAAAATTATTAGGAAACGGTTCGGCGCCAGTCGACACCGCACGGCCCCTTTGATCTTCGCCGCCAAAGAACGATACATTCCCCTCATCTAATCAGTGCGTTGCTTGCATTTTCTGCGGAGTGTACAGTGGGCGCGGCTTGTTCCCTCCTCTCGCGCCTCAGTTTCGTCGAACTTTTGAGGCCGGTGACTAACATTTACTCTTAAAGTGTTTTTAAATTTAGTTGGGTATTTATGCATTGGGTTGTGTTGAGAACGCGCTTGTTGTTTTTAACAAATGGTTCACTAATTTCTAATTTCTAACTAATTTCTACTTTCTATTCTATTTCTATTTCTATTAAATTTATAAATAAAGCCATATTCTTGTGTACACTTTGAATTACTTCATATACTTCACTCAACTAATAACTTTATATAATAACGTTATTCCCGTTAAAAAGTTTTGCTATCTTCCTAACACTGAATTGTTCGGACGAATGGATTAGACTCTAGACCTTTGTTTGCCCTGTATCATCTTCCTGCGAGTTACTGTCTTATGTAGGTCAACCTGTCATTTTAGATAGTAAGAAACACCTTTACAAAATTTCATTCGGGACAGGTCGTATTCGGCAACCTGCCAACAACTTTATACAATATTTACTTAAGAATATTAAAACCACCTCCTCGATGGATAAAAGAGTATTTTTTTTTATGATTTCCTACAAAAACTCACCGTCTCAAACGGAGGATAGCTTGGCAACGGCGAATAATTTATTTATCAGTCTAAACTCTAAACTGAATATTTTTCCAACGCTTTAACTGTATGTCTGGATACCGGTTCAAATTTTGTAAGAAATATTTAAGTAAGTTCCCATCTGTCAATCATTTTAAAGTTTGATAAACTTGCAAATGTCTTATGATAATAGAATTACATCTACAGAGCGTTTCATAACAGCATGCTAAGCCTGAAGAATGTTACTCGATCCAGTGACGATTTTAAGCAAACCGTTAACGATTAATTAAAAAAATCTGATGTGGTCAGGCACATGACTTTATCATACTATTTATAAAATTAAAAGTTTAGCTGCATGAGATTCTTTTCGATCAAGATCGGTCGTGTCTGCTTTAAAATAAAACTAGTTAGCCAGGATTTGACAGATTGTGATACTATTGACAGTGGGTATTGTCAAAACATCAGCAACTAAGACGAAGTTGGAAGCAACGTACCAAAAAAGAATACAGTATTGGCACGACCAGAATACTGTCCAAAATGTTACCGAAAACATATACGTTCAGCCGGGGCTTCATATTCGTAATATTTGGGAAATATATTTGGCAAGTAAATTGAAAATTTTTGTTATTGATGACTCTAAACAGTTAAACGATGCCATGAGTGATTTGTTTCTCCATTTAAGTTCGTCCACCGAATATTTTTCATCTATACTGACTTGATTTCCGGCGGATTTTCATAAAACTAAAAAAAATCTCTCAAATACCAACAAATTTGTACAATATTCGTCTGTGATTTCGAACCGTCAGAGTTGCACTGCAGCAGCGAATGCATCGGGCATTGATGTATTCCCACATAGCATTTTCCAAGACGTACAAATCTTCTTCTTTGGGGACTTGCTACATGAGCGTACCGAATGAACTCTGGCTATTTTTTTAGTTCGCCTTATTTTGCTCATTAGCTTATCGCGTTTTCAAATCAAATTAATAATTAGATTAGGAAAAACGAAGTTTTTATTTTATAATACCAATACTAGTTTAATTACATAAGTCATTGTAGCGTACCAACAAGGCGTTATTGTGAAGATTTAAAAACAAATATTGACGAAAATTTCTTTTTAATGATTTTTTGTTTAATTCATCAGCATTCTGTATTAATAATTCGCAGCACCTAGTTTTAACGGGCTGTAAAACTCAATACAGTGGGTTATTTGGTAGGAACTGATTTAAATAAACTATTATTTTAAGAAGAAGAAATATTTTTTTATTTAAATTAGGTAGATATTGCCCATAAGCAAAATGTTAGGTATGGTTTCTTCGCCGTTTTTAAAGTTCTACTAAATCCAATTGTACTACTAGGTTCGTTGTATAAATGTGTCTTAATATTGTCTGAAATACAGATCATGTAGCTTTTAGAACCAAAATTAAAAAAAAAGAGCTTACAACGTATTACTTTTTTAATAGACACTTTTGAAAATTTTGTCTACTGTTAAAACCGTTTTCATTTCTCTTCAAATAATAAAAATCATAAAAATCGACAAATATATAAATGCAACAAGCAAATAAAGTATAATTTTCCAAATAACTTATTTTATAGACATCGTCATCTCTATTTTGTTCATAGAAAGTATCAGCTTGGGATATATTCTGTAGATGTACGTTTTTCTTGGAAAGAAATAACATTGCGTGTATGTTGATAGGTAAAAGCAACAAAAACAATTTTTTTTATTGTCTGGCTTAGACGGTTTCCGGAAAAATGCAATTCACAATTTTATGTGGTTCTCGCCCTTTAGAAAAATCACACTTTTGACTAATAATTACAAATCTGTTGTCAATATTCGTATCCAACCTACTTCACACAAAGCGAAATTAAAAATTGGAAAACTTAAACAGCGTACTAAAATGTTCATCACGTACAGTCATGGAAATAAGTAAGTTCGTATCGCTATCGCAGGATTTGAAAATAGTATGTCGGTTATATATTCGTGTACTGGTCTCCCTCGACCCGACCGCTTCGCAAAAAGTTGTCCGTCACTAGGTGGTTTTTCGATGGATGTAAGTAACGGGATTTAGTTTATTTTTAGCGTGTCCGACCTTTTCCTTAATGTGATATCTTCAATACAATGTAATAAATGAAATATGATCACTACAGTTAAGTTTACGAGTAGGTAATGCATTTAATTAAATATAGAATTACTTTTAGAATAATATTAATAAACATGAAATTTGGTAATATGATACGAAAAGCTCATTTTAAGATATTGCGTAATATCATGACACATTATATAAATTTATGTTAACAAATACACATATTAATTACGCAAGTAAATGCCTTTGCCCAGCAGTAGGATGACGGGCTTAAGTAAGTAAGTAAGTAAATGCGAAAATCAACTTTATGCCAAGGATTATCACTAAACATAGACTATTTCAGGATTGTAATATTAAAATATATTCACTAAATGTAAATAAATTCTCTAAATTTAATTTGAATTTACATTTAGGACGAGCATGTATTTTGTATGAAGGACAATGGAAATTTTATATCTGTATTTACTTTACAGCAGTTAATGTTCAATTATCTTTCATGACATCTAATACATGCTTGACAACCAAAATAATTTAAATTATAGCAATATATGCAGGCTGTCCCACGTTTCTTCCGCAAAACAATTTTTTTCAGAAAGTAAATTACTTTTTCAATTCATTAAAAAGTTACAGCCGTTTAAATTATTAACAATATCTTATTTTAAACGGCTCCAACTTCAGATGGAACAGATTAAAATTTTACTTATAATTAATAATTTTTTATTGTTGTAATATGTATTTATTGTGTTTCATTTTTGGTTTTGCATTGTTTGATAACTAATTAATTTTTTATTTTTCTTTTTTTATTAATATTTCAATGAGCTCTACAGAAGTTTTATGGTAATATAGTTTCAGTTCAATAAGCACACATTTTTCATTTACTATATATTAGCTGGAACATTATTGGAAATTTTATTTCTAAATTTGTTTTCTAAATAAATTAAGAGGCGTGCATTAACAACGATAATAAGTTAAAAATAACATTTTGACTTATGAATTGTGTACTGTAAGGTTATCTAAAATGCATATACATTAAAAATGAAGGTCTTTTTAATTTCCAAACAATATAAACTATAACTGAAAATGTTTAACGACATACTTTGTCAAAGTAATATTATAAGTTAATAATATGGTAACATACAAGCGGGAAGTAAATTTTAAATATATCAAAAATTACAGCCACAACCTGGATTTGAACCAAGGCTCTTTGCGTCGCTAGCACAATGTCAATAGCTCAGATGGGAGAGCATTGTGCTAGCGACGCAAAGGTCCCTGGTTCAAATCGTCAAGTTGTTGGTTTCTCTTGCGTATAGCTTTTATTGCATATGATTGTGAGTAATTAATATGCAATAAAAGCTATGCGTAAGAGAAACCAACAACTTTTCTTTCTGAAGCGTCTCCTTTTGGGAAATTATATACCCGTTACCAACACAATTTATACTCATCCCAGGTCAAATGTGAAGAAATAATTTTTATGTTGTATAAATGTTCTTTTAGATGGTCGTATATTTTGGTTTATTTTTTTTTTAATAATAATTATGTTTACATTCCATCAAAATTCGTCGAAAATTTAGAGCTTGCTTCCAAAAATTTTTGTAATTTAGTGATATACATAATTGTCATTATTTTCAGTTAATCACAATTAACAAATTACCATAGAGACAAATTTAAAGCAATTTAATTTTAATTTATTTCTCTTTTGTGAATAAATGTTAATACATATGTCAGTTCTGAAGTAACCTGAAAAGTAAAAATATTGACAACAACCAATTGATTTTTGTATTTATTAACACAAAAAAAAGCTATTAGATGCAATAAGGTTGTAAGTATATTTTGTTGTGTTGTATGCAATATCTTGAAATGAGATGTTCATTTCATGTAATCGAAAACTTTTATGTTTATTAATATAAAATTAACGTCATATTTAATAAAACACAATTACATTGCAATGTAGGAATTACATTAATTAATTACACATTAAGCTAATAAATAGAAACATATAAATCATTATAAACCAATTCAAAGCATTCGAACAAGGTTTCGCAAATAATAAATTTCCTATATACGAGTTGAAGCGTAAACGGACAATTTTTTGCACTTAGCGGCCGAGCGGTCGACCAGAATAACAAAAAACTTGTACTTGGATGTATCATCGACACACTGCTAAAATATTTATAGAACTTACTTAATTCCAATAGTGTACAAATAAATACTCCAATATATGTCGCCTAGGCATTTGCTATAACCACTTCAACTGGGTATTGCAAATACTAAGTATTTGACGTAAGAAAAACTCGTCCGCACAGCCGAACGTAGAATATATAAATCTATTTTTGAGGTGGACTCGCTACGAATTGAATAGAGCAGGAGGGTTTTTTCTTGACAAATATTCGTATACTTGGCAAATAATTGATATTTGGCAAGTATAATAATATGAATTCCCGGCTTTACATAAACTAAGAAAGCCTCAAGACTTTAGATGTACTATAGCTTGCACATGTATGTTGATATTTAATAAACTAGTTATTGCGCATGTACAATCCCGCGGCAGTATTTGAATCCGATCATATCTACGATGTAGGATCTTCTTCTTTGATCTTCGCATAACTCTTTATTTAGGTGAATGTGGTCCTTGTATTGTATGTGCAAGGGGGATTTGATGTTTAGTTTTTGATTTGATGTCACTTACCAGACTCGCAAAACATCACTGAAAACGTCATGCTGGCATATTTCGATGAACAGATCAAAACTAAGAAAACCCTAACCCTTTAGCCATACTATAGCATGCTAAAAGCATGTTTAAATATGTACAGAATATAGATATTTCGCAGCTTATGCGATTACAAGCGATATAAAGGCAGTTTGTGGTTATGTGTAATTACGTTGGACATATGGCATTTGATATCAATGCGACCAATCTTAGAAAAAGTTACTAACAACGGTGTTACAATTTGTTAATTGTAACTGTCAAACTGTCAAATTACCGTACTTTTTCTTTGGAGTTACCAAAATATCTTGTAGTGAATAAATAAATATCTAGCCTTTTACAATAATGAACTGTAAGTAAATTAAGTAATAAGCTAAACAATTATCAATAATAAAAATAGAAGAAATACATGATATCGATAACTTGCAGTATTGGAAATACTCGTAATAATTTACAACAGAATTAATTAACGGAGTATGCCGTGCGTTTAACTGTTTTAAAATCATTCACAGCTTAATTTTCGTTTATTTTAGTCAAATAGATATAGTTGCCGTTTGCTATATATATTATGAATCACCCTGTAGGTATACGTTAGCGATCACATATATTGTGCCTACCGATCTGTACCTATATCGACTGGCATTTTATAAGGACAAATGAATAGAGTACAAATATTTTCAGACACGTACGGTCAAATTTCAAAAGGCGGTGAGTTTCCGGTTTAAATTAATTGCAAATAGCTTGGGGTGCTCTTTTCAGCAAGCATGCTCTCTACTGAAAATATAATTTCCGGTTGCAGTAAGTTTTTCCGACTTTTCCTTGCAGTTTCCGCTTTGCCAAGAAAAATCTTAGTAGTTATCAATTTATGATTTAAGACGAAATTAGTTTAAGAATATTTCTAAAATCTGCTAATTACATTTGTTTAAAAGCAACATGAAATAATGGTGTTACACATATACCGGGTGTCTAAACTTATCGGTTCACCATTGGTAACTTTGTTATTATTATAACTACACAGTAGGTTAAATTAGCAAACTAGTAGTATTTTTTTCGGCGATTAAGATTATGGTAACAACTAAATAATTGAAAATTTGGTTTTCGAAATATTTACGAAAAAATGTTTTTTTCATTGTAACACTCTGTATTTTGTCAAATATTTTTAAAGAAAATTTAATTTTGAACAGAAAGTTGATAATGCCTGATTACCCTAAACATAAAACTAAACACGTAATGCGCAGTTTAATTTTGTGATATTTGTCGGAATAAGGTAAGTAAGTAGGCCGGACTGAATGTAGTGCCAAATAATGAAATAGACAAATTTCCTTGGAAACAAAGTAAATAAACCTAAATCTGTCAAATTAAACTGTTAGAAAGATAGATTAATAATTTTCATTGTTGAAAAATAAAATGCCTTTTACACATTTGGAAAAGTGTGATATGCTGGAGGCGTATCTGGTTTGCAGAAAAAATTCTGCACAAGCTTTATTACAATACCAGCACACATTCCCGGATCGTCAAGCACCAAGCCAACAATACTTTCTGCAACTGTATCGAAGATTGCGAAACAACGAAAATTCTTTTACTAAAGTAAGAAGAAAGAAGCTCTTTATTATTGATGAAGAAACGGAGACAAATGTGCTAGCGCATTTTATAGCTTACCCTAAAATATCGATCAGAAACTGTGCAAGAGAATTAGAAGTAAAAGGGGCCACTGTTCACGCAATTTTGAAAAAGAATAAATTCCATCCCTACAAAATGAATAAAGTGCAAACATTATTAGCTGGTGATGAAGAAAGAAGATTAGTGTTCTCTAATTGGTTTATAAATTTTTGCAATGAACGACGAGATAATTTTAAGTTTATTTTGTGGTCAGATGAAGCTAACTTTTCAAACACAGGTATGCGCAATAAACACACTGAGCATTATTGGAGTAAAGAAAATCCTTTAGTAGTCGATCCACGTAATCCACAAAACCGATTTAGTTTAAATGTTTGGTGCGGCATAATAGGATCTAAACTTGTTGGCCCTATTTTTTATCACGGCACGTTAACAGGACAACGTTATGTTGAATTATTAACGCCAGTTATTGAAGATTTCCTGGACCATGTTCCTATTATTCAAAACGGCCGCATTTACTTTCAACAGGATGGCGCACCTGCTCATAATAGCATACAATCTGTTAATTACTTAAATACAATTTTTGACCAGCGATGGATAGGAACAAACGCGCCAGTTCGTTGGCCTCCTCGGTCACCTGATTTAACGCTGCTTGATTTTTATCTTTGGGGCTCTGTGAAAGACGTAGTTTACCAGGAAAGACATCAGAATGTGGAAGAGTTAGAAATAGCGGTAAGAAACGCATTAAACAACATCGACGGCAGAACAATCTTAAAAGCCACTCGAAGTGTAAAAAAAAGAGCTCAAAAGTGCGTAGATCAAGAAGGGGGTACTTTTGAACATTTATTACATTGAAAAACATGTATTCAATTAATTTACAATTTTATACGTTGCTGTTGTTGTTAAGTATTTATGTATCTATTTGTTTCTACTTATTTTATGTAGTGTTAAGCATAGTGCGATTAATGTTATTACTCATTAAAATTTCTTCCAACTATGTAAAAAGATGCAGTCACATTAAAAAAAAATATTCACAAGAATATTTTTAAAAACCAAATTTTGAATTATTATTTTGTTTTCATATTCTTAATAACCGAATAAAATACTACTAGTTTGCTTATTTAACCAACGTTGTATCTGCTTTAATAACAAAGTTACCAATGGTGAACCGATAATTTTGGACACCCTGTATAGCAGTGGAAGCACTGCTTTTCCTAACAAGGTATATAATGAGATCGTTTTTGTTTGTATATAACTCATTATTTATCACCTGCATGAAATGAAATTCAGTTACATAAATTAGAGGAAATCTAACATTTTATATCAACAACACATTTTAGTCTACGTTGTATAAAGTAATTGTTCATTATGTATATGTCTGTCTTGTCTTTTAAGTTGCTATATTTGTTTGTCTTTATTGATTTATGCCTTTATGCTTTCTAATATTTTGTCCTTGTTTGACTTGTTCGACAGTTTTACGACTGACTATTGGTCCGTATTCTTGCTTTCATATCGCTTGAATGATAAAATATCCGCTTTTCCCAATTTAATATGCAGACCTTGCATTCCCTTGCCAACAATGTCTTCATTTTTTCAGCACCATTCCCTTCTTCTTGTTGTCCTATCCCTGTTATGATTAAGTTGTTCTTGATTCTTTCCTTTTCGTTGTTGTATATGGTATCTTTTCTATTCTCTATTCTTCCATCATCTTTTTGAGTACTTTATTCTCTTTCTCAATTCTGTCCAAAGTACCCGGCATGTCTTGTATGGATTTTTCTAAGAAATGAAAGAATATTGCTTCTAAGGAATGAACAATCATCACAAATTTAAAATTGTATATCAAACTCGGTTCTCTTACAGTGGATTTGAGTTTAAAGCTGTTCGAAGTCAATATAATAAAAAAAAACGTGGATGACACGGTTTCTTCTGAGCTTGTGACCTTATAGACGGTGATTTTAATGAAATTTTAAGTTCAATTTAGGGCTGTAGCAGTCACAAAGGGCGTCTTGGAGCCCTGTTTGCAGTTAAAACTTTTAGAGCATCTTTCTCGGCCTACCCTTCAGAGTTATGGATATAATCGAATCAGAACACCCTTTCAATACCGTTTCACCCCGTGTGCCATATTTCAGCTGGCACTGAAAAAAATATTTTTTTTTTCGCTACATTAAGTCTATAAGTTAGTTCAATTTTATGGTGAACACACGTGCTGTGGCTAGGTCATCTAAAATTGAAACGAAATGTACCGGAACGCGAAATGTCAAATATTTGTAACTTACTCTGGAAAATTGCCTGGATTTTTATCCATTGAACATTTTTATGATTTGTACGTAACTAAACCAGAAATGTGATGCGGATTAACAAAAATTGTGATTGCAAAATGATTCCCGTCGGACAAAACGATGCAACTTAACACCGCAACTGCGCGCCGCGGGCGATCAATGTTATTTCGCATACAGGTAATTCGTCGCATACAATTGCCATCCGTCCGTCTCGGATAGTAAACAAATCACTACAGAAACCCACCCACATTAAGATACCACAATCCAAAAGATTCCTATTGTAGGTAAGCCAACGAACATCTGACTACGATGATATGAACATACTAATGGCATATATTTAATAACGAAATCTAAAATAAAACCGTTCCCACTTACCCCACCTTACCGTTGCTTCAAATTAACTTTAAGCACTTACGTTGGTAGCATGATCTTCTTTTTAGCTTGAAATTTACGGACAAAGTATTAAAGAATTAAATTTACCTTGATAAAGTGTGTTGTGGAGGCACTCTGGTATAATATTTAAAAAAATAATTTTGTACAGCGCCAAAGTTTAATTGATTTCGGTTACCCGCAGAAACATCGCGTGGGCAGCATGCGCGGTGGCCGGAATATATTGAAGGCTTACAGATTGTGGCCGATGGAAAAATATGATGGATGCATAGATTACGAGAAAACAGTGCCCACCGTTGTTAAAAATAGTAATTTTATACATTGGCACTTATGGAGAATGGTTTTTAAAAAGGTAGATTGCAAGAAAATTGCACTGTGTGACAAGATTGTCTACGCATCATTCTTTATTTTGAAGGGTAACATAATAAGTCGTATATTTGTCATGGGCAAGAGGGTCCCATCACATTTTTGAGTTAAACATGGTCAAAACTCTAAAAATACGTGATTTTTGCAAGGTTTGCGTATTTATTGCGACGATATCTGGAGATTTCAAGATGGTCTCAAAGTAATCCTTGAAGGATGTACTTATTATTTAAAATCCTAGATTTGATCACAAGTGGCATTGAAGTACTGATGACGTTTGTTTGAGGGTCGGCGACCACCCAGAAAATTCATGTATTCATAGGTTGGTCACTGTAATTGAATCGGTCGGTTCGAAAACACTACAAGTTCAAAAAGTGAGGTCTGAGAAAATTAACAAAATAATTTTCACTGTGCAATATCTTGAAAAGTATAGCAGTTAGCTATTTTGTGCCAACAGACAAAATATAAAGTAGTTCACAGAGAATCATGTGAAGAGAGATCATGGACATGTACTGTTTTTGAATTCGACAGAAAAACAGAGTACATTTTTAACAATATTTATTTATTTAAAGCATTTAAATAATATTTTTATTATATGACCCGTTGTCATATTTTTTAAATTCAAATTGGCGGATTCAATATGGCGACTAGAAAATTTAGAAAGATGTCGGGTGCTTATATAACTTATTTGCTGTCGTATTTGAAGATCCTAGACTCCAAATCCAATGTCCAATTTTCAAAGTTCAAAATGGCGGAATCATTATGGAAACTTATTTCCCGTAATATTTGAAGATTGATAATTAAAAATGTCATGTCAGATTCAAAATAAATTCAAAATGGCGAATTATAAATGATTAGTCAAAATTACCGGAACACCTTAGTAATTTTCAACCGTAAAGACTTTCAAAGAAAAATTCAAACAAAAGTTTTTTGGTTTTAAACAAGCTATCGTCTAAGGATATTGTCAATATACAGGATGTCTTATTGTATGACCTTGGCAAGTCTGACTTTAGCTATCGATCGAAGCCTAAGAATTGTTTTATTCTGTCGTGTTTTGCTGTCTATTTATCGTTTGAATTGTAATTAGTGTACTTTATATTCCGCTGCCCATTTCGTTTGAGGTTATGTTGGCTTTTTCTGCTGCTGCTGGCTTTTGTGATTTTGAAGTTGATTTGTTTCCTTTTTTGCCCGTTTTTCGTTTGACTTTTGGAATTTTCAAAGATCTTAGACTCGTTACCACCCTTGATGATGCCCGTTGTGGGCGAAACCGGTTGGTGATACAATTAAACTACCTATTGAACAGAGAAGAACATTCGTTTTATTCTACATAAACCTTTACCTGTTTCTGCGTCTACACCCTTATACTAAAGAGTTAAGTTTGTAGGAAATTGAATTGAGAGGTTATTTTTGAGGTTTATTATTATTATTATTATTATTATTTATTGGAATTCTCTGATACATCTCATTAAATACATTAAACCTAGATAATATAATTTAGATACAACATATAAATACAAAAATTACACTAATAAATTTTGAAAAGTAATGAAGATCATCAGGGCAAATTGGTAGTACCGAGCTTCCCTTTGCGGGTATCACTGCAGCTCAACCCAATTTTGAAAAGCAACGCCCTTTATGCTTTGCAACATTAGGTTGCAAAGCAAAGGAAAACTGCAGAAACCCCGTACAGCGTTGCGTACAGGTCAGTAAAAACACATGCAGACATTTATTAATAGACAATATACAAAGGAAGGTAAAGATAAAATATTAATATAGCAGTACGATAGCAGTAAATTTAGGATACTTTATGATAAAAATCTCCTCAAAATATTCGCGCTTCCCAAAACCGCAATTTCCTGAATTTCCCAGGGCGAAATTTTGCACGGTAACTCCTTGACATGTTTACTATAATTTAGAGTAACTGCTCCCAATGAACCTACAATCACCGGAATAATGTTTACTTTCATTCCCCACATACGTCCAACTTCTATTGAGAGATCCTTATATTTAAGTTGTTTTTCAAGCTCCTTCCTTACAACATTCTCATCAGCAGGTACCGAGATTTCTATGAACGTGCATACCTTCCTCTGGAAATCCTTTACCACGATATCTGGCTTATTAGCATTAAGCATTCTATCAGTGACAATAGGCATGTTCCATAATATGGTAATATGATCATTACTCACAACAGGAGATGGAACGTGGTCATACCACCGAAACACATCCATTGCTAAACCTAATAGTTGGGAACACAAGTTGTAATGTATGTATGTTCCCACCCTATCATGCCTAGCAATGTAATGCGACTCAGCTAAGACTGGACAAGCCGCTAACAAATGATAGACATGTTCCGGAGCCTGATGACACAGTCTACAACTCCCATCATGAGCAACTTTCATAATCTTCTGTTCATGATATCTGGTACGTATTGCCTGATCTTGCGCCGCTATGATAGAGGATTCCGTTTCAGCCTTAATGTTTCCATGACAAAGCCAAGATAACGATCCTGACTTTGAAATACCATCACCCTCCATAATTCTTAAAAATTGGCCATGCATTGGCTTACTAACAGAATCCTCCCTCATTTTTTTTTTTTTTTTTAATTTTATTATTATTATTATTATTATTATTATTATTATTATTATTATTATTTACGAAAAGTTGATAGTTTTCGAGTTATAAGCAAAAAATGAATATTCTTACCTTGTTCTTTTTAGCATTTTCGTCTTTTAGTTACCAAAAATTAGTATCTGGAAACACAATTTAAAACTAAAATATAATATCACAGCCAGAATCCGAAACTCTTCGCTGTGCATGATTAATGGCATATTTAACGCCCTCTAATATTTTGAATGATTTTTTCAAATAATATTTTTACCTAATATGAAAGTACTTTACTCTTATGACATTTTCATCGTTTTAGCAACACGCGGTATATGCAACGGAGATAATTACGTATTTAAAGACCTCTAATATTCCCAAATATTTTTTCAAATAACATTTTTGCATAGCTTTGTAGATAAAGGTGTTTTATTCTTCAGTGTTTTTCGTACTTTTGGTAACATCCGGTAGATGCAAGCAAATACATATATTCTAATATTTGCATTTTAGGTAAAAGACAATCCAGACACTTTTATGAAGAATACAATTTTATGAGGAATTGATAATGAAAATGTTAATTACTAATAAAAACACCCGGTATATGCAATGAAGAATGCAGTGTTATTGATCAATATGTATCTAATAAATCTAATAATACAGAGTGTCCCATTGGCCGGGTGGTCGCCACGAGATGGCGCATGGTAGGTACCTGTAGTGTGTCGACTAAAGATGTTGCTGTACATAAATTGGTAGCAGTTAGACGATACGTTACTTGACAAAACATGTTTATTACGTCCTTGGGCATATGTTCCTTCAAGGCTAGTCACTATTTCTGAAACACTCTGTATTGTTACCCTGTTTCTACGCCCTTGTATTCATCGGAAAATCAATCAGAACCGCCTGTTGATATTGATATTGTTTAGTAGATATTCCTTACTTCCTTTGTTCTTCTTGCCTTTCATAATCACACAAATGGAAAATACTGAAACTCCGTGAGCATCTTTTTCATTTAGAAATAGCATTCTTTAAATCTCTCCCTTTCATATATCTTACCGTTAAGATTTTAATTCAAAAGGGGTCCCGTAATAATGCGGCCTCTCCTGTCTCACTCTTTCTATGGCAAACAACGGACCATTATGTTTGGGCGTTGATTTCTTTGAAGGCAGGACGATATTTTAATGACGGCTCGGAACCATTTTGGGTCGAAAGTTTTGCAGATTTACGATTATTGGGACTGGTTCCCGGAAATTTTGACCTATAAGGATCTTTAATAAAATTTGCAATCTCCATGTTTACTGCTATTTCTTTCGCGATGAATTTTTGCACGAGTTAACACGTCCTGTTTCACTGTTTTGTATTATGATGCCCCTTTTTGCACATATGGCAACCGGCAAATATAGAAAAAATCATGGAAGTTTAAACAATACATAGAGTCTTGTATTTGTGGAGTGTTCATGCAAAAGCAGACGTCCATTTTGCATCAAACTGGCTTGTCTCCAGTTTTTTAGTCTTTGGTAGAAATAACGTTTATTTGTGTCAAACAACTTATAGTTTCAGTTAAAATTAACAATTGGTATATTATAAGGAAACAGATTTATTTAGTTCAAATAATTATAATTGTGTTGAGTGAAATAATGATACCTAATTTTTTAAACTAACAAAATTGTTGGTTGAGTTAAAATGCGACATTTTAAGGTTGCAATAAATGGCTCTTTGGTTTAAGTAAGTATTAGTTTGTTGAAGGAATTAATGTGGACCCATGGGCGCCGTTACAAAATGTTCCAGGGGGGGGCAACATTTTTTTTCGTATTAAATGGTGACGCAATATTAAGTACTATGCTATTAACTGTTTTGCAGCATTTTCGTCTTGTGTTATTTTGCATACACTCTGAGAAATCTCTATCGCTTTAAGGTAGTGAAATGTTTTTGTTCACATTTTTGTGTGTTAATAGGCATCCATGGTCGTGATCCCTGTATGCTCGACAACACTTACTTATTATATATTGATATTCATTGAATTTCAAGTCATTTTGCCGTCTTTCTATATCGTTTATTAATGTGGGATTAATATTTTTAATTAATAATTGTTTGTAAATATATTTTGTTTCTGAATCATTGAACTCTTAATCTAGAATTTAAGATTTTGTATAATTTTCAACCAATATTGTAGCCTTTTTATTACTTTTTAATACGTTAGGAGACATTGTTGTTAATTTCCTATAATAATTTCTAGCGCGTGGTCATCGAGAATCTGATACAATATCTTAATAACAAATTGATAAACAATAAAAAGGCAACAATATTATTTTAAAATTTACCCCGTTAACGAGAAATAATGACTAAATGTAGAGAAAAGTGGATTAATTTGAAAATTATGTGTTTAGGATAATCGACGACGAAATAATATTTTTTTTATTTTACTGTTATACTTGAACACTTGTAAGGCGACAATGTTAGGTCAACTACTAACTTTTGAACGAACTCATGTACGGAAATGTATTGTGTCAACGCTGAAGGGAGTCAGAAAATGGTACCAATATAATAAACAGCATAGAGAATCAATTGTCATGTATCATAGCGATGGCCCTATTAATACCAAATAACTTTTATATGAAATTTTTTATTATTTAACGTTTTTGAAACTCCCTTTTCATTAACCGAAGTTTTGTAATTTTAGTACCAATTTTAGCCAATAATGGGTTATCTATAAATCTTTTTAAATTATTTGATTTTATACAACGATATTCTATGATACTTTATACAACCTATTTTACTAAATCAATTTCTAAAGTTGGTACAATATTCCGGCTCTCTGCAGTTTCTAAACGGCGTCTATCGGGACATGAGTTCGTTATCAAAATTTCTACTACCATCTACTACCAAAAGTTGACTATTATACCTTATCTATATATTCTACGCTTATTAGTTTAACACCCAGTGTAATTAAGATAAACTGCTCAGCAGTGCCAAAAATTGCGAAGTAATGGAAACTAATAAGTACGATCAAATAAAAGTGCATACAACAATACTTATTTTGGACTGCAGCGCAAAATTTGGATACCGTATCTTGCCATCTTGTGGCTCTTTCGCGACTGTTACGAGAGGGCAATATCGCAATATCTAATAAAACTGACATTGGTGACAATAGCCGATAATAATCGGAATAGTCATCACTTATCTAGTAATTTTTTTTTCATCCTTCACTATACGTAAATGTCATTTTTGCATCTTTGTGGGGACACGAAAGATGCTAATTGCCCGCTAGGCGTTTAGTTAATAACTTTTAAGCCTAGCCGCGATCCATCTAATATGATAATAACCGATTTATTGATCAGATCTATTTATCGGTCTTCAATTGTGATCAAAGATCGATCACAAATTTCTCGACCACTCCTATCTTTATCGTTTTTCGCGTAGCGGTAGTTGGGTTCGAAATCCAGGGGGGGGGGGGGGGGGCAAGCGCCCCCCCCCCCTGCCCATATGTAACGGCGCCCATGTTAAGTGGACCTATTATTATAAGAGCTTTTTCGAGGGTACTGTCGAGCTAAATCTCCACATGTCTCACATATAGTCAAGGTTAGGGTAGCAAAGCGTACGGTGATTCGGAATCAGAACTTGAAGCATTGGCGATAGAAAGATTTACCGACCACCAAATGATAGCTCTCGACGAGTACATCAAAAATATGTAGACTTTTATATGCCTAAGAAGTACCATTTTGAAGTTATGTGGTCCAGTTCGCTTATTTTCGTATTATTTGAAAGAACGTAACTTGAGCACAACTCGGTAACCAGTAGAGATACAGACCTGTTCTATGTAAATTCATGATCAGCGCATATTTTAGTGAGATAGCGAAGGTTTCAGATGGATCCGGGCAATAAATTTCGAACTACGTGAGCCACTTCAAATATAAAGTTGATCAAAGTTAAAAAGTACGATTTTTCATCAAAATTTGACCAGTTGGCAAAAACAACTACCTCCCACCCAATTGTGATTTTGATTCATGGTACAGTTTTTGACGCTGATTACGCTGGAGTAATTGAAATTTTTCTATATGGAACGATACGGAAGTTATGACTGCTCAAAGTATCAAAAACTGCAAAAAATGCCATTTCACTATGTTTGGAATTGTCAAGGCGAACTGTGTTCGATCTAGCAATCCGATTTTGACGATTCAAACGTCACTGGTTCGCGAGAAAAAAACGCGAAAAAACGCGAAAATCCTAAATTTACAGTTTCTGGGCAAACCGTACGCTTTACGGGAAAAACCGAGCTCACCGTTGAATTCAGTACAGCCCAATGCATAAGCATGACAACGTTGGCGATAGAGAGATTTACGCAGCAATTGTTTGAATCAAAATTAAATTTCTTTGGTGTAAAGAAGCGTTTCTTTTAAATCAAAGTTTGTTTCAATGTTTATATTCAAATATATTTATTTGAATTAGATAAATATTTCAAATAAATTAATCTCTAGAAACAAATAAACTAGAGAAAGAAATAGTTGACGTCATAACTTTCAAAAAAATAATGGAAAAATCTGAAAATAGCTCCTTCATATGCGGTTAATTTCAATCGCCATTGGCCTTTTTGATTTTTGCGGAAATGAGAAAAAACACGACTATCGGAAAATGCCAAAATTCAAAATGGCGCCCATAAGAAAAACAAAAGTTGGCTATGGTTACGCCGCCATCTATGATATTATTTCAAATTAGAAAATAACACTGCTCTTTTCAGATAATTGATCAGCAGAAAAATACGAAACTTTGCCAAATTAAAACATAGGCTCTATCTCCACTAATAAGCGAGATCCCCATGGTGAGCCTCGAAATTTAATCACCCGGTATAGTAGATATACTTATTAAACACGGTTTACTGTGACCACCAGTGTACTCTTTAAATATCTTACCGTTATTTTGTAACAGCCTGTATATTCCATGTGTATTTTCGATGCGTTCTCGAATAAAAACAACACCATAAATATCAATCGTCCAACTTTAGTGCTCCCATTAGTTCGACTGTTAGGAAACACGCCCCAAAACAACCAGCTTATAACTATTTATAATCCCATGAATTTTCTCCCTAACGATCAGATAAGGCATTCTGTTATGTGTGTATATATACGAGCAACACACAAACGGGGAAAATCGAGGAAAACAGGAAATACAACGTCAATATCACCACATCCGCTTTATTTAAATAGACGTATAAGAAAGTTCCCTTTTTAGAATACACCAACACACACCCGGTTTACTTTGCAATGATCGTGTGAAGGAAATAAAAAGAAAGGAAAGAAAAAGAGTTCTTATCGAAATTTATGAGTGAAGTGTTCTGAGGAAACGTGACTTGGTTTTCCTGCTTTTACATAGAGAGATAAACGCAGAAGGTAAAGGGAAAGTTAAGTAATAATGGGTATAAAGGGTAGGAATTTCGCATTTTTATCAGATGCTTCATTCAGAATTTATTGGGTAAATGCCCGGTAGCGCCCCAAGTACCTACGAGCCTATCTTAAAATAGGCCCCGCAAAATCTGCTGAGATTGGCCGCGGAGGTTATATGTGAGCAGAATTTGTATATTGTTTTTTTTTTCTGAATATAGAGGGCAGGATAAGCTTTGCTTAATTGCAATATTTGACTAGTTTATTCTATGTCGTTTATATTATATTTTATAAGTTTAACAATTGCTCCTAATTCTGACACTAAGCATATATTTTGATCCGAAATCCGACACGCCTTTTTATGTTCCTCTTTCGCTTCCTTTCTTATTTCTCTAGAATGATTTTCTTTTATGCTTCCTTCTTTTTATTAACAAATATTCTCTCCAAGCATTAGAGATAGTGTTACAGAAGAACAGTTTCTGTTTACTTCATTTGGGTGTTTCAGGCCAGAATATTGATTTTTTTAATGGAGATGACATTAGTTCAACTGTTATCTCGGTGGTGTATTAATGCCAAAATCGCTACTCTCTGCTGCTAGTGTTGCATCATTCTGTCTTATTTCATCATCTCCTATGATGGCTGTCGATATTTATGACGGAATTAGGGACTACTGAGGTTCGTAATTCCAGTACCCTGTAATAATCAGGGATTATTGATTTCCGTAATTCCGACACTGGTGTCGGAATTGGGGAAAATCCACACAATGAATTATAATATAGCAAACGATGAAAAATATGTTATTTTCTTGTATAAAGACATGTTATTTTCTTGTATAAAGACAGCAATTATATATATTATACACAATTCCGACACACATGTCTGATTTACGGACGTGCTATATTTACATGTACCTAATTCCGACACCCCTAAATTTGTAAATAATAGTGGTTAAAAGAGTAGTAGGTACACCGTATTATTATGAAAATATAAAGCATTTTTAGTCAGCCTAAATAGATATTATTAGAATGTTCTTAATTACTATTATCCTGTAGCGATGTAAAAAGAAGTCGAATTGTAGTTACCTTATAAGGAAAAATTAACTTTTAGCATAACAGTCAAGTATCAAGATCTGTCAAACTTCTAGGTTATATTCTGACCGTTAGAACATTGGTAGAACGATTGTGGATGTCCTAAAATAAAGTGCAATGTGGTAGACTTCTTATTTTATCCAACTAAACCGAAATATGTCGGAATTTAGGACAGTGTTTGAATTTGGGATGTTTACCTTATGAGTTTTTCGAAATGAAATTTAAAATCTTAATGGAAAAAGTTGGCTTATATTTAATTTTATGAACAGATATCAAATTTTAATGTTGAAGTCTAAGTTTAATTTTATTTATTTTTAACAAAGTAAGTTAACAAAACATTTCCATTTTCATGGAAATTTGGATTTTCTTGAGACCAATACTATTTTGTGACCTAACAACTCCAAATCTATCGGCAATAATTCGATCTCCCATTAACAGTATACTTCTACTAAACTATGCACTAGTCTATAATGATGAAATTTGTAATTTGCAAAGATCCTATGACGTAACAAAGAACTAAATAAACTCACTGCTCTAAATTCAACATACTTTCTATCAGTTTCTATCAACAAAGTGCTTGGATACAGCGTATTCAACGACTACTGTCAACTCATCAATCATAATTGTGGCCTCTAGATTTTTTGTTCACTTGTATATAACATTTTATTTTTTCTGGTCCAAGATGTTAACTTTGAAATAGACATTCAAGTTTGATATCTGAGCATAAAATTAATTCATAACAACTTATTCCTATAACATTTTTTCTCAAATTACGAAAAACGGATAAATTTACTCTTGGGCCAATATTACATTTTCGCATTTTCCACTCATCCTGTATGTTAAATCAAAATATTATCGATGGATTTTGACTTTTTAGGACATCCAAAACTCCCCCTTTTCCGTCGGGGGGCACATATATTTGACACTAAATATGCCACTGGAGCAACATTGAATAAACTAAAACCTGTGGCGGCAAATTCAAACTATCCTCTGCCAAATATGATTCGTCTCCATATTGATTGACGAAATGTCTCGGATAGAGTTATAATTAAGCTTACATCGAAGTTTACGTAATTGTAATTTCGTTGCAATTACGTTCGAATCATAATATTGCGCCACAAGCGAACTTGAAATTGCAATGGTTAAAAGTTAAATTAAATGCTGAAATTAAGTGCTGTCATGCACGAGCGTACGTAACAGACGGCAATCACGTATGAGAAATTTTCAGTTCCAAATGCTGGGCAAAAGGACCGACAGGAAAGCCGGACGGTTTATGAATGCATTTAAAAAATTATTAAAATACTAGTGGACCAGAAGACCAAGCCTTTTAGATAGGACAGCTGGCAGCATTGTACTCGTTTTCAACACCATACCATAATTTGGAAACAATTGCTTTCCGTGCAGTTCCTAGACCAGTAAAAACTCGAAGAGAATGCTGATTGGCTGCACATTCTGTTGATACAAGTGAGGTGTAATGTCTGGTTTTATTTTTGTGATTGATGTCTTGTAACAATTTAAGTGAAGTTGAAGACAAAAACAATCTCTTGAGTGCCGACCAGAATTGTTTATATTTCAATAATAATAAATGTTAATTTAACACACTTCACATTCACATTCGTATGAATGTAAAGAAAAGTTATATAATAATATAACAATATTTTTTTAATATAAACCAACCTAAAAATTTGCTTTAAGAAAGCGAAAGTTTTCTCGAATTATTGTACCACACTGCACAAAATTCTGTTAAACTCAAATAATTCGTTGGTGGAATACATGCAAAAATGCATACAGGGTTAGCAAAAGTTACCGGAACACCTAAATAATTCTCCAACCGTAAGAAATATCAAAAAATTGTCCAAACAAAAATTTTTTGGCTTTATACTAGCTATGGTCTAAATATACTTTCAATATACAAAGTGCTCATTTTTTATAGAAGTTCGGTAATTCCTTTTCTTAAATAGAACATCCCTATATATTATAGAATTTTTTAAACCTAAGATTAATTCTAAGAATTTTTTATAGGAATTATATTTTTATGAAATGCATTATTTTGTATTTATATGCTAGTAACCAAAAATAGTCAAAATTGCCGGAACACCTTAATAATTCTCCATCTGTAAAAAAATCAAAAAATTTTTTACATAAAAGTTTTTTGGGTTTAAACAACCTCTCGTTCAAATATATTTTTAATATACAGGGTGTTTGTTTTATTATGGAAATTTGCAAACCCTTCCTTTTTCTAATAGAACATCCTGTATATTTAACATTTTTTAAATTCTAAGATTAATTCTAAGAATGTTATGTTGGAGTTATTTCTTTATAAAATTTTAATTTTTTTAGTTATAAGCAATTAATCAATACTCATGAACTTTTACTTTAACCAAACAGGTAAAAATTAAAAAAAATCGAGAGAAAATAACAACACAATTAAATAGAATTTAATTAAATGTTCAAACTGTCACAATAAAATAAATGTGTACTTATGTGGGAAAATATTCTTAATTTGAAGTTCAGTAGTTTTGCTTAATAGGGTATTTGACTGTATTAAAAATATGGCATGTATTATAGCCATCCTAATAGATTACGGTTTCAGAAAACTATTTGTTATTACTTTTCAAAAAAAATATGCTTTATTTCTATGAAAAACCAAAATTAAAATTGAATTTTATTCACGTCCTATCACGTGATTGAAAACGCTCTGTAATTGGCTCAGTCTCCAGTGATGTCATTCGTTAGTCCGCTTAGAGCGCGTTCGGTTTGTCAGGGTAGGGTATGGGGAGAGCAATGCTCAGATAACTTGGGTCGGCTGTCTCTCTCTTATATGCAGATAAACGCCGTATGACGTTAGTCCGCCTATTATGCAGCGCGTCACTCTCACCGTACAATACCGGGTTATCCGAACACGCTCTATGCTTCTCCCGTTTGAATTTAATAGCACTAATGCGTCATGTAAGCATAACTTTGTAGGTTAGGATAGCCCTAACCTTAAGCTGTCAGATCAGATAATACCTGGTTCGAAAATACGATAGATGACTTATTCTAGTCAGTTTTACTTATGTCGAAGTAATCTTCACAACAGAAAACACTTGTATTGGCGGCTATTTATTTCATTTGGATTTCTACGAGCCAACCACTTTCTTCGCAGTTTCAAATCTTGCGGAACAGCTACAAATAGTTTATCCGGAGTTTTTCTTGACGTATCTCTGCATTGTGGATTTATACACCATTTATAACCCATTTTTATGTAGAAATTGTGAAAACAACACATCATACAACACGATTTGACATCTACTAACCGGTAACGTCACACAACAGAAAATATCGTTTTGGCGGGACTTTTTGTGATTCAATTTTTAACGCTGATTTTTATGAAATATTGAGGAAATAATTACAAAAAATAATGCATTTCCAATGTAGAGTGAAGGAATAAACACACTAAGATGGTTTTCCAATAATAGTCAAATACCCTATTGCTTATAACTAAAAAATAATGCATTTTAAAAAAACCTATTTCTATAAAATGTTCTTAGAATTAATCATAGAATTAAAAAAAAATAAAAATTAATATTAGAAAATGGAATGGTTTGCAAATTTCCATAATAAAACGAACACAAAAAACTTTTATTGGAAACTTTTTCGAATTTGTTTGCGGTTGGAGAATTATTTAGGTGTCCCGGTAATTTTGACTATTTTTGGTTAATAGCTTCTAATTAAAAAAATAATGCATTTTATAAAAAATGATTCGTAAAAAAATTCTTTGAATTAATCTTAGAATAAAAAAAATTAATAATATATAGTCTTTAAAAATGGAAGTGTTACCAAATTGCTAAAATAAAATGAGCGCCCTGTATCTTGAAAATATATTTGAAAGATAGCTTGCTTAAAGCAAAAAAAAATTTTGGTTGAAAAATTTTTGGAAAGTTCTTACTGTTGGAGAATTATGTAGGTGTTCCGGTAACTTTGGCTAACCCTGTATATTTGCTACAAAGAATGTTTATTTGATATATTGATTTCCGGGTGGAAACCGCGTTGAGGACTTTGATCTTCTTAGCACTTGGTTTGATAACTTAGTCCTGAAGATGCCTCTTGCAACAGAGCGAAACGTCGACTGCTTCAAAGTCCTCAACGCGGTTTCCACCCGGAAATCAATATATCATTGACTCAGACCGCGGAAGTCTACAATCTAGATAATGTTTATTTGAGTAAAAAAGTAATTGTCTGAAGTAGAGAAACATTTTTTGTTGTTGAGTATATGAAATAAACCTTATCTGCTGCAAATAAATATATTTTTGTCTATTCAAACAACGATTTATTCGCCCTAACAAATATTTCTACCAGTATGAAGGAGTGATAGGACACGATTGCTTTTCTAACTTGGAAGTAAAATTGGCCCACTTAACACTTTATATTTTCTTATGTGGCCCTCGTCTTAAAAACTTTGAGGACCACAGCTCTAAAAGATACTTATTGCAACAAAACAAACACGTTCGTCATCTTTAATGGGAGCGTTCAGCGACACGCAACCGTTGCACAACCTTCTCAGTGAAAAATTTAGGTGTTAAATTCTCAGGAGCATTATAATTATTAATTCTCATTTTTAGTCAAAAAATATGTAAAATATTTACGATATACCATCGCAAAGCATTCTTTGTTGTCAAATTGAAATAGAACCACTGTATTATTCAATATTTATGCTTAAAATAACTGCACTTAACAACATGTTTGCGGTTGCCTCATGCGCAGTGAAAAATCCTGCAGAAGGAAAGACACGTCTTTTCGTAAGGGATGTAGAATAATGTCAATGTTCTAGATAAACTGTACGTCTGCAGTATGAAAACAGCACTC
The DNA here is from genome assembly GCA_963966075.1 of Aphodius sticticus. Lineage (NCBI taxonomy): Eukaryota > Metazoa > Arthropoda > Insecta > Coleoptera > Scarabaeidae > Aphodius > Aphodius sticticus. The sequence continues at coordinate 32,597,183 of OZ014513.1, forward strand.
GCCCGTTCAATTTGATTAAATATTAAATCTAGATGGTCTGGATCCTGGCCTCCATAAAACCATTGGGGATTTATTTTCCAAGCTACGAATCAACAAGAGTGGATTCGGGTTTAAGGTAAATTATAGCGCGTCTGACTAACAACCGGTTTCAGCAAACTGTAAACAAACTATGGCGAAGATAAGTGAAACTTTTGTTCGGTAATAAAGTTTGTAATGTCGCCAAATTACGTGAGAAATTTGCATAGATTTCCGATGAAACTGACTCAGCAGGTACGAAAATGGGTAATGTGGGCAAATCGACTGTATAATTCCTGAAATACTGGAAGGCCTTGCCAACTCCGTAAATCCTAATGTTATAAATTTAACAATTTATGTAACAATGGTCGAAAATTCATTTATCTTAGAGATAGAGATAAAAAAAGTTTATAAAAAAGTTTGGTCCATCATTTTTTACAACTAAAAATTATTTTCCTTTATACAGGATGTTGCTTTTAGTCGTTAACGGAAATAATATTAATTTGTTTAATAAAATATGAATTTGCCCTTTATATCATAAAAGCTAGTAAAAATAGATATATGACATACTGAATATAAATTAAAATGAACTTAAGGGACGCAGTTAGCAAATAATATACAGAATCATCCATTTCAAAATCTCGAAAAAAATCATTTGAAAATGAAGGGTTGAAGTAAATAACGAAAACATTATTCCGAGATATTTAGAAAATAGTGTGCAGCAAGATAAATGTTTTATAGAAAGCCATCCCTATTTTTTGTGCATATGTAAACAGATTGTACGTCACATGTTGGTGTTGTTTTTTGACGAGGTCTTGTATCGCAAGAACAAATCTAAAGGAAATTCAAAAATTCGTAGAAGGTGCTAAGTGCCATAATATTTATTTGTACATATTTTAAAAATACATGGGGACCACGCTTGCTGATAGCCATGCAAAATTTGATAGATCTGCTCAATTTTCTAGTCATTAATTTTCTTTAAAAATGCGTTTATTTGTTATTTTGCAAATGTACTGAAAACTGTTGTTTTTTTGTGCAACCTTTCTAATCTGAAGATGTTTATATTAAGTTTACATTGAAAATGACTTTTTTTAGTAACTTCCTTCAGAAAAAGTAAGGACCAGAAATAAAAATTCACTCAACGTTTTCCTATATTTTTTTTTTCACAAACTACTCAAGGTATCACACATTATTGATACTAACAATATCGTACATTTTCTTTTTATTAAAGATCAAAATAAAATGTAATTCGAAAATAAAAAACAGAAATAACATGAACTTTTTTGTAATAATAAAATTACCAGAACACGCAAATAAATCGCCAGCCGTAAAAAATTAAAAAAAAATTTTTGGCCTTTTTTGGCTATAAACAAGCTATCGTTTAAATATACTGTATTATGGAAATTTGATAACTTTTCCTTTTAGACCCTGTATATTTTTAAATTTTTTAATTCTAATATTAATTCTGAGAACATCATTTTTGAGTTAAAATTATACAAAATTTTTAAGTATGAAAGCATGAACTATCTCACTACTGTATGGGGAAACACAACAGAAGAAAACCTAAACAAACTGCAACGTCAGCAGAACAAAGTATTGAAGATTATATACATGTGGGATAAATTCACACCTACAGTAGATATCTACAAGCAGAGCAGAGAGCTGACAGTACGCGAAAGGAACAAGTGGAATAATCTTCTCTTGCTACACAAAATAAAAAATAAAATGATTAAAATAAACATAGCACTAACGGTAAACAACCAAACTCATAACCACAGAACGAGATACAACTCACACAGAAGAACACATAGATTCAGAACAGTAATGACCACGGAGACCCTGCTCACAGACACCATAAAAACATACAACAACCTGGACAGTAACATCAAACAATTACCATACACGAATTTCAAGCAAACCTTAAAGAACGAATTGCTGTCTAGAGTGAACTAATTAATGGTAATCTAGGCCAAATAGAACACCAGAATGCCCTCAATTCCATGGATCCGAGACGGATTGCCCATGCTTGGACTATGCGGAAGGGATACTATCGACGGTGATTGTAGTATAGTGAGGTGCAATGTAATTTGTATATTATTGTATTATAACCTATTCGTCAGGAAACATAAACTTTACTTACTTATTATATTATTCATTTTATTATGGAAGTTTGCAAACCTTTTCTTTTTCTAACAGAACATCCTGTATATGTATTTTTTTTAATTTTAAGAGTTTTTTTAGGAATCATATTTGTATAAAATGCATAATATTTTAATTATAAGCAACTACTGGCACTGACTAAAGGCACTTAGCGCGCTATTTACGAAAATACGCCGAAAGTTAACATTTCACGACCTATTTTTACGTAACCCGTTATTTACATTAAAGCCAGTGCTATCCAGCCCACTTTAATGTAATAAAACCAATTTTTCAATTTTTGGCACTTAGTTCATTATTTACTTTAAGGCTCCGTTTTAAAAACATCGCAACTTCCAAACGAAATATTTCGTTGCGATGTTTTTTTTTGCTGGGAGTGGTCTGCCTGGCCCCCACCAACGTCAACCAGGCCACAGTTTTATGATAAGGGGAAGTTGGGGGGTTTAGAGGAAGCAGGCAAAGGCGGAGCATAGTCGACGCGAGTACATTCGTAGGGCAAGTACTCAGCCAGTTTGTAGCCGCGCATCGGCGCTTTCGCTTTCGCTCAAGTTACAATGTATTAGTGTTCTCACTCATCACGGTCGCATATGCATCCCGGACTGCATACAGCTGGCTGGCGGCCGCCAGGCGGTAAAAGAAAATATATTGATTTAATTTAGAGAGAGCGCGCTTGCTATTATAATATTTAATCTTTTTAACAGGGTGACATACATACAGTATAGTAAATTGACAAAAATCTAAATGTAAAATACTCATGATAACTCATCGGTGAATTATGGACTTCAATTTAGAAAGGAATTAATTAAAATCGAGCAATGAGGACCCAATACATTTATAAACATGCTGGATATCGAACGAACGCACGGCAGTGACACACGAAGACAAAAATAAAAAGAAATAATCTGATGCCTTCAGGCACATTACTTTATCATACCATATATAAAATTAATATTTTAGCTGCATGAGATTCTATTTGATCGACATCGGCCATGTCTGCTTTAAAATAAAACTACTGGAACTAGACGGATATTTTGATTATATTGACAGTAGGTATTGTCAAAACATCAGCGTTTGACACTACCTACTGTCATTAGAATCACAATATCTGACAAATCCTGGCTAACTAGTTTTAATGCAGCGATCTCGATAAAATAGAATTTGCTCATGCAGCTAAACTATTCATTTGACCAAAAAATGCCATAGTCATAAATTGTTCAGAATTTCCTGTAGTTTAATTTATTAAGTTTGTTTATGAAACTTCTAAATATGAAGTTTCGTCCCGATACCTTAGTAGTTTCTCCGGAATCGTCGCCACAAAAAAAAACACACACACATACACAGAATTTTTTTTTACCTGGGTCAAAAATGTTCATGGGATCCAAAAAGACATTTCCGCTAAAACCTCAAAAATTTTGTTTGGCACGATTACAATACTTTACATACTACGTATGATAAAGTAAAATCATAGTACATAGTCCAGAGTTCCCCAAACCATTTATATAAATCCCAAATATTTTGTCACCTACAAGTTCGCTATATTTTATAAACGTTTTGGGTGCCATGAATGAAAGATTCATGAATGAAAACAAATTCTGGCATTGGCTATATCCAATTCACGCTGTAATACTGCCCAATACAGTCGTTGAACTAATATCCATTAGAGCCGACCCAAGTTCGTCACTGCTAATTGTCTCTTCCTGTCCACAAAACCGACATTTTAAATAAAATGTTCATTTGAGTCCTGTTCTGGTCTGTTTGTCTCATTTTTAATTAAATAATTACAATATTAGTCTTTTAGATTATCTATACATATATTTTAACTTAGGTGGTACGTAGTCGTCTTTTACTAATTCGTCTAGAGGACAGATGCGGATGTTTAAGTATTTTGCCACGACTTCTACCCATTATTAAACAATTGTACCTAACACCTAGCAGGTATAACTACACTAAGTATAATATCATACAGTATATGACTTTTATCGTGTGTTAAATTTGTAAACCGTGCGTATAAATGTGAAATGCGATAACTCGGTTCTCCCGATTCAATATACGCTACGGTCATAACTTGTGAACAGTCTAATCTAAAAATAGCAGTAGGCGTGGCGTAGTTATAGGCGGTGTTTAAAACTGCTGTCTACACCGGGCCCGTAATATAGGCAAATTACATACATTTCTGGCAATTACGCTTTGTTATCGCAATTATAATGTTTAGATTAAAATTGTACTTAAATAAAAAATCTGTTTTTGTATCATGAGTTGGGCTAAATGTTTTATATTTGAAAAAAACCAAAGATGTAGAAGTAAAATTGATTTTTATCTTTAAAAAATTTTTTTTTCATCCAGCCCAACCGTTATTTATCTAAGAAGTTACATAAAAAATTTCATAAACTTTGAACAATAAATAACGCTTTTATTTGCAAACGCGTTTTAGGAGAGGTAGAACTGGGTCTTAACTCTTCAAATGTTAAAGAATTACTGCATGCTAAGATCACCCTGTACAGCGCATCTAATTTTTTTTTGTATTTAGGTAGTTTAAAAAAAGCTTACACTTGCCAATTTTTTTACAAACAATTGAATATCTCAGAAACTGTCTACTATTGAAATGTTCTTTTAATTATAATGTTCTCTTAATTGAAAAGTAATTGCTGCAGCTTTAAAATTCAGTAGTAGATACTCTACTATATTAAAACTGAAAGAATCATTTCAGCCAGACAATAAGTTTTAATTAAATGACACATTTTATTTTCGCAGATATTTATTCAGTAAACAGACATCTCTAGTAACACGCTATGTTCCAATCATTTCGTTGGTAGTTATTCTACGAATTCAATATCGGATTGCAATCATCAAGAGCGAGTTTATGCCTCACTCAACAGTGAATAGACCTGTCAGGGCAGCTCTGTTGCCAGCAAGTAATAGCAGACGTATTGCGCACCGGGCCGAGAAAATGATTCCTTTCAGATGCAACAGAGAAGATGGACAGCTGAGCTTTAAGCAAAGCTCATTTGGAGTCTCCATAAATACGTAAAAGTAAAATTTTCGATTCGTGTAAGAAAGAAAAGGAAATAATTCGTAATAAGCTTTTAACTCTTGAAGCTGTTTGTTTAAAACGACGTTGGAGTGAACTTTGTACTTTGTGCTAATAATATAAAAAATATCTGGCTCAGTTCTGTCGGTGTAAATCGTATTACAAAATAATGAAGTATATTTGGTTGCCTACTCAATTCGTGCCAAACCTTAATATTTACTATTGACTACATAGATGGGCCCGGAAAATGCAAGTTTAGTCTGGTAACCATATTTTCTGGTAGAAAAATAAAAGAATTAATTTTGCTATGTGCCAAAAACATCTGGCATTTTTTATAAAATTAGAGAGAATATCAAGTTTAGGCTTTTTTAAAACAGTTTGTAATAACGATATACAATTACAATTAAAATATAAATTAAAATAATTTCTCAATAATTGATGACGCATGCGACGACGTTCCCCGTTCGAACTAAGACGTATGGTCGATTGAGAGGGGATGAAGTTTTTCGCTGCAAAAACCGATAAAATAAGAACGTAGGAAAGATGATACTCCATCGAAGCCGATATATCGATTTACTATAAAGCCAACAGAGGAAACGGAAAAACTCGAGGCAGCTTCCGGCGCGTTTATGAATTATAAGATTTGGACAAAATCCGGCCATCCGTCACGGCTATAAGCTTTCTATCGTTCAATTGATTAGGAAAAACACCAACGCTATAGAAATAAACTATTATATGAGCCATAAAATACTCTTTCACGAAACATACAGATTATGGCGTGAATAAATTTCTTCTTCAAGTAACTCAAAAATATAATTTATGCGGTTGAATTTGCGTAGTATAAGCATAGAGTAAAAAATACAATAGCTACTGTCAAATGCGATTTTTCAGGAATGTAATATTATAATTAGAGGAAGGGGTGATGGGTAACCACACTTTGTATTTACTCTTACGTACTAATCAATAGTTATTTATGTCATAATTGCCGAAAGTACGGAATAGCGCGACGAGCGGTAATGCGGCGCGACACCGAAGGCGGAACGTCGCAGTGACACAGCGTGAGCGAGTCGCGCTATGTAGTTTTCGGCAGGAGTGACATACAACGTTTTTTGTGTTGCTTTTTGAGTAAATATGTGTTTAAAAAAAAAATAAAAAAATGGTTTTATTTCTGTATAGGAAATGTTAGGTTGGTACCACTTCGACGAAACGTCAAGTTTAAAAAACTAATTCAAATTCTGACAGATTTGTATTTGTTCATTACACTGTAGATCTCACATGCGTACCAACATACTAAAATGAAACTACACTCATCGCTATACTTTATTTACAAATCCTCAATTTATCGTTTTTAGAATTAGATATAACAACGGGTTGATATTCCTTATCAACAAACAATCAATTGGTGATCCTAGTTTATTTTAAATTTGCATTTTGTACTTTGCCGCACTAGAGCGGCAAAGTTGCATAGCGGTTCTCCAATCTCTGACGAAATCAGCTGTTTTCGAGTGTGACAACACAAAAAATCATTTAAGCTATGACTGAGTTGATCACTAATAAACCTAAAATTTTCTGTCACCAGAAAAAGTAGGGTTGCACCGAAACAATATTTTGGACTTTCTCTAAGTTTCTTTTTCTCTTATATACGGAAAAATCTGCCTGTATACATTACTATTATTTTTTTACCAAAACCAAACAAAAACCAAACCTACAAAATTTAATGCACCTTCCATTTCGCATTAAATATATCCGATATTATCAGAAATGCATAGCCATCCATAATGTAACATATAATCTACACAATACAAGTAATTAGTTTTTGAAACAAATATTTGAATTTAATAAATATGATTGGAAATACGTGTAATTGAAAATGTCTACTGTTTATTGCCCAACATGTATACAGTAAGCCCGCAAACTATGGGAACATGATAAAATCTCTGAAGCGGTTTGGTATTTGAAAAATCCTCGGACACGTCGACTTTTAATTATCAATATACAGGGTGTTTCTTAGTAACATGCTAATATTTAAAGAGGTTATTCTTGGGTCCATTTTGAAAGAAAATATTCATATAAACAATCAATGTCTAAACTTTTGAACTACAGGGTGTTAAGAAAAAACCTGCATTGTTGATTTTGATGACTTAAATACGTGACAATTAGACTTTGACAGTTGGCTACCCATGGCTAGCGAACTGTCAAAACTGTTTTTATTTACAAACCAAAATCTGCTTGTTACCCACTAGATACGTTTTAATCTTTGATAATAAACAATTTCATAGCAACATGCAAAAGAATGAATTTTATTTGTTTATGCGAAAACCGTACGTCACACGAAAAAAGTCAATAGACCAGATTTGCTCAGAAAGGAATGAGGATTTCAAAAATAATTTAACTTTGAGAAAAAGCAATGGTGTATCACTTTTCTCTTTAAAATGATTCAGTGCAAATTACGCACGAACGCCACTGGCAAGAATAGAAAATAGGTTGTACAGCAGAAAATGCCTGTTGATGCATAGACGATGCTTACTTCATTTCACAGGTATATCTAGGGTCATATCAAAGTTATCATAAAGACTTTTTTTCTTAAAATTTTAGCACCTTGTACTTCAAAAGTTAAGACCTTTAGGATGTTCATATGAGTTTATTTTTCTCAAAATAGACCCATGAATAACCTCCTTAATTATTAGCATGTTATTAAGAAGCACTCTGTATACATATTTGCTTCAAATTTAATTTCTGACCTTTAATTGTACTGGTATTGATGGATCTTTTAATTGTCTTAAAGGTAATTAACAAAATTTATCGCCTTACATAAGAAAATTCTCGAGAAAACGACAGTTGAAATTTAGGGTAATATTGATAATTTTTGTCTGTTTATGGAAAGCGAATAGGCGTTTTCGATTGATTTATTTGCGCTGAATAGGAATCTGAGATCAAAAGTGGCAAATCACGTCAGGTTATTGTTTTTTTAATGTTTCTTTTATGGAGTCGTCCGCACCCCACTTAAAGAATCGCTGTAAATGCTTCAGAAACATTTGGGAACCAACTTTTTGGACTTAGGCAAAACCGCAAAGATTAAGATTTATTATGAGACCATTTTGAGGTTTCTAGGCCGATGGGTTAGGGTGGTATAAATTTGTAAAAATTACCAAAATAGCGTTGGTTTGCACTTTCCCTCAACTTTTTTGCGCGGAAGATTTTGGAGACCAGGATCGTTTTCAGGACAAGTAATTCTACCCAAAAGGCAATTTAAATTTCAATTTACAAAAGCCATTTTTCCCTAATATTATCAATATTTTACAATTTCCAATTGTCTGTTTTTCGAAAATGTTCTTATGTAAAGTCATAAAATATTTCCGATGTCATTTACACAATTAAAAGATCTACCAAAATCAGTTAAAAAATGGGGTTGCCATTTAAAAAAAGTGTCGATGACCTCAGAACTCAGTAACAATTATTAATGGTCGGAAATTGAACTTTTCGTAGAAATGTATCTATATTTTAATAATTAAAAATCGACGAATTTCAGGAATTTAAAAAAAAACAATCCGCCTCCGAGATTTTCTCATCTTTCCATACTTTAAGCGCTCACTGTATGTATCGAATGCTTCGAAGTACCTCCTCGTTTTTAAAAGTCGGTTAAAAAGACTAGCTTTGTTGAAAATAAACATGGTTATGTTTGTATGATTCACCTTCATTATTATAAAAAAATGTCGTATATTCACATATCTTTGCGAACAAAACCGCAGAGTTTTCAAATGTATGGTATTAGGGTCAAGTCCATCTAATTCCAGTGCACGTGTGCATGCAAAATTCGATGCATTTTAAGCAGCGGTATACGGATTTCGCAAAACCACTGTCCTTTCCAGCGTATTTGCAAAGTTTTTATTATATCACCTTTGTGTAAGTATGTTCTTACTTATTATTGTTATAGTATGTATACATACGGCATTTTTTGCGGTTCTATAATTCAAAAACTATTCAATAGATGTTGGTCTGCTTATTCTTGAATATTCCTTAAAATACAAAAAAAAAATCTTGGTGAAAGCCCGATCAAAATTCGTTGGGTAGTTTCTGAGTTACATGAAACAAGAAACTTAGGATGTAAATATATTTTTTCCGCGAGTGTACATACAAAACGAAACAATTCACGCGCATGCTTTTTATTCGGACGCCGCATCGCACAAAGTAGTACGTCACACATATAAACAAAACCTAGTCCGAACATGCACAGGATGCCCATAGCAATTTGAAATGTTTAATTATGATATTTGCGATTTATCCAACTTGAATTAACGGATGACATATATAGCGGAAGTTAAAGTCCGTTAATAGTTTTGAAACTTAACTTAATACGTTACCGAAAAATTTAACTTCGTTAATTAACGATTAACGGATTAACGCTTTTGTGTCCAACTTTGGAAAAATCCATAGTACATTTAAACACACCTTTAATAGTGCCGCGTTTCTTTCCAGTATTTTAAAAACTTTCCCGCACTATACCTACTGTATTGATTCGAGTTAATTGTTAGGACTCCATATTGCATGTCAGTTCTAAACGCAACCTTAGCTAAAAGTGCCTTATTTATAATAGTACCTACTGAAATATATTGGAAAATCAAGGATAAACTTCAAAGTTAAACCTCAAGATCAACCTCTCAAGGTCAAATCTAAAGCTTAAAGGTCAAGGTCAATGTACGTTCATGCGCAGAGCAGTTGCGGTGGTCCAGAACCGTCCGAACAACACTACTTAATAAAATTTTACTTCAACCTTTCAGTATACGAAATCATGGTTATCTACAGTTAAAATTAACAAAAGCTACATCTCAAATATAAAGTGAAAAGCTTAGTTGGGCGAAATTGTAAAGCGCTAACTTTATCAATCAAAATTACATTATGAATTCATGAGGCTAATATTTGAAAAGTCGAGGTGGTGGGAATGTGACGAATACTTACCAAAGGTCTGTAAACAGTTCAGTCATTTTCAGTCATGATTATTCGTTTACTTGACAGATTTGCATAATTCGTTCAGCTGGATATGCGTACCTACTCGGTCAAAATATTTCCGACGACGACGTTGAATATTAAATTTAAACTAGTCGGTTCACCGTGCACTTATTAACATGAGCAAATATTTGCAGTTTGAATATGAATTTGGCGGCGTGTATAGTGAATATAATAGTGTTAGGTATTCACATATGAAATGCAATATTTACATACCGAGCAGCGAGTTTCCAATATCGTAGTGAAAAGATTAAATATGTTAATGATGCTCGTGAATTCAACCGAATAAACTATTCGATTAGAGAATGCCATACCCTTATTTATGGAAAGATTTAACACCTATATACAGTGTGTCATTAGAGACGAAGTGGTCGATGTTTCCGTTATCTTAAGAGAAACAAAAAAGTATGTTTTACAAATGTTGTTTAGTTCATCATTTTCTACAACACAAAATTATTTTTATTTATTCAAGAAGTGGCATGTGGCTGAAAAAGTAGCCATTTTTTTTAAATTTAATAAAACTTCTAATTTAATTAAATATTAAAATTATCATTTATACACTGCTCAAAAAAAATAGGGGAACGCTTTTTTCGAAACCTGTAACTTTTTAAATAATAGTTCTAGGCAAATCAAATTTGGTATGCTTTAAGGGCATATATTTATGTGAAGAAAATTTAAAAAAAAAATAATGTTACAACCCTTAGTTACTTCTAAATTACACCTAAAAACGTAAATTAATAACGCAAAACAAAATGGAAATGACTGTCATAGTATCGATGACAGTCGGGTTTTCTGTGGATTGGTGAGGGATTGGTGTATATAGACGTCGTTCACCAGGACGTCTATATACACGTACTCGACCGTCCCGACGAGTTGAAATGTGGACTCGTCCGTAACCAGTACAGGCGTCCAGTGACGAAGTTGCAAATCGCTGTGATCCAGAGGACTGCTTTGAGATGCTGACATAGAGAGGAAAGGACAAGAAATCGGTCTTGATTTTGAGTCCTTTTTCGATTTCGACCTTGTCCAGCTCTTCTAACATATTGGCCAGTCTCCCGAAACTGATTCCATAAACGCTGAATAACAGAAGGGGAAACTCGAAGGTCCCTACTAACATGTCCAATAGAGTGGCCAAGCTGAATAAGGGCGACAGCACGAGCAACTTGCACTTCACTAAGATTCCTCATTTTACTTCTAATGACGTTTCTAATCAACGAAAATTGACAACTGAAGGCTTTCATATTAATTTACATTTTTAAGTGTAACTTAGAAGTAACTAACAGGAAGTGGGTAGATTTGGTCGTCGATCTGTGATGGTTTCGGCTGGAATCAGTATAGACAACAGAACTGATCTTGTTATGGTTCCTGGTAGACTAAATGCCATGAATTACATCGAAAACATCTTGGAGGACCATGTGGTGCCTGCTGCATATGGCGTCGGTCAAAATTTCATCCTAATGCAGGACAGTGCAAAGCCACATACCGCCGGCATCACCAGAAACTTTTTACGAACGAGGAATTCAGGTCATGCAATGGCCGGCGTTCATTCCTGACCTGAATCCTATTGAACATGTGTGGGATCAGCTTGGCCGACGTGTTAGCAAGCGCCCTAATCCACCACTAACTATACAGGAACTGACACAAGCCCTGATTGAGGAGTGGGAAAGCATACCCCAAGAATCTCTTCGCAGACTAGTGCGAAGCATGCCACGCAGGTGTGAGGAAGTGATTCGTGCTCGTGGAGGGCATACACTGACTGTCATCGATACTATGACAGTCATTTCCATTTTGTTTTGGGGTATTAATTTACATTTCTAAGTGTAACTTAGAAGTAACTAAGAGTTGTAACATTGGTTTTGTAATTTTCTTTACTTAAATATATGCCGTTGATGTATACCAAATTTGATTTGCCTAGAACTATTAGTTAAAAAGTGACAGGTTTCTAAAAACGTGTTCCCTTAATTTTTTTGAGCAGTGTATTATTTGTTATCATATATTATCATTTATATTACCCCAACTTTGAATTGGCTCTCCAGAACAATAAGCCCTTTTGAGTCAATTGACTATGACAGTAAGTAGATATTTTTGGTTGTCTTCTTTGTAATGAATATGAATCCGATCTCAAACATTTCTCAACACTTTTATTTTCTTATGCAAAACCCACCCAATTTCCTTAATTTTCTTTTTTTTTAAGTATGGATATTACTTCATTCCTGTGACATTTGAAATCGATGAATACATATCAACACGTGCCCCAAAGGGCTCAAATCGAAAATGAGTGTAATATATTAACATAAAAAAAATGGTGTTCATAGTGGTAACAAAGAACGATGTTTCATATTTCAAACTTACTAGTATGTAAGTACTTCTTAAAATCAAAATATGTTTAATCTGTTTATATAATCTAATATTTTATTAATGCATTAACAGAGATATTTAGATTTAGTACACAGCTCAACAGAGAAGGTATACATAGTACCTACGTAATGGTATATCATGTTGTTCTCATGTTACTACACAACATTCCCACATACAAATTAACAATCTGTTTACTGCTGTGCGTGTAAACCACTGACTTCTCATTGATTACCACCAATATCAAATAACTTAACAGCAAAGAAATATCGTATTAGAGCTGTTTTACACTACCGAGAATTATAACGAAAATAATAGCGAAAATAATAACCAAAAGTTTTGTCGATGAAAATCGGACGTGTAAAACCAATATTTTATAACGAAAATAATAGCGAAACTTATTGTGAGAAAAATACCAAACTTGCTCTATTCACCGTGAGATTATGCGCGATACCATGCGCACTTTGTACAATTTACGATCATATTGGTCTGCCCGCGCAGTTAACCACCTCAAAAGAGTGACAACAAACCAAGCGGAATCTGGTATTGTGCATGTATTGCCGAGAAAGAATCGTTGTTCTGTGAGGATTTATTACAGCTGCATTATGACGTCGTGGACCCGTGCCAAAGTGATGGTTTTAATTGAGGAATACAGGAAATGGCCTAATCTATACAAATCGAAGTCAGGAGTTACAAAACAAATTTCAGTTGTTGAAGCAGAAAGCTGCCAAAGAATCTATCATGCTTTTCTTCCCTTCCCTTGTTAGAAATAGAACCAATGATAGTAATAGATAGGTTATGTTTATTTACTCCAACTTTTGGTTACAACCGCGTATATCAGAAAATCTGCTATAGTACGCATGCGCATGACTACATTAATAGCGAAATCAATTGCCGTGTGTCAAACAACTTTTAACTATCGTTCGAAATTAATTTGCCAATATTTCTCACCAAAATTATAGCGATAATTTTAGCTATTACTTTCGTTATAATTCTCGGTCGTGTAAAACAGCTCTAATACAGCATACATACACAGATACAATTTGGCGAAACTAGCTGAACATATAGACAACTACCACTCCTATTATTCAGTGTTTTATTTTCATGAACGTGATAAGCTAGTCATAATAATATGGTGAATACCTATATTAATTTTTTTCCTAATTGTTATTATTTTTCCTTTATTGTTTTCGAGGTACAAGGTGTTAAATATTACTGATCGAATCAACTTAATTAATATAACTTCTGGGACTGTGGACACTAATTTGTAACAAAGCTGATCCTTTGTAAACAGTCGCTCACTATCAAAAAAAAAAATTGAAAATATTCTGATGCAGTCCTTGTGTTGGTGTGTGGTATGTGTTATGTGTTGGCGTTTTCCCGATTTTTCCAAATTACGAAGAATTGACGCTGTTTTTGCCCCGTAAATTTCATTCGTTTAACTTTAGCAATTAATTACTCTGGCAATAAACCATAGATTTCAACGAATAAAAAGTAAAATCACTTGCGGAATGCTAGCTTTTAATGTGCATTTCTGTAAAATGATCGGATTAGTGGTTGACCCACAAAAATCTATATTATGCAATGCCAGCAATTCCGTTATTAGAAGAGCTAGGATGATGAAGTATCGATCATACGTAATAAATCATATGTTTAAAGTTTATTACAAAATCATTGTTTATCTTGCATTTTCCCTACAAAAGATTGTGTTGAAGCATTTGTTGAAGCATCTCATGATCGCCTCAATTCACGCGGCGCTCTTCGGTCTTTGGTGTGGTGCGGAGGAAGGGATCGACAGCGATGCTGCCGATAGTGCGGGATCGCACGATGCATTAGCATTAGTGACTTGGTGAACAGTGTTTACGGACACAATATAACGAAATTGTTATAAGTTTCAATATTTATATAAATAAATCGGGCGTACTTTTTAAATACTTTTCCCGTTTATCAAGCAAACTTAATTTAGTATTCACCACTAATCGGAAAATCTGCTAACTCCATATTCTACAAGTCCACAAAAATGGACTCGGATGTACTGACCGCTCTGACCGATGTGCGCAAAACATCGTTCACGTTTATTTCGGTCTTCAAAATTAACAAATAGTCGGAATGCTATTTAGTTCAAGGGATCTGTATGGCAGTAGATAAGGATTATATGCATGATAACTGCGTTGTCGTGTTAACATTCGATACTGATGTATCCGCTTCCATCAAAATCTTGTTTAGAACCTTGTTATATAAAAACTGAAGAAAACAAAAACGCCAATCGCTGGAAGAGACTCTAGATGCAATCTGAACAGAAATTGAAATTTTTTAGTGGTTTAGGAGACAAAATCGGAAAGACGACCGTTAATTTATAAATGCATAAATCGGGTACATGTTTTCACTTCTCTCGCGCTCATGTTTACACCGAGAGCCAAAAAAATTTGATAGTCATCCAACTTGTGTAGAAATGATTGAGGAGTATGACACACTTTATTTCAATTGCGAAAATTGTGTATTGTGTAATAAACTTTAAACATATGAATTATTGGGTAGCCTAAGTCTATATTTCATTATTCTAGCTCTTCTAATAACTGAATTGCTGACATTGCATGATATACCTAGCTTTTTGTAGGTCAACCACCAATCCGATCGTTTTACAAAAATGCACATTGAAAGCTAGCATTCCGCAGGTGATTAATAAAATTCGTTGAAATCTATAGATTATTTCCGGAGTAACTAATTACTAAGGTTAAATGAATGAAATTTACGGGGAAAAGCAGCGCCAATGCTTCTTAATTTGGAAAAATCGGGTAAACGCCAACATATATAGCTTTCTAATTTTTATGAGTTGTGGCATATTAATCAAGGACAACACCAGAATTTTTAAAAAAAATTTTGCCCCTATATTTGCGAGAAAATCGACGTTGAAAGAGTGGGCATTATATATGGCTACGATAGTACACTACTCGCCATTCACACCATTTGCTTCATTTTGGAATTGACATTTCATGTTCATACTTGTATGTGTTACATGAATAAATGTTATATATCTATCTATCTCTATAACTCTGGTCCGCACGCATCCATTCGAACGAATTCAAATCAAACCATCCGCGTGGATGCCGTTAATTAGAGCAGATAGATGATTCGGTCAATTCGTTGGGATTTAATCTGTTTACTCACATTAAATTCACTCACATTATGTCAATATCATCACACGAAAGCTGAATACACAAACTAAAGGACTACTAACGGAGACTACTGACTGCAAATGCATCAACCAGCATGCACGTCATAATGATAGCTGTTTTCATATGTTTTTTTTAATGGCAGCTACATGCTGAATCACAGGGTTAGTCTCGTGTATCTGCTGCAAAAAGTGTGTAGCGAAATGTGCGGTCTGTGACAACACCATGATACAACCCTGTACAATATGTGTACAGGGATAACAAAGTGTCTGTTTTTCTACTAGTCCAGTCAGGTAGGGATAGTGGTTATCTGGTATGGCAAACACGTACATGCAAATGTATGTATGCACACTCAGACTGACAGAATTTGAGATCAAATCACACTAAATATTTACATTTCCTTAAACTATAATATACGCTTTACAATATCACAGGATCTACAATTTTGTGTTTAAAACAAAAGTATTGCAATAATATTTGGGAAATGGAAGCAGAATGTTAAAAAAAATCTTTAGTGTACCCCCCACCTCTTGTTTGACGCCACAAGCACTTTGCCTATGAAATGAAATAACTTACAAATGTTTAAAGTTATTTTTCGATTTCATAGCTTACACATCAACATTTTGATAAGTTAGTTGAAACTTCATTCATAACCATTTTACGTCATAGAATCTTTTTAATTCCCCAGGTTTAAAAAAAAAACAAGCCGTTGCAAGAAAAGCTACTTAAGCACCATTTTCACATTTAATAACCCTTATTTCTCGTTTACATTTGTCAAATTTGTCCATTTAAAAATATTACATAAAACACGCATTTCATCACATTTGATAACCAAATAACCAGCAAACATGAGGGCAAAAACTTACCGTTTCCGAAATATGACGTTATTATAATAAATTAATGTTTTTCTTTTTTTTCAAAAAAATCTTAAATCGTCAATATGGGTATCAAATGAATGCTCGTGTCAAGGGGGTTCAGAAAATACCAAATATGCAATAAAATAATTGTTTGCGGTATCAATCAATTCTAGTATACCTATTGTTTTAGTGTAGTCGGTTTTCCTTTTCTGAAATAATCACTAGTATAAATAATAAATATTGGCGGGAAAAGCTAGTATTTCATAAATAATTTTATTTGATGTTTGTCCGAGTGTATCACAATACAATATGCAAACATAAACACTACGCAAATATAAATATTTGTGTGGAGTGAAAACAGTAACGTCCAAATAAATGTTCCCATAAGTCGCTTTTACGATTATTTTGTGCAACTGTAATACGATTTACAATCAGTGTTTTTGATTTGAATAATCCATTCGATACCAGCATCTGTTTAAATATCCTACTACGCTCCTTAAATAATTTAATGATGCGTTAAATTTATTAATATTGTATTAATAATATTAATTAATATATATTAATATATTAATATACGAAAGATTGAATATAAAAACGACAAGATTTACGTCGTTTACTAACACATGACCTTGTAGCAGTGAAGCCAACATAGCACGAAAAATACAATATTGCGTAGAACTGTTAACAGGAGAAAAAGACAACACGGTACGCAATTCCACCAAATAGGAATATATTGAATGGCGTGACCCAAAATTCGACTTCGTATGTAAATAGAATCCTCATATATGTCGTATTGATTCCGCTTGCGATAAATAGAAATTGTACAACTGCGAATACCTTTTTATTACCTAGATAACTACTATAGGTCCCATACAATCTATACCAGGGCTTCTCAAAGTCGGTATGGATTGTAGCGACCCCTCGTGTGGTCAAAAAAAATTTTTTGGGTGTCGCGGTAACATCTGAAACAAATCATAGAGGTGTCCAGAGAAACGTTGGCAAAGGTGTGCATCATGCTGGCTCCTGGCATAACATACGAGTCGGAATAGCTGGGGCGCGCTTACGAACGTTGTGACATTTGTACAGTTCGTGCAAGTAAAAATGCGAAGGAAAGTATCTTAAGAATTCCTCTTGCGTGTACAAAGTTGTTCTAACGTGCAATGATTAACTATCATAGCAGTTATGGGCTTCCATTATATGTTTGTGATGGACGGGTGGTTAAATTTGTCAACTGTTAAACCTAGAAATAATATTGTGAAAGCTGTAGATTCTGCAGTACCTGTTTCATCCAGTATTAACAAATGTGGGCATATTATACATTTAACAAAAAAGAGGAAATACAATGGAATTTTGTTCAATACGTTTTTCCGATAATAATAAAGATAAGCGAGTGTGTGTGGTTTGTAACTAATGCTTGGCTATAGTAAAAGTATGAAACCAGCTAAATTAAAATACATCTTCACATAAAATATGCCTTATTTGGTAATAAGCCTGTTCAATTTTTTAAAGGCTGTTGCAGTCCTCGCAAATGTTTTTAAATGCATGTTCGTGTTGATAAAAAATACTTAAGAGCATCTTATGAAGCCGCTTACCTAATCGCAACTGCTAAAACACCTTACACAATTGGTGAAGAATTAATTCAGCCAGTTGCGATTAAAATTACTGAAATTATCCACGGAAAAAATATGCAGACAGTTAAAAAACATTTTCATATCAAATGATAGAGTGCGTACACGAATTTTGGAAATTAGCAAAGATCAGCGAGAACAACTAATTATCATAATAAAAAGACAGTCAAAAATTTGCAATTCAGCGGATGAATCTATTGAGATCATAAAAATCGCACAGCTTTTGGCTTATGTTAGGTATTGTTATGACAACAGTGTTCACGAAGATTTACTTTTTTGTCGTTCGTCAGATGGACGTACAACAGGTGGGGCAATTTTCCAAAATGTTAATGATTTTTTCGAGGAAGTAGGACTAGAATGGAATAACTGTGTTGGAGTTTGTACAGACGGTGCAGCGGCAATGACAAGACTGAAGACACATACATATCTGGATTCCATGCTAAAGTGTTTTGTTTTTTAATTCATTGCATGATTCATCGAAGCATAGAAGCACATGCAGCTAAACGAATTGTAGTGATTTAAATGCCGTATTAAAAGATGCAGTTAAGGTAATAAATTTCATTATAAATCGTGCACCTAGTAGTCGTTTCCTTGTAAATTTATGAAGCCCAGATATAGCTTCCGATTTCAGCACACTTCTGTTTCATACAGAAGTGCGATGGCTGTCAAAAGCGCAAGTGTTGAGGCGGCTATTGGCATTAAAAAATTAAGTTATGTCATTTCAATCTGAAAATAATTCAGAATATGAGAATTTGTTTCATAACGAAAATTGGGTATGTAAATTATTTTTTTTAACTCATTTTCGAAACTGATCGCTCTAAATATGTCTTTCCAAGGGGAAATCAAGAACATTTTTACACTCAAAGACAAAATTCAGGCGGTGATAAATAAATATATATATGGAAACTTAAATGGAAGATAACTCTTTTGAAATGTTCTCATATACTGAGCATTTTCTTGTCGATACCGAGTTGAGCTTTAATTTGGTTAAGCAGACTTTTGTTAATTGAGCATTTGGTTGACTAGAAAGAAATTTAGAAGAAATACTTAGTGCCGGAATGGGACCACAATAAATCAGATTGGATTCAAAACCCCTTTGTTGTCAAACTTGAAATTGTAATTAATATATAATTTTTATTTTTTAACAAAAGATAAAATAATAATTAAGAATGTTAGTAGTAAATTGCACTTATAATTTTGAATGGGGTGGTTGAAAATTGAGTGGGGTACAAGTGAGTCGCCGATGAAAAAAATTTTGAGAAGCCCCGATCTACTCCAGGAGTGGAGTTGGTGGGGGTCGCCGACGACCTAGCACTAATAGCAACCGGTAAAACGTGTGCTGAGGTCCAAGATAGAGCAAACGCGGCAATCGCTCGCATCGTGGAGTGGTTAGAGGAGCACCGCCTTGAGTTGGCCGCAGACAAAACAGAAGCGGTAATGCTCTGCGGCAGACGAAAGCAAGACCCAGTTGAGCTTTCGGTAGGCGGAGTGACGATCAAGCCCCTGCGAAGTGTAAAATACCTGGGAGTGCACATTGAACAGAATCTCAGGTACAAGAAGCACATAGACGAATCGGCCGCAAGAGCAGAAAGGACGACCGGAGCGCTACTCAGGCTCATGCCTAAAATAAATGGACCCCGAGCGAGTAAGAGGAGAATCCTAGCATCGGTGGCGGAGTCAATAATGCTGTACGCTGCCCCGGTCTGGGTGGAAGACCTAGCGTATGCTAATAGAAGGGAGAGGCTGCTTAAAGTGCAGCGAAGAGCAGCCATCGGGGTGTCGTCGGCATACCGAACAGTCGCGACAGCGGCTGTTCAGGTTGTCGCCTCACTAGTCCCGATACACCTAAAGGCGGATGAACGAGCTCGAAAGTACCTTCAGACACCCCAAGACCGAGTGACAAGAAGGGAACACAGAAACACGACGCTCGAAAGATGGCAGACGGAGTGGGACAACGCGGAAGTCGGCCGCTGAACCCACAGCCTAATACCCAGAGTGGCAGACTGGGTAAACAGAAAGCATGGTGAGGTTACATACGAGCTCACACAGGCGCTCACTGGACATGGTTGTTTCGGGACGTACCTCCACAAGTACAAGAGGAGAGAGCGTCCGGAATGTGCGTATTGCGGAGGAATGGACACACCAGGCCATACGCTCTTTGAATGCAATCAATGGGAACAACTGAGAAGGGCGTGCCCGTACGAGGAAGGACTGACAGAAGAGAAGATGGTGGAGGAAATGCTGAAGGATCCAGATCAATGGAAACACATCTCCGAAACCATAAGAAGAATCCTCCAAGAAAAGGACAAGGATGACAAACGTCGGGAAGCAACAGGACCTCCCGCCCCTTAGTGGATAAGGGACCGAGACGGGCCTGGGGACAGAACAGAAAAGATGGAACAAAGCTGAGATAGCGCCTGGAAAGCCGGCGCAGGAGAGCTCCAGGAAAGACCGGAGCGAGAGAAGGATAAGAGTCCAGGAAAGCCGGACCATCAAGACTTCAGGAAGTCCGAGGTCAGGGAGGGACAGCTGGAGTACCGCAGTCCCAGAATAATAAAGAACGGAGTGAGTGTCCCCGAAAATAGCGGACGTAATCGTCAAACAAGTCCTGGTGGTAACGCGTGAGCGCGTATGTAGTGCGATGTCAAAAAAGCGGCGTCGTAAAAGCATTCCCCGCGTCGCGCTGTGCGCGTTTCGTTTTTCGCGACTGGTGCGCGATAGGTGCGCGGGCGGTGCATAGTGCGCGTGAACGCAATGTAGAGGACACATGAATATGTGCTGCATGTGTAGTTTGGTAGTTTAGCACTTAAGAGAATGTTAGATAATAATTAATAAAATGCATGTTTAGTAGATAGTGAGTAGTTGTAAGGCATGTAGTTAGCGTAGGTGGTTGTTTTTAGTTTTTGGTTTTTGTTGTGATTAAAGGTTTTTACCCAAACCCAAAAGAGCGAAAGGGAAAACTTGATTTTTCAATTGAAATCAAAAATCAGATTAAAGAAGATGTCGCTGTCGGCTGAATGCTTCGGTGATACCCGACAGCGGGGTGGAGGCGGGATCTTCAATCCCTTCCGCTCTTTAAAAAAAAAAAAATAGAAGCCCCCGATCTATACAACAATGTGACAAATCTCCGGGGTTAAGTAACTTCAGTAATGTTTGCCCAATTTTAAATATACTTTGAGGACATTGTAAATAAATTAATTATTAAGTATCATGCATCGATGCTAGTTTTTTTCATAAGGGATTGGTCGGGTGACCTGGCGGACCACCTAATGAGGACCTTTTGTGTTAATTTTAAAAACGCGTTAAACATGGTTGCAAAGCATTTTCAATATTATATTATAATCTGTAAAAATTCAATACAGCTTCCATAAGAAATAAAAAAAAATATCGTCCAACTAAAGCTATAGAGGACAAAAACATTAATCGACAAGATTTAAAAATTCTGCATAGCGTCTGCATCAGTTTTGTCACGAAACCGCTGATGGAAAATAATTACCAAGAGGTTAATTCGTCATGTGACCGCAACGTAGGGGCAATGACATTATTCAAGTGTCAACCTATCTCCGGGCAAATTGCCAATTATATCCCTGTAAACAAAGAGTGGGGGCTTTCACCTGTTTGCGACCTTACTGTGTAATAAACGGGCACGTCATCGTACTTTACCGATAAATGGCCTGAATAAAGTTTCGAATTTTACCGAAACTTATTTCATGCTTTCAATCACAATATGCAAACAGATTTCTTTAGCAATATTGAGAGTTCTCGTCCATCATATTTTATAAACCAATCTAAAATGAAATTAAACTTTTACCACCCTCCGACGTAGAATTACATTACCAATAAAATTGTTAAAGCGGATTTTCAAATGGCAGTTTATTTCTAAGTTCTACTGAACGCCGTTCTGTTCTTGATCGCCGTTCACGGTAATTGGGTTTTTCACAACCATTTATGTAGCTGTTCGACTAACATCTAATATCATAACGCTTTCGTTTCCTTATAAACATTAAAAGCACGATGGTCTAAATAGTATTTTAGGCTAGCCGCACACCAAAGAGATGCAAAAGCGTTCCCAGGTATTTATATGTAGACCCGCACACTAAACAATCATTTTTAATTTATACGCTCTAGACCCACTGCTATTTGTGCTATTTGTATGCATATTTTTAACATATTAAATGTCACATTTGACCAGGGTTGCAAGACATCCATATTTGAGACCCTTTAAGACCATTTTGAAGTGTCTAACCTTAAGGCTCCCGTATCCTACGTTGAAAACGCGCCGATACACCACTCAATAATTATTGTTTAAATTGTGAAACTATAGCAACTATTCGATTGAATAGGTCCTTACGCAACTGCGTCCACAAAGAATTTCAATATTTATGCTAATTATACTTGCAAATTTTAGTGTTAAAAAAAACTAAACTACAAATATAGAATTGCTTTTTGGTCTTACTGGCGTATGATTATTGTGTACTGTAATATATTATAAAAATACATTAAATGTTACTTATAACGATGGGATGTAGCTTTTAGTGAACGTAACTAGAATACCGTTCTGGGAGAGTTTTAGTCTGTTGGCATTGGAAAATAGTTCGACGGTCTGTGGATAGATGGCGCTGTTTCAAATTGAAAATGTAAATACAATATAAATAATTTATTTAGATATAACCTAAAGTACACTAAAAATCGGTAATACTGAAAACAAGACGTAACATAAAGAATGCCACTTTGGATTTTTTGTGTTCGTGTTAAGTAATATAAATCGTAGCTGTCGTCCTATTTGCATTTGAAGGTCGTTTAAAGCTGTTTTTTTTAATACAAGATGTAGGAATACCAAGGTCTATAAAGTAGTAAGGTTATCCAGAAACGAGATTTCTCAGTTTGAGGGGTAAAGGGAGATCGTGACGTCACTAGAGTCGTGCGCTGCCACCAATTTGAATGCTTATTTTGTTGTATGATTTAGGTTAAGTAGGTGCATAATTATATTGAAAAATAAATGCATCTTTATTGTGATCATTTTTAAATGATTAGGATGGAAAAAAATGATGAATGTGATTATCACAACATGCTATTTCAATAATTTGTTAATAATGCTGAATAAGTACATTAGTATGTAATGTATGTCCGATTAAAGAAATGTGTTGTGCTAAACCAGATCTCTGCAGTTGGAATCAAAATTTAGCAGAAATTCAGTGAGTGGAGTCAACCTACAAACAGTCAAGAGCCGGAGTTGGTGGTATAACGGCAACCACATATTTTTGCAACCATGCAAATTGGGGGTTGAAACACTAAAATTATCAGAAATTGAAGTCAAATGTTTGGTTTACCGACTCTACAGATAAATAAATAGAAAAACTATAACTAAATCCGTATTGGTAGTATTGGTACAACTTGCTTATTAAACCACTCATTGGCTTGTCCTGATTACAATATTTGGTTAGAACATACGTACAAAGAAAAAATAAAAAATCAGTAAGAAGCTTTATTGTACAAATTTTCTCATCTTTGTTGTAATTTTATTTTTAATATCAGCTACTCTTCGTTAAATATTTAGATTTTTTTGCTGTTGAAAAGTAAAATTTAAAAAAATTTATCCGTACATATATTCTTTGCTCGACAAAAGCTTTCAAAACTATGGTATCAATAATTGGATCTTGTTTTAAAAGTTCTCTTCTTAATTTACTGCTAATTCTTTTCGAATTATTAATCCCATCCCCCGTAAGTCTTTCGAACTTGCTAATTCATTTTATTAAACAAGCGTTTAAATTCTTTCGACGATTTCTTAGGCCGTCAAAAGATAAATGACGTATCCAGGATGGAAGGGAGTATGGGTGCTCTTGCTGGTCTTCGTATGAGTAATGTCCCAATTGTGGATGAGTTATGCTTTAAACTTTGATCACGTGGAAAAGTAAAATATGATATTGTTAATCCAATGTTGAAATGTTATACCTCATACCGCAACCCGGTACGGAGCAAACCATAGGCATCTAAAATTGATAAATGATTTAGAATAATGTAATTACCAATATAAATTAATATCTTACCTTTACTAACTTAATTAGTACTTAAAATATTACACTAAATAACAACTAAAAACGTAAACCTATCAACTATTGAATATAACAAGAATATTGAACTATTGGATATAAATACAGAATAACGATTAAACAAGAACAAAAACAACGTTTCTAATTAACTAATAAAACAATAACGACGTGAGCTGACAATAATTAAACGTATCTTTGAACAAACTTAACGGGCGATGCAAGCGACGTGATGCGAACTGCCAAGTGGCCTGGACTCTAGTGACGTCACGAATATAGAGCATATAGGGATCTGAGGGGGGTATATAAAGTGGACTATAGGAAACATAGCAAGCTGGATAACCTCTCTCTTTATAGACCTAGTAGGAATACTAACTTAAAAATCTGTTAGTGTAATCAGGGAAAAATGTCACAAAGAAATCTTTAACTTCGAATCAAACTAAATTCAGATAAACGACCTTCAAACTCAGTTAAGTGTCTACGAGTTTTTAAAAATCACAGCTGAACTGTAAAATAGTTTCCGATCAAAATTTGTTCAAAACAAAAACCCCGTTGATAGTTTAGTCACAAATCCCCTTTCTTCGGAGCAAAGCTGATACTATATAATTATACTGTCATTGTAAAGTATAGGCTATACGACAGCTAAATAATCATACGTTAAAACAAAAATCAGTCAGCATTTTATTAGTATTTTTCTGCCTTTGATTTTTGACATTCTTTTTTGCTGCTGAATTTTACGTAAATAGTAAACAACACACAATTTTTATTTATTTCTATATTTATGTAGATAATTATTAATCATATCGACCCATGCAATAAAGACTATCCTAACAAACTAAATGTAGTTACTATAGTCTTCGTTGCATGGGTCGATATACCTTCCTAGCTCAAGGTGGCAGATTTTATTACATTTAAATTGCACAAAGAATTCTCTTTTCTATATGAAAAGGTTTTACGGTAAGAATCATTTAAAACATAAATTGCCCCTCAAGACTGCGTAATAAAATATTGAAATCTTCCAGTTGTGTCGAGCAACAAAAAACGACGAATGATACGATCTCCTTTGTATGGCGTTATTTCGGAATGGGCTGCTGCGTTAAAGGTATGATTAGACAAGTCATTTTACGGAGAGCAAAGGTAACTACGTTATGTAATACAACACAATTTGAGTTACCGTCTAATCGTACTTAAGGATATTTAACACAGACCATCTCTGATCTAAATTTAAATAAGCCGCTAATGACATATCGTGTATTCAGACTAAAGTATACAGAGCTGCTGTCCTTGGATGGTATCGTAAAGTTCTATATGGAAATGGAGTACCTTAAACAATATTTAATTAGAAAATATGAAAACCAGTGAAATTGTCTACGTACCTATCAATAAATCCCTAATAAACAAATAATCAATCAATATTCATTTTGAGAGACACACTCATAAATAAATCGCTCTCGAAAAAACTGCTTACAATAACGAACATAACCCTATATTGAGAAGTAGATAACCTCTTATTGGATTGGTATTTTCCGTGGTTGTCATGGTTACGAGAAATTGTATACGGTTAGATATTTGTGGTGGGGTGGATTCTTGCCGCAAATTAAAATATACGGGATAATTCTAGATTTGGTAGTTGTGTCGCCATCTACATCTAGTAAAACTTTGGTCGGAAGCTCTGGTGAAAAGAGCGGCAACTCAACGTTTTGAATGGGGGATACGGGAGCCTTAATAAAAAGCTCTCGAGTCCGCATTCGTATTCAACGCAAAGGAATCCATTGAATTTATTCTTTCTATTCACAAAATCTAAACCACAGATTTATTAATTTATGATTTATTTAACAAAGACGTTACGCCAGTTTTTTATACAGCCTGTATGATCAGAAAGAAAAACAATAAATAAATACAAATACATATTTGCTCTGTATCTATCCTCTAATTAATTATTAACATTAAATGTAACCAATAAACAATTAAGTGTAAATGGTTGTACTTCACTGCAATTTAATTTAGCTCTTTTTTGTTGTGCACTTTATATATGCACCATATATTAGCAATTTATTAAAGATTGTCAGCACGGTCTGATAGTGCTATTAATTTAGCAAAAACTCAACAAATTTTAAATATATATTTGCGAAGAAAAACTGAAATGTCCTGCGGACCTTCCAAAACCAATAATATTTATTGAATATCTATAATTTATTATTAAAATATTTGCTTGGTATTAAAGCAACAATGTTAAAACAAAAAAATGTGACGTGGCCAGGCACACGACTATCATACTAGTAGAGGTAGCAAGCCGATTCGGGAACCTCCTCCATGACCTTGACCTTGTACCCAAGGTACTCAAGGTCAAGGTCATGGAGGAGGTTCCCGAATCGGCTTGCTGTTGAAAATGAGTAGTCCTCAAATCAAGGTCAACAAGAAAAATGAGGATGTTCCCAAACCGGCTCCTCCTCAATCTTAGCCTTGAGGTCAAAGTATTCAAGGTCATAGAGTAGGTTTCCGATCAGTTTAACGTTAAAAATGAGTAGTCCTCAAATCAAGGTCAATATTAAAAATGAGGATGTTCCCAAATCGGTTCCTCCTCAATCTGAGCCTTGATCTCAGAGGAGGGTTCCGAATCGGCTTGATGTTAAAAATGAGTAGACTTCAAAACAAGGTCAATGTTAAATGAGGATGTTCTCAAATTGAATACTGATTGATGACATTGTTCGCGTATAAAAGGTATTGTGGGAGTTGTGGCGTACACAGTATAACAGCAGCAGCGAAGCAGTGAAATAGTGAAGCAGTGGAAAAGTAAGGTTTGTAAGCTTGAAGAAACGTAATATCAATAGAAACGAATATTTTAGTGTCAACACCGCCAATACAAGCTGTAGGACCGGGGGGTGGCGTACTTGATGCTCCAAAGAAGATAAGGAGAAAACGTAATAGTCATGCACAACCAACGAATTTATTATCAATGTTTAATGGATCGCAAAAGGAACAAGTAGAGTTCGCAACACTTAACCCATTAGATCTTAGCATGGCCAACGTGAATGATGTGAAAGTGCAACCAACACCTAGTACTGATGGATCCGGTGTGCAAAACATGATGCAAGAAGTGACCGTATATGACCTCAACGAGCTAAATCGAACAATCCCAAAACCGTTTCTTTGCCAACATGTGTACTCTTTGAACAAGAGTAACACAAAATTTTTAGCTGTAGGTTTTAAAATGGAATCAGCTTTAGATCCAGCAGTTCGGATATTTGGAAGGGGGCGACAAAACGTAACCTTTACGGTAGAACAGTGGAACGAATTTGTGAAACATGAACAAATAATTACACAATATTTAATGAATATGCAAACTCAAGAAGTGTGTCCTTCAATGCAAAATATGGGTTTTAGAATTACCTGCGAATGGATAGAGCACTATATAAAAGTGCTGAAAATTCATCATGGGGAAGAATGGTTGTATTTATCATTGGATGGACTGAAGGAAATGTGGCAACATAAGGAAATAATTCGTACTCGTTTGGCATACTTAAAAGCTCTAAACATGGGCAGTTATTATAATCAGATTTTGAGTAGAATCGCTTGCATGGATGGCGATATACTGACCAATTTATTGGTAACAATGAATGGTGAACTTTCTGAACAATTTTGTACCATGAAGGAATTCATGACTCTTGGATTTGAGAAGATCAAGTTTGATTGTGAAATACGTCAAATGTTCTTACCTTAAACAAGAACAATAACGCATTGTAGCTGTAATGTAATGTAATGTAATGTAGTTGTAAGTTCATGTATTAATGAAGCATTGATAATAAAGTCATAGTGGAAAGATAATGTGTAATTTATTGAATCGTCAAATATATCTCAACTGATCCATGCAAAGATTTTTATTAGATTGACTATGTTCAATAAATTGATGCCTTCATTCCACAATTATAGATATCAGTTATTGGATTCATCAAACATCGTAAATATTCATACTTAGGTTGATTTAGCGATAACAAACTTCATGTCATTAAATTAATCAGGTTTCATTTATTGAATGAAAGTGCAATGGCAATGTTGGGGTAATGTTCATTTTTATAAAAAAAAAAATCTAGAAAACAGTGTAAAAAGTTTATTTTTTAAAATTTGTTTCGAACATTTTCTTTTTCTTATTATTTAAGAGCTGTAACAAACTCTGCCACACACTGCGTATGACATTTAAGTCGTCCTGAACTGTGTCAATGAGATCATCGAGATCTCTCACACAACAGTTCAGAGACGACGCGACCTCCGCATTCTTTAACTGCTTCAAATACAACAAATATGAAGCGTATTTGTGCATATTCGAATCAATTATGCCAATTACTTGCCGGTAGGAATCATCATTCCTTTCCAGGAATGATGCCTTCATGCTGGCAATGCATTGCTGCATATGAGGTCGATGCCATACATCAGTATCCAGGAGAGTTTGTTGCAGCGTAGGAGATGGCGTACGTTCCGATCCAATCCCAACAACGGTCACAGTAGCATCGGGTCGAGCGTCGAAAGGTGAGCGCAAGAGTCGATCTTCTAAAATGGTGACTTTTCTCACCACACCTTCCGACGAAGCGTCAACATAAGGGCTCAAAACCATTGGAGGACTCAACCCTTCGACAGATGCCGGTGTATTCGGCGCCGTCAATGGTTGAGCCTCGTATGTTCGCGGCCCCTCCGCTTGCACTGAGACTACTGGACCTTTGGAAGGATTGAAACCCTTCGTCACCCGCTGCTTCAACTTCTTAACCGGAGGTTGGGCAGCAGTTGCCGATAAGAATATTACATCTTCATCCTCTATCTCCTCATCGCCGGTTTTCTTCAACCCCAAACGGGCCAACCGCATGTTTCGCAACACTTCGGCTGATCTCATTCGGGGCTTCTTTGAAAATTCCGGCTTCTGGGAAGGTCCCGGCTGAGGTGCAGACATCGCCTGCTCACACGGCTCCGGCATAGCCATCACCTGCCCTGACCGCTCCGGCTGAGGTACCGGCACGTCCTCCGGCTGCACCTGCCTAGATGGTTCCGGCAGAGGTGTAGATGGAGCAGGTGTAGATGGAGGCATACTTGGTGGCTCCGTGTTCAGGAAATCCACCATTTCCTGGCTAATCAAGGCTGGACCCAAATCATGGCTGGTTGAGAAAGACATGGCTAAGGAAAAACATACATTCTAAGAAGCTACTAATTAATAGTCATGCTAGAACTTACCGTTGGTTGTTGGTTGGTGGTTGCTGGTTGCTGTTTGCTGAGGAGGTACTGGAAGCACTGAAGCTGGTGATGCTGTACCTCAATTTATATCCACTCATGGTGGAAGAGAATTCGGTGGGAGTTGGTACCAATCCCATTTGGTGCGGATGTATGATGTAATCTTTAGTGGAATGTAAGCGTTGGTTTTTCCATTGCGTCAAACACCGTCTGACCTTTAGCGGATTTTAATTGCCGGGTATTTCCATTGCTTTAAACACCGTCCGACCTTTAGCGGATTTTAATTGCCGGGTATTTCCATTGCCTGAGGCACTGTTCTTTTACACGCCTTCGCTTACCTTGAATGAGTCTCAAACGTTTCGTCTTATGGATGTTTACAGGAAATCAAGTCCTATGTCTAGTTGGTCTAGTGGATATCAAGCATGCCTTGTGTTCGGGATTTTCGGTTTCGATTCTTGCCTTGGACAATTTTTATTTTCAGGTTCATCATCTTATAGGTTACATTCAACAGCCCCCTTCATCCAGATGATTGCAAGGAACGTCACAGGAGTTGGACCGGAAGTGGGTGGAGTCAAACCGGAAGTAAGTGCATTTCACCCCTCCCGGGAGGGGGTTTTGGGGGGGGGGAGGGGGGGGGGTGGGTGGGCGGCCGGGGGGGTTTGCCCCCCGGACCCCCCATTGGGGGGCTGCGCCCCCCAAACCCCCCCAGTGATCGCCCCGCCGCCGTTCCGCACCTGCATTTTACTGCCCCACTAACTTTTCCATTGCTATTGATCACCGACCGACTTTTAACCTCACAGCAGAATTTTTTCAACCCAACCCCTAACCCAACCCAGCACGATTTACTGTGTAATTTTAATTGAAACGATTTTTTTACATTTTCAACTTTTTCTTTATTGCAGTTCCGTTACATTGTATAACAAATTTCTAACACTACACTCATTACTGAACGGTTGTCCATTCAATTTATTGCAGTATCTCATTACAACTTCAATATTTAAACATTTTCAATTAGGAGTGTCAATTCCAACGCAATGATCACTTCGATAATTCTCATCGTAATATGGAAGTTTTCTTCGCAAACTTTCATCCTTCTGATATCGGTTTGGTAGCTTCTCCCATATTTGTACCAATTCATAACAATACACCCTACTTCTTATAAATGGCAATGGAATGTAATTAAAATCTTCTTTTGATAGAGGTATGAAAGATCCGTGACTTTCATAGGAATTCAACACTTCCGCACTTTTATTCACCACATACTTCACAATTCCAAATTTCAGCAGAAGACTTAAAACCATTTTCATCACTGACATCTTCGCACGTTCCTTATCCCGCAGACTTTCTACTATTAGTGATTTCCTTCAATTCGCAATCCGCATTTAATACGTTACCAACCATTATGAATTCAGGAGGGGGGTGAGAAAAGGAAGGGTATTAATGAAACTCAAACTCACCTACATGCTTTTTATTATAAAAAAAAAAATTATTTAACAAAACTCTTCTTTATCATGTACAATTGCATCACAATATATTTTTAGTGAATAAACATTATTGACTGCACAAACGCATACATTCTTTTCATGAAATGAACACATTGGAACTTGTCTCTCAATTCGACAACTATTTGAATTATCCAACGTTTCAACGATCGCTTTATTTGAAACCAATTGCTGTATGTACTTGGATTTCTCTTCACCCCGCACGTAAATTTTTTCATAATTCTTGGATAGTTCGCCAATTATGTGGTGTATTTTACTGGATGGAATATATCCTGCAGTCCAGTTGATACAATGATGAAATTCCGTCAACCATTCCGCAGACCGTTGGTCCCTCCAAGATAGTAACTTTAATGGTACGGGGGGTTCGAATACAAAATGGCTCGTCTTCCAGTCATGACTTACAACTGCTAATTCCTTTGGTATGAAGATTCCACTAATCCGAAACCCTTGCACGTCAACGATTACGTACTTCATCGCAACAACTTATGATCCTAACTAAGTAATTTTATGATTGTTCTTTAATTATATGTGCAGGCACGTTAGACCGCTTGACTCACAAGCTTCTGAACGGTATTATATTGGAATGCGCGATGGTGCAGAATTAGACAATACGCTGCTGTATCTTTTGGAACATTTTCGCTCGTGGTAAATTCAATTCTTATTTCCACACCTCCCTTATGAACGGCATCCTTTTGATGTGAGCAATCGATCCCTACTAATGGTGCGTTCTCTTTAAACATAGAAGGTTTAAACACAGGTTCGCTATCATCTACCCCGTAATACCTCTCTTGAAAACGAACATACATTTCATATAATACTGCATAACGATTATTTTTAAAATCGATATTTAAGTTATCATATGGGAATCGTTCTCCATTTAAAAATACGGTTAAATTTGTTAAGTTTATGTTATCAAATTTGCTCATGTTTTTTTTCATTTTCCCTTTTCGATCGGTTTGAAAACCAATGATGATGAATCTGGGAGTCTCGGTTTGTGTAGCAGTTTTAACTGACCATGAATGTTTGGTTGTTTCTGGAAGAGAGGGATATTCAAGCATTTCCCAGCTTCTGAATGGTAATTGAATTACGGTATTTCTGCCCATTATTTTCCCTAACGATATTTCCTCTCTTAAACCTACATTGACGTGTGGAACTCGCCAGACTACTCTTTCTATTGTTATGTGCACCTTCTCATCCTTATTCACGTTGGGTACAACCTTTTCAACTACCGCATCAATATCGTCGTTTCCTCTGATTAATATTAGTTCCTGCCTTGCATTGAGTATGACCTTTCTATAATCTTCTGCAAAACCCAACAAGGATTTTAACGGTACGCAAACGCTAAAATTTCCCATGCTGTCCACAATGTCGCTAGTATGGTCATCATCAACATTCCAACCAGCATTTTTCAATCTCACCATATCATTTGGAGTATATGAAAAGTATCCTTTCATTATGGAAGAAAGCCCAACATACCGTACAGAATCTACTTGCACTCCATTTAAAAGGTATCGAATGTCGCTAAAGAGAAAAGCGATGGGATTGCATATGAATTTAGTTGCCTGAGGAACGCCTTCAATGGTTCCGTCTGCTTTTTTGGTTGCTTTTTGCGCGGTTCCATCATCATTCATCAAATTTATCCGTCCTTCTACGTATAAATAACTTTCTCCGGGAACTGTAAAATTATCAACTTCTGGAATGGTAATTCGTACTTCATCGGAGTTATGAAAACTCTGGGATCCAAACGGTTGATGTGAATGGTATTCATAACTAACTATGGAATTATCCGTTCTAATTTTATCCGTAACACTTAAGATGTCCATTACTTAGCGTATTCTATACCCTAACGACTGGAGAAATTTCTTATTGGCGACTGTTAATGTCTTCACAGCTCTGCAACTACTGTCCCTTGTATTTGCTACAGCTTGACATTTATATTTGTTATCAGATTTACAATTGATTATATGCGGTATTTTGACATCCTTCCTGTGCCTCCGTCGCTTTTGTAAACCAATCTTCATTTTATCATTTAACTTCCTGCAGATGTATACGAACTGTAATTTCTTCTCTTTCACCAAACTTTACAACCTTTCCGTGCTGATCTAACACCTTTACGAATACACTTGTGATATCTTTGATCAGTACTGGTAAATAAATCGGTGGTTGTGGACTTTCTATTATTTTAAATCCGGCTGGAACGTTCGGGAAAAAATGATGCAACACGTGAACCTGTTGTCCGTTGTTGTAAGACCCGCTGACCAAATTACAATAAATCTGTAGAGCGTTTACGGGGTTAATATTTACTCTATGTTCGCTGATGTAATTCACATCCTTTACAAGTTTCCTTCGTGTAAATCCCAACAATGTACCGATCGATCGATCTTCGTCAAAGTGGATATCCTCGGTACATTTAATGCTAACCGTTTGAGTATTAGGATTTCCGCGAATTTGCATCTTCACTGATTTATTCTTCAGTTCACTTGTGATGTGATCCGCCAGGTCATCTACATCATACGCGCCTGTGGGAATTTCGATTCTGTCTTTCTTATCGCCATAATACAGTAAATTATTGTCTTCGGTCACGTTCGCAATTGAATTATATGCGTCAAAATTCAAAAGTGCTAACTCATAATCTACATCTTCTTTCAAATTTATTGCTGGATAAAAGTTGCATCCTAATTCTGAACTTGGACCAGTTAATGTGAACGTATAAGAATGTGACCCCATGTTTACAAGTCACCAACAAACCTTCTACTACAACATTTACAACTTCTCATATTGATTTATCAAAAACTGTAAACATAAATGACCGCAATTGTTTGTGTTAGTTTTTTGATAGCGATCGTAGTTATAATGAATTCTATCTCCACCTCGCGACAATAGATAATGTTGAACTGCTATGGGAGGTTGTAAATCACCGAAACTATCGAAATATGAGATTTGATTACCGTCTTTCACGTAACTCGTCCAATGTGTTCCTTCGCCATCATCGTCATCCAAATTAATTATACCGCTTTCAACATTACGAATGCGTTTCGGTAACTTATCCTTCATAAAAATACCTCTAAAATTTGGTATTTTTAACTTTTTAACATATTTCATTAACTGAACGTTGGTCAACGGTTGATGAGGAAGGGAGCTAATCAGTTTTTTGAATTAGATGATATATATAAGCCGCATCCCGCCTTGTACGGTTTCAAATAATAACCGCTACCCGCAATTTTTTGTGCTTCCAGAGCGCGATTGTGTCTTTTAGCCTCTTCCATCTGTTCTCGAGCCACTTTCGCTTGATTCACAGTCTTTGCTATTGCTGCTGCTCCACCACCCAATGAACCTAACGCTCCCAAAGCTGCGAATAGTGGTATTAAAGGTAAAAACCCTCCAGTTTTTGGAATGGGTATTATTCGTCGTCGCGGGGGAGCAATGTTCTTCTTCCTTAGTTTTGCATATGCGATGTTTACATTTGATAACAAACTTCTGTTTTTACCATCGCGGGATATAGCGTTTCTAGCTACCTTCATTGCTTGCGTGAAACTTAACGCACCTCCTCTAATTTTTCTCTTTTTTAACCCTTTTCTCCTCTTTGAAGTTCCCATTCCCAATTTTGTTTTTCCTTTCATTATTGCTGCAACGGTGGACGCCGCTATCTTTTCTCCAAATCTTGCGTCTTTACTTCTTATCCGTTCAACTGCTCTCTCATACAATTGATGGTCGGCTTTGTGTCGATGGCTTAAATTATCACTTTGAGAGTATGCGATATCGTGCTCCTTACAAGCTTCGTCTAACCTATTTACACCTGTATGACCTTTCTCTAATCTTGCTTGAAGCTTCGTTCCTGGTCCGCAAAAATTATAACCTGGTATGTGCAGTTCGAATGGAAGTTTATTAATTAACTTATTGATCAATCCTTGACCTACTCTTTTGCCTCTCCGACGATGAATAATCCGTTTTGCCTCCAAACAGTACATTTAATACTACAGATGTCACACAATGGGTTTACAGAGACTGTCACATTCTTCACGATATCCCCTATATAAATGATAAAACATGCCCCCAAGATCTTTTGCTCAGTGAGCTTCAGACACATTTTTCTAATTTTCCCATTATTACTAATTTCTTATATAACTGACATATGATTGTTGTTCACAATTTTCAACATTTTGTATACCCCAGTTCTCCAATTACTTCATGAACACTTAAAAGATTTACGGTGGAATAATGAAAGTACTATAAAGATTAAGTTTTTATTATCATAATATCCTTACAATAAATGTGTCAGCTACCGCCAGACTTTTCGAAATTCAATCGGTTGAGGATGTTTCTCACCATTAAAAATCAGTTGTAACTGTGTTCCAGTCTTGTTGACATACCGGATTTGATCATTTGAGATCTTTCTTACTAATCTCCTGGGCACAAACAGTTTAACACGGCCGCATAAGTAGCACACAAGTCTGCGAGATGCTTTCAACTTGTAGACATATTCAACAGAGTATCTGACACCGACAATTAGATGTTTCAATTGAACCAGTAGCAACTTATCAACACGATCTTGCAATTCTTCAGCGGTTTTCATGATACATGTTTAGGGTTGGTCGTTGTAAGCCACTCTCACAGAAGCTTGGTAGAAATAAAATACTCCGGATTATATATTCTGCAAGACCCCACCCAAAACGATTCTTGGTGGGGATATTGAAGAGATAATCGTAACATATTTAAAATAAATAAATAAAACAAAAAGATTGTTGTTAAGACTGCTTTTATTTATTGAGCATTATCATTACACATTTGTTGTAAGTGTTTCGGTAAAAGTGTATACAAATCATCTCGTATATTTAAAATCGTTAATTCTTTAAGACGGTTTATTAATTGGTCAATATTGACACGATCTTCTAAGTAGTCTTCACATGTATTCACCCCTGCTTCAAATTCCTTCCGACGTTTTGATAAATATTCAAACTCAAAGTCGCACCGAAAATCGTTTAACGATAATTCAGCTTCACGTTGTAAAATTGAGTACTCCTCCCGTTGCAGATCCACGGCTTCTTTTAAAGTTGTAGCTTTCCGCTGTGAATTGTAGTCAAGGGCATAACTTGCCCACATTGCGGATTATTGTTGGTTGATCTTGTAGAAGGAATTTCAGACTGAGGTAAAAACTGCAATCGTTATGTATTTAATAATCCAACCCCACCACTTGGATCTGTAAGGACGTCATGCAATTTTTGGTCCGGGAGTATTGGACAGCACAGCAAGTACCACCAAAAACTTCCAACGAATGACTGCAGATAATTGTATTAATATAATGTTGGGAACGTAAAAAGTAATCATACTTACGCGAGTAATATCTTCCTCGTCAACATCGGGATGACTTATAGTGCGGGCACACATGTCAGCCTGCAGGTTTTGTTTTTTACCTTCAGGTAGCGTCGATGAGTCACACCATGAGTGACTCATCATACCTGCTACAGTTGCGATAACTGCTATTACTGTGGAATCATTTGCATAGCGGCTTAAATATGTGTGGGTTCAAGCAAGTCACGCTGGAAACCAGTTTACCAGGTTGCAGTCTAGTCCCAGGTAATAACCTCCTCACGCTGTGGTGAGTTTCAAGGTCTACCTCTTGACAATGAAACTAGTTTTTAAGATGTGGACGCTGTGAAGAGGGAACCTTTAAATACACCGTATGCAGAATGAAAGCTCAGATTGATCTCCTCTATCGTCTTAAACAGTTAAAATGCCTGAGTGTGAGCAGTGCGGTAAAAGTTTCAGTCGTGCAGATAATCTTAAACGTCATCAGAGAACAGCATGTCTTGGAAAGCGTATAAAATTAAATAATCAGCAAGACTTCGCCAATGTTAGAAAATGTGAATTCTGCGACCTTTACGTAAATCAAACATCGTACTCCGCACACCTCCGTAGTAATGCGCATAAAGCAAATGCTTTGGTATTAACCGATGATGGTGTGGAAAGAATAGCAGGAGCGTTTGGGAATAGAATTGTAAGCTATAGAGTAGCAGAGTCAAGACACTACATAGATCTGGATGATTTTAAAAATGACATTCGTGAAAAAGTAATCAATTTAATTGAGAACATGCGTTATCTTCACAACTGTGTGAAGGTTAATGTGGAGTGTTTTACTTTGCACTACCTAGCAACGAAAGAAGATGCTGAAATTAAATCTTTCAATACGAAAAATGCTGTAATTACTAGAGGTGTTGATTTATATGCAGTATATGGACTATTTATGGATGAAATATCTGCAAAAATGTCTGAATTTCAGGAGCGTGACTCAGGTATGATAAATGTTATTGTGAGTAGTGCAATAATGAATAATGGATAATGTTTTCTTGTAGGATGGACTTTAGTTCAAATTTTATATCTGG
Source organism: Aphodius sticticus (assembly GCA_963966075.1). Taxonomy (NCBI): domain Eukaryota; kingdom Metazoa; phylum Arthropoda; class Insecta; order Coleoptera; family Scarabaeidae; genus Aphodius; species Aphodius sticticus. Next base: position 32,634,543 of record OZ014513.1, read on the forward strand.
AGGTGAATATCAATAAATACAACCCCTTGAAGGCGTCAAGTTATATCGATCTACCACCGGACATCAAACGGAAAGAAGCAGTAATCAACGTGCAAAATGATGATCAAGAATGCTTCTGTTGGGCTATAACATCAGCGCTGTGCGATCCAACAGGACTACCACAGAGAACGTCGTCCTATCCGAAACCTCGTACATTATTGAATTTAACAGGTTTGCAATTCCCAGTTAGTTTGCATGATATACCAACATTTGAGCAGAATAATAACATATCTGTAAATGTTTATGGTTTACAAGCAAAATTTGAGAATGGTATCGTTACGAATAATGTAGTAGGACCATTGCATTATACAGAAAGACGACAAAACGCGCATGTAAATTTGTTAATCACAAGTGATGATAGTGGTAATAATCATTATTGTTGGATTAAAAATTTGTCACGACTTGTATCTAGTCAGCTATCGCGAAATGGTCATGAAAAATATATTTGTGAGGGATGTTTGGTATATTTTTCAGAAGAAAGTAAATTGGAACGCCACATGAGGGAAGATTGTAAACGTGTTAAGGCGGTCTTACCCACCGAATCGCTAAGAATAAATAAGTATGGGGAAAGAGTTAGGGAAAATATTTTACAATTTGAAAATTATGAAAAACAATTGAAGGTACCGTTTGTTATCTATGCTGATTTTGAAGCATTGTTGAAACCTACCCATAATGATGATAGAGAATTAGATGAGTCAGTTTCATTTACAACCAAATGTTATGAGCACGAACCTTACGCTTTTGCATATTATATTAAATGTTCGTATGATGATTCTTTATCCAAATTTGTAAAATATAGAGGGGAGCATGCCGCTACAGAATTTATGAATCAATTAGAAAACGATGTGCAGAGAATCTATAAAGAACATTTGGGTATAGGAAAACCAATGAACAAATTAACTGATGAGGAAAATCGTTTATTCGGTGAGACAACCACATGTCATATTTGTGATAAATTTGTGGATGTTAATGATAAAGTATGCGACCATGATCACCTAACAGGAGCTTTCAGAGGTGTTGCTCATTCCCTCTGCAACATTCATTACAAAATTCCAAAATTTGTACCAGTTTTCTTTCATAATCTAAGTAATTATGACAGCCATCTGTTTGTAAAAACAATGGCGTTAAAACAAGAACGAATAGATGTTATTGCTCAAAATAAAGAAAAATATATTTCATTTACAAAACGAATAGGTGTTGGACATATGATTGACGCTAGAGGGAAATTTAAAAAATTATTTGTAAAACTTAGATTTTTAGACACCTTTAAGTTTATGGCGTCATCGTTAGAGAAATTAGCATCGTACTTAGTAAATGACAGCTGTAGAGAATTAAGAAGACATATAAAAGATGATACCAAATTCATGTTACTTCGGCAGAAAGGAATTTTTCCATATTCTTTTGTAGATTCATTTCAAAAATTAGATTATCCGCAACTGCCTACTCCTGATGAATTTTTTGATATATTGTCGGATAAAAGCGTAGATGTGAAAAATTATGAACGTGCCCACCGTGTCTGGCGCATATTTGAATGTAAGACACTTGGTGATTACGCAGATATATATTTAACATCGGATATGCTGCTTTTAGCTGATGTTTTTTAAAATTTCCGAGATATATGTATTCAAGATTATAAACTTGATCCGGCACAGTATTTTACCGCCCCAGGTTTGAGTTGGGATGCAATGTTGCGTATGACCGGTGTTAAATTGGATCTATTAACAGATATTGACATGTTATTATTTTTTCAAAATGGTATTCGAGGAGGTGTTAGTATGTGTACAAAACGAAAAGAAATAGCAAATAATCCATTTCTTACCAATTATGATAACGCAAAGGAAACATCATACATTCTCTATTTAGATGCTACAAATTTATATGGGCATGCAATGTGTCAAAATCTTCCTTTAGGATCATTTCGATGGTTCACGAAAGAAGAAATCGATACTGTAAACGTTGCAAACCTGCATGGTGATCCTAATGTTGGTTATGTGTTGGAAGTAGACTTGGATTATCCCGCTAATTTACATGACGATCATAATGATTTCCCATTCTGTGCGGAAAGCACAACACCTTTAGGATCCAAAAATCGTAAACTATTAAACACTTTGTCTTCAAAAACAAAGTATATAATTCATTATTCAAATTTAACTCAATGTATAGAGCATGGGCTTGAACTTGGGAAAATTTATCGAATTCTTGAATTCAAACAAAATAATTGGTTAAAACCTTACATAGATTTTAACACGAGTAAAAGAAATGAGGGTGTCAATGAGTTTATCAAAAATTTTTACAAATTAATGAACAACAGCATTTTCGGCAAGACTATGGAGAATGTGGAGAATCGGGTAGACATAAAGTTATTAACGCATTTCGAGTCACGACATAGAAAAATTGGAGCAGAGGTTTTTATTGCGAAACCGAATTTTAAGTCGGCAAAAATTTTTAGTGAAAGTTTGGTTGCGGTTGAAATGAAAATTGTAGAAGTTCATTACAAGAAACCATTATATGTAGGTTTCAGTGTATTGGAAATTTCCAAAAGTATCATGTATGATTTTTATTATGATTTCCTTAAAACGAAGTATGGAGATCGCGTATGTCTCTTATATACGGATACAGATTCTTTAATTGTATCTATTAAAGCTGATAATGTTTATAATGATATTAAAGAGAATATTGATAAATTTGATACCTCTAATTATCCTATGTCTAATATCCATCAGATTCCACGAAACAAGTCTATTATAGGTAAAATGAAAGATGAGTATGGTGGACGAATAATTGAGTCATTTTACGGTACAGGTGCCAAAGCTTATTGCATACAAGTTGCAGGAAGTGATGTGAATGTTGCAGAGGATGTTAAAAAAGCTAAAGGAGTGAAAAAGTATGTTATCGACAAACACTTAACTGTAGATGACTATAAGCGGATTGTGAATGAGGGGGGGCAGATACTTAAGAAAATGTATGTATTCCGATCATACTTGCATACAATGTATACTGAATTGAAGAACAAAATTGCTTTATCAGCGAAAGATGATAAACGATACCTTCTAAATAACAATTGCAATACATTGGCATGGGGACACTATAAAATTCTAAACCCTGAGGCCAATTTAGTGTTAGATGAATTAGTAACTATGTTCTATGAAAATAACTAATCTCTTATACAGCTGTATAAATAACTGGCAAATAAAAAACGTTTTGAATGAAAAAAGTGTTTTATTAATTTTACCAAAAAAAAAAACAATCAACGTTTATAATACATTGCTTTTCGCTATCCAGGAATTATGTGCATCGCTGAGACCCATCCATTTGACGAGGACTTTGTTTCCTTTTCGTTTAATAATCTTTTCAACCAAAAAGACGTTCGGATGTTGAACCTTCTGCAATTCGTATTCATAAAAACCTCCTAATATATCTTCTCCTAGTGAATCTTTTAATAGGTAAGTTCTCGGTAATGTATTTTGAATTCTAGAGATGGTGAAAATTTCATTAGACCAGTTTGGTGTATAGTTTTTGGTGAAGGCCTGTCGATGTTTACTGATGCGAACGTAGTCGCCAATCTTGAACTTTGCATGTTTAGGATCCATAACTTTTAAGGAATTATATGTGCTTTTAAGAATGGTTTTAGCATTTTTCTGATTCACTTTAACTGGTTTAAATCCAGTTGTACTGTGAACAGTATTGTTATAGGTTTTCACTATTTCCGGTAGTAAATTCAACCAGCGATAATTCCCCTGCATGGAAAACTCTTTCCACATTTTTTCCTTCAACGTTCGATTCAACCTTTCAACGATTGAACTTTTCAGACTGGAGTATGTGCTGTAATGGTTTATTCCGTAACGTTTCATTAAGTTTTGGAATGATGCATTGTAGAATTCTTTCCCCATATCGGTTTGAAGATTCTTCGGTATATTCTGTCTCTTTTCGAGAAATATGTTGTTCATCTGTTCTGAAACTTCGTAACCAGTTTTGGTCTTTAACGGTTTAGCCCACGCATATTTTGAAAATGTATTAATAACCACTAATATATACTTATATCCTTTGTTTTCTGTTGAATATGGAATCATTTCGACCAAGTCCGCTTGAAAAAGATCCTTTAGTCCTTTAATAATAACTTTTCGTCTTGGAAAATTTCTTCGTACAGGAGCGTGAATTTCATTGATCAAATCCCTTTTAACTGAACTCATCGTTGGATAGTAATATTTCAACAAAGTAGGATTCTTTAGGTCTTGTACGTTTTGAAATATAGCTCAGGGAAAACGAGTCACCAGGATTAATTTTATATCCAATAGGATCTATAACGACAGCACCGTTGATGATAAGTGTCATGCTTGGAGGAACGTTCACAAGTTTTATAGTTCCTTGGTAAACACGATTTCGATAGAGATCCTTGGAACCCTTGTTGTTAATTATTAAATTGTTTGTGGATGAAAGCGTGCCATCTCCAACAAATGTAATAACGTAATCACTTTTTTGTTCAACACGTAAAGCTCTGTGTTTTGCAATGTATTTCTTATGAATCAAGTGTCTTCCCAAACGATCAATGGTCATGTTAATTGATGTGATAGAACAAAAATGGAATGAATGAATCTATCTGGATTGTGTGTAGCTTTATAAATGAATGTTGTGTGCTCAATACATGATGTTCGCTTCTTTTAATTCTTCAATAATTGAAATAATTTCATTATTATGCCCGTTGTGACCAGCTGATTCGGAAGCTAGTAGAAGACGCAACCGATTGACAAGTTCGTTCGGATTGTCCCAATATTGCAATTGCACCTTTGTATTTGGTTTGAACTGTTTCTGAATATATCCCGAACCAGTTTTCCATGATTTGGTCCACCATACATTCGGCACTTTACCTGCTAATGCAGGTTTGATAATATTCATGTACTTGTACCCTTTGTTGGCAGATATTCGTAATTCCGGATTATATTGCAGTCTAGCAGCATTTGTTCGTCTCAATAGATCTCTGTACTCACGAAGATCTTGAGGTGTAAACTTTCCTGGCTTCTTCTTAAATACTAATTCATATAATCCTGGAGTTCCTTTGTATTCAAAACCGGCAACGCTTAGGTTAGGACCAACAAACTCAACTTTGCTACTTCCTATGTAAAGATCACCTTTATCTTCTCGTACTCCGTACTTTTTGTCGAATATATCCTCAACATCCGTATTATACTCTTCAATGTAAGCGCGAGGTAATGGATGAAATTGTGCTAAGACTGCTTGTACCTGTGGTTGTTGCATATTTTCGGATAACCTTTTCTTGGTTTCTTGAAGACGTTCTGAAACATCACGACTCAATTCACCTAAATCGAAGCTGTCATCATCTTCAACTTCTTCTATGTCATTATCAGAGGGCACATCCGTTTGCTGCGCCTCCGTTTCAGTTGCAGTTGACAGAGATCCAATTTCTTCAAGTTTCAGAAATTTAGGTGTCTTCTTTCGTCGCGATTGTATTGGGGTTGAAGTATCAGTTAGTGATTGAAATTTGGAGAACTTTTGCTTTGGTTTATCATGCGGTATGGATGTCTCATCTGCTTCATATGATTCATATTTAGACGTTTTCCTTTTTTTTTTAGAATTCGTAAATGACTCATCTTCTCCGTATGATTGCTCCAGTTTTGGCATGATTTGAACCGTTTGTAACCGATCTGCAATAGCTTTCAAAGGTTCAGTTATTGGTGTATAAGCTGTCTCGGCACTTTGCCGGGATGCTGCGATTTCAGCTTTTAACAATTTAAGCTTATTACGCAATTCTTCACGGACGTGTAATAACTTTTTAGCAAGTTCCTTATCCATGTTGAATGAATTACAAGTTAATTTCAACTGTCCGTTTTCTGTATTAGAGCTGTATATATGTGTCAAATCCTTTGCGATACCGACCACTGTTTTTTGCACAGTCCAGGTCAACTACTAGGAAACCATATGTATCAGTCCAACATTGACGACAAATATCCTGAAATTTATCAAAAGTCATATCTGCACTAACATGATCGTCGAAAATGTGTTTCAAATTCGTAACATCTTGACGGAAAGCTACAATGAGGTTGCAATTGTCCCTCAACAAATGCTTTGGTATTGCGCCGTAAGATTGACATAAATAAAAACAATCAACGTTCTTATGTCGTCCGAAGGAAAAATATTCCTTTATAACATTTTGCGGTGTACATTGAACATCATCAAAAATGACAACAGAATACTCTTTTACTGTGCAGGGTGTAACCATATCATCTACATCGGAGCACTCACAATAAAAGAATTCATGCATTGGTTTCATCAAACAACGTAAATATTCATACTTAGGTTGATTTAACGATTTGGAGCAGAGGTAAACGTTTTGAAAACGTAATCCATTTGGATGCGTTAGTAGTGTCAGCAAGATGTTTGTTTTTCCGGTTCCCGAACCACCAACGATAATTGCTCGCTTACAAAAACCTCCAAAGAGGTCACTATGCCGTTGAAATGTTCTTAAATCACATTTTACATCAAAATTTTGCACTGGCAATGTGAGTTTATGTGTAACAAACTTCATTTCACTAAATTTGTAAGGTTTCCTTCTTAGGATGAAAGTGGAATGGCAATCTCGGGGTAACGATAATCTTTTATCAAAAAAAAATACTATATAATAGTTTCATCGCTACGTTCCTCCTCATCATCTACTTCACCTTCGTCCAGTTCAGACTCGGAATCAGAATAATCAGTTATATCATCTTCTTCTTCTTCATGGAAACCAACTATTCTAATTATCGTTGCACCAGGAGGTACATTACATTCTGCCCAACCTTTTGGAATTTGTAGGACTCCAGAGTATCCAGCTTCAATCTTTTACCGTTATCATCGAAGAAAACGTACCGTATATAATAAGAAACACCCATGACGACTAGTAGTAGTGGGAAGGTAAGGTTTCGTTCTTAGGATGAAAGTGGAATGACAATCTCGGGAATGACGATAACCTTATATAAAAAAAATTCTATAAAACAATTGAAAATATTTATTTGGCTATATAAACTGACGATCTTCAATGAATGTCTCGGCTTCGATGGTAAGAAGTGGACAAGATAGTTGGTAATACAAAAAATAATAAACGTTTATACAATGTATGACTTTATTTTACTCTATATCACAAGTACGTCTAAGCGATTAAGCGAAGGAGTAATGTTTTGTTGAGCAGGTCATCTAACTCTTTACATATGCTGGATAATAAATCATGGTTCTGCATTTTTTCTATGAACATGTCAATAGATATTTTATCATTCAGATATTCCTCACAAAACTTAATACCCAAATAAATTGGTTGAAGTTGCCATTGAAGATCCAAGGTAGCCTCCCACCGATAAACGTATATATTCGGAAGAACAGTATTTTTAATTTTATCTTCTAGATCCTGACGACGAAGATCGTATTGTTGTCGTTGCAACTGAATCACCCGTTTCAGGTCTGGAACCGTTGACAGCATTTCTAACGATATTTAAACAATTAATAACTTCATATTAGATTATTGAAAAGAAGAAACATACTTAATATTTTCGTAATTTGACTGGTTGACGTACGTTAACTTCACTGATTCACTTGTGAGGACTTCAAATTTGCACAACGTTTAATAGTAATCCAGCCGTTATATATATAGTGCTTTGTGATGGAAGGGGTTCCAAACCACAAACCATAAACCTTGACCAGTCGCTGATCTCCTATTAACATCAAGCCGATTCGGCAGCCTCCTCTGACCTTGAGTATTTTGAGATCAAGGCTCAGATTGAGGAGGAGCCGATTTGGGAACATCCTCATTTTTAATATTGACCTTGATTTGAGGACTACTCATTTTTAACGTTAAACTGATTCGGAAGCCTCCTCTATGGCCTTGAATACTTTGACCTCCAGGCTAAGATTGAGGAGGAGCCGGTTTGGGAACATCCTCATTTTTCATGTTGACCTTGATTTGAGGACTACTCATTTTCAACAGCAAGCCGATTCGGGAACCTCCTCCACGACCTTGACCTTGAGTATCTTGGGTACAAGGTCAAGGTCATGGAGGAGGTTCCCGAATCGGCTTGCTACCTCTACTCATACTATATATAAAATTGGTAGTTTAGCAGCATGAGATTTTATTTCATCGAGATCGGTCGTGTCTGCATTAAAATAAAACTAGTTAGCCAGGAATTGACAGATATTTTGATTTTATTGACGGTAGGTATTAGCTTTGTTCGTTGGGTCTGTCAGAGTAGCTTAGAGCAACTTAGAGAGGCGTATGGCGTTCGTTGAGCATTTGTATTCTGTTCGTTGGAATTCGGCCAAGTTCCGGTAGCGTAACCTAAGCAGTTTGGAGCAGTTTTTCTTGACCCTGCTCAATAGTAGGAGTCAGTGGCGTAGCCACATATTCAGCGCCCTGGAGCAAGAAAAATCTGTGCGCCCCCTTGTTTTTCAGAAGAGGTCTTGCATTTTTTGAACATTTAATATAATCTATTCCACTTTCAATTCCAGATTAAACCAAAAACGGAGTTTCTATATACAAAATTCTTGAGAAATTCGGTTTAGGGTTTGATGACAATAGAAAACAATTAGTAAGCTGGCTGTTTTCTATTTCTAACAAATTAAACTAACCCCAATATTCTTCAGATGACAAAAGTGTTTTATATCAATACCGTCATCGCATTTTATGGAATTTGTCTAAAACTACTATTCTTTACTAGCGTAGATTTAAGAACATAGCTAGACTAGTTTTGGTTTCCGTAAAAACCAAGGTAGGTATTACATAAGCGGCTTATGACATTTATATATACAAAATCGCATGCATAACACCAAATCGCCAACTCGTACTTAAACGATGTATACACATTTTATGTAGAGAATTAAAAGATCTAGAAGTTTCCCTAAAAAAAATCCATCGTATCCGATTATAAAAAAAAACCAATTCGGTCATCTTTGACAGTGAATATCTGGCAACCCAGATACGATATCGATGGGAACTGTTTACACGTTGTTTATGCCCAATCAAATGCGTATTTTAAGATCCAGTTGGGTTTGCATTTTTCCGAAGTGAATAGCTTTATTTGTTTAACTTCTCTGGGCTAAGACCCGATAGCCTACTATTCCCGTATTTTGAGTTGGCAGCTTGCATTTAGAGCTTTGGGCGGTATTTTGAGTGTGCTATAATGTAAATAATATAATTTTATTGTCGATAATTTCTTCCTTTTCTCGTTTTTTGTCTGAAAATTTTAAAAATTCTTATATGTACTTAGAAAGTTACAAACGCAATAAAAATAAATAAAATAATATTACCAATAAAGTAATAAAATAACTTACAACCTTGAAATCATTATCGCAGTTCAGATGAAGGTTCTTAAAGAGTTTTGATTTTCGTCAAAATTATTTGGAAAAAACCGTTTTAGGCAATTGAAACTTTTACCTACCTCTAGAACTTGTTGATTCGCAATTACATTCTTTTAAAATAAGTAACAGTATGTTTCATGTGAACAAGAAGCTACTGAAAACCACTTATTTACTTCTATTTATGAATACTAATAGCATTTAGATCTAGAATTATAGCCATTTAGAAGTCATAACAGCCATTTAAACTGAACAATACACTACAATAGTACACTCAATAAGTAAATAAATATGTAGGGCGCTTGCTTAAAAAAACGAACATTTACAGAAGTTAAATGTAAGCACATGTATAACTCAAAATTATGATAATTAAGTCAAGTCAAGTCAAGTCACAATAGAATACTTTATACAAAAGTTATTTTATTGCCCTTCCAATTTTGCGCCCCCTCCACTCGTCCACCTGGGTTAGTTTGCTCCCACTGCTCCCCGTAGCTACGCCCCTGGTAGGAGTGTATTTAGAGCAGCTTAGGACAAGTTGTAATCAGTTTGCCATTTGACAACACGCTATTGCAATATGTCAGTACTAGACCGATCATCGCTCATCATACACTATACATCAATGAATACTGATACTGCCGCGCTAAGCAAAAATGTCGTATCTGACAATTTATTAGCACTTTACCTTTTCCGATCAAATCTATAGATGGAATGATTGATTGTTCATCTATTAAAGCTAAAATATAGAAGAACATTGCAAAGCATATTGTAGTATAAAGGTTCCAGGCATTATTCTAATGTTTTAATATTTTTTAATTATCTATTAAGGATTGCTTTTTAAAATATATTTTAAAAAATTATCATCGTACTCGAAATAATGCAATAAAGCGCTAACGTGATTTGTATATCTGTCTGTCCGTTCAGGTTCCCCACCCCTCTTCGGTGGGGCAGGAGGGAGGGGGTGTTGCAAGAGCAAAAGGGATTTTTGTTTTTGCAAATTCTGCTCCAAGCAGCTTGCTCTCACTTTTACTCTAAGCTGCCCGTGACGTCAATCTGCCCTAACCTTAGTAATGTCAAGTGAAACCCAATGTCATAGACACAAACTATACAAAATTTCCTCCACTTTAATTTATTATTTAACTATTTTGGTATGAGTAATATCTTCTGTGCATATCAACTCATTTACCATAAACGACGATCAAGAATAGAAGGGCGTTCTGTAGAACCCGAAGTAAACTGCAGTTTACCAATTCTTAGCTAAACAGTAAACATATCTTACATGTAAACTTCTACGCTTTATAAACACTTGAATCTACTATTAATATAATAATAATTCTGCTACTGCTAGAACAAACCTAATATTTGACGATGCTTACAGTTTGCAGTTAATTATACAGGGTCACAGACACAGGCTTTATAATAAATTATCCGTGGTCTATGCAAAGACAACATTTAGAACTATCTCCACAGAAATGATAATATCATAATATAAAGCACAAAATATTATCGCAAAGGTTCAATAATAAGTTAAAAACAATTTTCAGTCAGTTGGCGGAGTGCTGGCTTTATTTCTAATTCACCAGTGCTGGCTGATTGCAAAAGTTGGCCAAGGAGTAAAAACCTCGTCTTCAAAAGGAAAATGGTTGGAGCTGACACCACCAGTCCAATTTGACAATCTTTCATTACGCTGGCGCAATCTGCGTTATTTCCTTCCGCCGCCGCCGTGTTGATGAGATATATCTAGGAAAGCGCTTTTCGAACTTTATCGCGAAGTTCTATGATTAACTCCGATGTTCTTCAATTATTTCTATCCGCATTTGCCGATTCGGGTCGCAAATAATCTGCTTTCGTTTCCGTAGTTTTGGAGAAAAAATTGGAAAAGTTTGTGTTTATCACGTCATAAATGTACGCTCCGTTGCCACTTAAGAATAATTTATTAGACGACTGTCTTATTTGTGGCTATTGTGTTTTTGTGTATATATTTTGTGATTAATTAAGAAACTTTTTGAAAAGATTCTATTTGTCATGTTATAAATGTGCGCTCAGTTGATGCTTAGATACGATTCATTAGAAAACAGCTTCTTATTTGAGGCTACAATATTTTTTGTCTTAGTTTATATACATTTTCTGAATTAATTACCCTAGGGCCTAGGCTAAAGTATTATCTGTATGCACTTTTTCGTTATGATACCTGATACTTCCTACAATCCACTTCTTGCATATGTGACCACGCACGAGAGAATGGCCCTAACTGCCATCTCTCGTTTCGATAGTATTGACTCCTGTGTTTGAAGGCCCATAACTCTAAAACCACTGAACAGAAAAAATTTAAATAAAGTATGTCATACTACTGAATCATTTCTACATAAGTTGTATGACTGTCAAAATTCTTTGCCTCTCGGTGTAAACATGAGCGCGAGAGAAGTGAAAAAAGCACCCGATTTTTTCTTTTAAACCACTCACAACAAAAATTTCAGTTTTTGTTCAGGTTGCATTTAGAGTCTCTTCTATAGATTGGCGTTTTATTTTCTTCAGTTTTCATGTAATAAAGGTTGCGAACAAGATTTTGATGGAAACCGACCTCTCAGGAACGAATGTTGCAGGAAAACGCAGTTAGCATGCAAATAACCCTTATTTACTGTGATACATTTCCCTTGAATTTAATAGCATTTCGACTGTGCGTTAATTTTTAAGACCGAAATAAACATTCACAATATTTTGAGCAGTTCGGCTTGCCTCGCTTGTGGGTTTTGGTGCGAGGCAGTCGAACAAGATGCGAAGTTTTGACGCGATCACTGAATCCGTTTGAATTCGTGTTTGTCAAATACTGTTGAGTATAATTCATTGTACGTCTAAATTCATTATTTATATTTAACTCGCAAAACTGTTCAAAATTCCGAAGTTAAATTGTTCTCATCGTATCGTACTAATAGTAAATAATGTTCCACTGTCCCAGCTACGTTTCCATTTACCGTTACGATTGATTCTTATTAAATGACTATAAAAATAACTTAAAAATTATTATGCAATTCTGTTTCTACAGTCGCATTAAATAAAATATGAACGTTTGATTGCGTGCATATCCCCATATCGTGCTAATATTCGTTACTGAGATATCCGCTTCCATAAAAGTCTTGTTCGCAACGTTTATTACACAAAAACTGAAGAAAACAAAAACACCAATCTATAGAAGAGGCTCTAAATGCAACCTGAATAAAAATTGAAATTTTTGTGGTAAGCTGTTTACGAGGAAAAAATGGAAAGACGAACGTTAATTTAAAAGTGCAAAAATCGGAGACCTTTTGTCATTTCTCTCGCGCTCATGTTTACACGGAGAGGCAAAATATTTTGACAGTCATAGAACTTATGTAGAAATGATTCAGGAGTATGATACTCTTTATTTAATTTTTTTCTGTTCGCTAGTAAAACTACTCTAAAAGAGTTATGCGCCTTCAAGCACAGGAATCAATATTATCGAAACTAGAGATGGCAGTTAGGGCGATTCTCTCGTGCGGGTCACATATAGCTTTTTCTGGCACAATTTCTTTTTGTACACTGAAGTATAATAAATACATAAAAAGAGAAAAAATATTGATACCTCTACAATTTGTTTGTAATACTGTTCCAAACGTGATATACTTTTTAGGTCTCTACATGAGAACACCCCCCCCCCTAAAGTAAGTAGCAGTATTCACCACCACGACTCTAGTGACTCACCCTGTACACTCCTTACATCGATACATTCTAAAATACGCAGAACTAAGCATGCAAATGCTTCGAGCTGGACTAATAAACAGACATTGCTGCAAATAAACAACAAACAGCGGCAAGACTTTTTCCTGGATAATGTGGAGGACCCGTGGTAAATATCTTCCAGCTTTGCATATACTTTGCATAAAAATGCAAAACATCTTTAATCCACTACCCACCTACCCTATAATTTATAAAGCGACCCATGTACGTCAAGTGGTGTTGCTCCGGTGAACTTTAAATCCGCGTCTGTCCACGGCAGCCGAGGGCGCCACCTGTCCGGCATGTCACATCCCCAATGTGAATTGGGCTGGCGGATATTTCATTCTGAACGTAAGTTATGACTAAACGCCGGCGTTGGTCGTTTACAAAAAAAAAACTCGAATCTCCGCCTGTGTAAGCTTAAAGCCGTAATTTGCCCCGTGTGGGTTTCACTTGGATGTTGTACGTAATTAAAGTTACCGCCGACGACGTTGCGAAGAAAAACTGAAAGAGGTCACTGGAGGAAAATTAACGCTTTTCTCGTGGGATTGGTATGAGTAATCTGACAGATACAGGAGACGGAAGAAAAGTATCCGCGAACAGAAAAAATAATTCCAAACTTTGCGCGCAGTAAAGAGAAAATTGTGCCAAGGAAAATTCGTATACAGTTTGCTTTGGTTAGTTGATTGTGTGTCACTGTTTTATTGTGTTTCAGCATTTAAAAGCTGTGATGACAAATATTGCGAAACAAACAAGTCTGTACTGGAACTTGATTGCCGCCTCTTGTATGTATAGTCCACATTTACACAGCCGCTACACACATACACATCACAAACGTTGTTCGCCTGGTTCTGCTTTACATGCATGTACTGTAGGGTGATTCATAATTGATAAATTTTTCAGACTGCACATGTTCAAAAGTTCCATGTCCTGAAAGGCAAGTAAAGTAATTGTTTTCAAATTTTGAAATGTATATCGGTTACTATCGGATTTAACGTATACATTACATTTTTTAAAGAGACAAGAATCCAAACAAATAAACTACCTTATTAAGCAAGACATCATACCGAACTAGTGCATCCAATCCCGGGATCCCGGTATTCCCGGAATTTTCTGGTACCGTAATCCCGGTGCTGAGATTAGTCTGAATACCGGGATTACGGTGCTGATAGATTTTTAACAGACAATAAAAATACTATTTTTACAAACACATTAAGAGAAAGGAATACTAAACTAACGGTTAATGCTATTGAATGGGGCATAAACTATCCAGTGTTAGGATGTCTGCTCTAAGGCCTAGTAGTTTATATTTGGTTCGGAGAATTTCGGTGCCGGCAAAAAGTGAGTAAGAACGAGACAGGACGTAAAAGAACTATCAACATTTGATATGTCGACTGGTTTAAACTAAGTTAGCTAAACTTTGATATTCAATAACTTTTGTTGACTTTGACCGATTTTCATTATTTTTTTCGAGTATGAATGTAAGGAAATTTATCAAATTTATGATACATAATATACTTTGATAATTAAAGAAAATAAGATGTTCCAGCTGATTATCAGTACTGGGAGATCAAAAATTGTGTTTCGGTCATGTTTGAGACATCCTGTGGGATAATTAAGGAACTTGTTCTCTCGCAGGTTGGCAACTAGGTACTCTCTTACAAAACCATATCAATTCTCAACATCTTGTTTTCTAATTCATCACAATATCTGAATTTTTGTAGAATATACACAGTTTTATGCAAGATTTTGTATTTCACTCATAACGAAGTCAGATTTGCTGCAAGGTTTAAGGGTAAATTTAAATAGCTAAATTTTATTTGAAATAGTTTATCTTCTACAAAATTCAGATATTGGAATGAACCAAAACAAAATGTTCAGAATATGGATGTCTTTGTAACAGAGTACTTTACAACTTGCTCATGTTCCGCAGTTTTTCAAAGCGTGTATCGAAAGCAGATCAAAAGCGTCATTATCGTCTGTTTTTCAAAAATTACAATAGTATGTGCTAATCTCTAAGAAAGTCAATGAATTTCTTTAAAATGCATTGAAAAATAATGAAAACCGGTCATCATTACAGAAGTTTAGCAAAATAAGCGTTCTTTTAATTGTGCCGGTCAGCGTATTTTTCTCAAAACTGTACCTGAAACTTGGCATATCTTGTTGTGCATGGTCGTCAGATTAGAACACAATTTCTTATTTTTTTACCTTAAGATTTATTTATTAACCATAAGAAGATAATTCATCTTTCCTAGTCTTCTTACTATATTTAGTAGTTACAATATTTATTTCGTGCCAAGGGCATATATTGGAAGAATTTATGTAGGACAGAGTTAATATACAACTTTAAGCCCTATAATAAACGATAATGAAATAAACTTTTTCTTGTATCAAACGATATTTATTTATTTAAAATACAAATGGCAAAACAATTAACCACAATGCAAATAATGTCGAATATTCAATGAAGTATGTTTTGTTTAAACAAACATGATTTGATCACAAGCACAACAATTTGAAGGAGTATGTGATGATGTTGCTTTAAATAAAAAAAATCTGTGTAACCAACCAAACTAAAAAAAAACATACTAAGAATAAGTTTTGTGTTTATCAAAATCCTAGAATTTGTCTATTTTCGAGTACGATCTTTGGAAAAGACGTTTGGTTTAGTTACTACCCCCCGCCCCGCCCCGCCCCGCCCCGCTACTGTCCCAATTATCTACAATAAAAATCTGGCCACCTTAGCTAAGATAGTGACTTAAATTAGGTCATAGCTCAACGATGAAAGATTGAATATTTTGAGTTTTCTAAGATCTCATTTTAAGGCAGAAAATAATAATATTATTTAATATTGTAGCCAAATTTTGTACTGTTTATGTATATTACTGTATTATGTATACTGTATATTGTTCCGTTCACTTATTTATATTTTAAAAATAAAATCCGTATTTAAAATATCAACTTATTTTCATGTTTTTATACATCGAGATTCCCGGCGCTGGCACCGGGATCCCGGGATTGAAAATTTCCAGCACCGTAATCCCGGTTCTGAAAAAGCAATCCGGGATTGGAAGCACTACCGAACAGATGACAATTGAGTCGGCTAGGACTTTTTCCATGGAATTCGTATTAGAAGACTGAAATGATATGTGTATATAGACAGTAGTTCTTAAATCAGCGCCAAAAATGAAAAAAATATCTCAATAATTTATAGCAGACCAATTTAGTTGCCAATCGAGACAGTTTGATAGCCTCTTCAAATATTTAGCATTATCTGCTGTTCAGTACGTGAATACCAAAGTCGCTGTTCAATCAGGGGAACATGGGAACGTTATACTATAAGAGCTACACTTATGGGAAACGTATATGCTTGACAGAGATAAAGATACGCTCGTCAACATAACGTGACGCGTTATGTTGTTTATTCCTAGTTGAGGCATATACATTTAGGCTGATTATCATCACAATGTAACACGAATACGCGGAGATGTAAAAGCAACTATTGCCGTGTTTACGTCATGTAGAGTAAAAAATAGAGAGAACAAATATTATTCCGTATTTATACCCCATATTTTATAATATCATACAGTACCAAAAATTTAAATGCGAATATCCAGTGAGTCTAAAATACAACAGCGAATGCTTTTTATCGAAATGGAATTACTCCCATTTATGTTATCTCGATTCTATACACATCATAACCTACAGTTAATACCTATTATAAATAAAAACAGATTACAAACTTTCCAGAGCTTCCCCTACATTGAACAAACGTATCAGATAGCTTTAGCCAAATTATTACACACAATAAAGAGTAACAACACCATAAACATATATTGTGCTACTCATGAGACAAGTATTGATCCCTGAGGGCCAAAAGCAGCCATTCTCTTACTGGGCGACAATAAAGGCAATCATTTTGCGTTTGTGAACAACCCCTTATCCGGGGTTATTAGCTCTGGATCGTATAATGGAGTAGTCGAAGCATAACTGGATTAACTGCTTGAAGCTAAACTAACTGGTTGATATAGAAGAACGTTACCATAAATAACAATTGACAAAATATGTTTTCTAGCTACTGAAAAACTGTCAATTTATTATTCCTAAACCTGGCAACAAAACAAGTTACCACATATAGTACTATGAGTTTTTATGCCAACTTTTAGACATGCCAGCCTACCTCACAGCCAGGTTTCTGTTCGACCAGGTGTTCCTCAAGGAAGTCCACTAGGCACTGTGTTATAGTTGCCTTATACACCTACCTATAACAAAAAAAAAAACAACTTATTATGGCAAAATTTGCGAAATTGTGTATTAAAGGCACCTTCAATATAAGACAAGATACCTTCACCATATGTTTTCAGATTCTATGAAAAAGAAAGCATACAAGAAACAGTTTTCAAATGTTTGATTTTATACATTGTCGGCCAGGATAGGCACCTTAAGAGGGGAGTCCAACAGCCGATCGACAGCAGCTTGGCTGTTTTTAATAAGTTTGGAAAA
This sequence comes from Aphodius sticticus, assembly GCA_963966075.1. NCBI lineage: Eukaryota > Metazoa > Arthropoda > Insecta > Coleoptera > Scarabaeidae > Aphodius > Aphodius sticticus. The sequence continues at coordinate 32,652,147 of OZ014513.1, forward strand.
ATCAGTCGAGAATTGGTCTTTGAGTGGGGATGTCTACGTTTTCGCTAACGATACTTTGGAACAAGATGGACTTCGTCGACGTGCGGTCAACATTATACGGTCTAACGTCTTTTAACGCTCTTGCAATTTATTTTTGCACACGTAATCAGGCTGTGCCAATACTGCCAATCATAAAGTTTCATATGCGGGGCAATGACATGCCGTTCTAAAAATTACTGTGATAAATTGTCGACATAACCTATGTTGAGAATTTGTGATCTTTAGCATATATTTATATATTCAACATTTGTCTACGTTTTATCAAGTGATATCTGCAAAAGCACACGTACTATGAATACACGCACGCGTACTATGAATATGTGGAATATTTGAAAGTGTAAGGTTATGTGCCCATATACATTTATAGCTAAAATACGTCGCATTTTGTGTGTAAAGAAATACGTGTGATGTATCGCAAAATGCGTACCAATACAGTCACAGATTACTTTCCCTTGGTACGATTGATTATGCAGTCATTTCTCAGCCGATAATAATACACTTATGCCTAGCTAATAAAACACACAAGTATATATATTACATACGTATGTACATCAACAGCACAATGATCTGATAACGTATAAGAAAAACAACACACTTAATAAGTTATTCTTTATTTACCATTTGAACATTTGTAGTTCATATTTTATTTATAAAAGACAATTAGTCAACATAAGCTTTATAAAATTATATAGCTTTATAAATATTATTATAATATAATTATATAATTATTATATCTACATAAAATCACAAAAATGTTGATGCTCGCTATCATCAGTCCACGCGCATATGGGTCGTGATACTTGTTCGCTTCTTCGGGGGTAATTTCAATAGATTCTGCGGTTTGTTGTCTTAAACATAAATTCACCATACACTTTTCATTTGACAAGAACAGCATCTGGAGTCAGTGGTTGACAAGTCGACTATGTCCCATTATACAACATTTCTCATATAATAAGTAATTAATTCATTATTATTATTAATAATATTATAAACGTCTTCCAGTAATATTACCATCAATTTTGATACAAAATCGGTTATTTTCAGCATACCTCGGTGATTTTATTGTCAGATCTTGGAAATTATGAAAATTAGTAATCACATCTCTTCTCTAGAAATCCTCTTCGATCAACAAAATAGTACGTAAGGATTTTGATTCTCCGTAATGTAATTTGAATACAATTACAAAACCCGTAATCATACCATACTTGTAGCTTGAATTCTTTGGTAGTAGAATGGATAAAACAGCACTGTTTAGATGTATATTCTACTCGCTAACCTAACAATTAACATGGAGTTTTTAATAAAATAATAGTATGGATACTTCTTTAGGCACAAACCTGATTGATGTCTGATATAATAGTAGAATTTTTATGTAATTTCCTAATTTCGATTGGAATACTTCTTTGTGCGGTGTTCCCAAGTTTTCTATATTTTCGGATTATATCTGACTTGTTGGTTAGAGCTCTCGAAATCTGTCCAGGAAATATAAATGTGAATTTTAGCGAGTTAAAGACTCTTTTTGTGGTAGGTATATAGTAGATAGAGATAGACCCATTACTATCTTCGTCTAATGACGAGAACATCGTAGATGGACACACTGTCTAGACTCGAACATGGATGAAAAAATTGGGAAAATACGACGCCGATTCTTCAAAGGTGTGGCTTTATTTCTTTTCATTTATTGGAATTTTTTCAAATATTACATTGACGTAAAGTGGAACTACTGCGGCAAATCACAAAAATACATAATTGAAATGTTATTCCTGAAATCAGGATATTACCCGTCCTCCAATTATACGTCTATCTTTGAGCAGCAATTGTTTAAAATTGGGCATGGGTATTGGCCGGGTGCGCGATACAAGCGCCTCTACAAGTGCAGGCGGTAGTAGGTCCACGAGGCGTAAATGATGCAGATTGCTAATAAATGTTGCAGTTATCTGTACTGCATAACTGGTCCGATCAACTTTATATTATTTATTACAAAATTGCATTTGTTAATATTTCTTCCTGTATTATTACAGTTGATAACGCAACACTTATTGTGTCCCATTATGATTATTTATACCAACGATATGTTATTAGTTCTGACGGATTGGATCACAACATAATACGCCGTGAACTACTGCACATAGTGTAGGCATTTTAGTTAGGTATTTCTCCGCTACGGGCGCTTAGATCGTTTTTCAGGTCCTCTCCACGGTGTATGCACATTGCACAGGGCGAATAATAAATATCAAGCAATCCCGCAATAGAATGGTTAATTCAGATTGTTGTCGAGCACTGTACAGTTTAAATAATTGGACCAATAGGGGACCACCAGAACAGTCCTAAAGTTAGGTTGAACCAGCCTCTTAATATGTATCTAATAATTCACTGCATTATGTGGATGGGAACTTTTATTTTGTTAATTTTTGTTTGTTGTACTCAATTTTTGCATAATAGAATTCCATTCCATGTTCTGGGGGCCTCCCTGTCATTGGGGGTCCCCAATGTATTGTATTATTTTATGTGTATCTATGTATTATTTTACTGCTCAAATTATTAAATCTAATGCACAAAGTATTAAGTTTATTGCACATATCTATTTAAATAATACACGCTTAAATCGTTTGTTAACACCTTAAGACATTTCTACAATAGGTTAATCTAGTCCTCCTGATATAATCCAGTACTCTCAATCCAAAATCGCATACCATTTGCATAGAAATGAGAACCCAGGAAACGCATTCAAATCCGATGTTTTTCCCGTATACACCTCCATGCTATGCAGATGCAGATTGTGTTGTTATTTGGTTTCATTCTTTTCTTATTTACTCATCAATTTTCAGTGTATACCATCCAAATGCGTCGTGTACTTTCCTCAGTTCATTACCCTAGATTTCCAGTTCGTCCAAACAAAACTCCTTACATATTATCTCAAAGATGCGCATAAATACTGCAGTAGATTTCATATGAATGAAGGCCACAATAAAACGTATAAGAAACAAAGGATTTCGCTTTTATTTCGATTCTCTCTTGTCCTGCGTCTGCGAGTTCTCAACACAGGCAGTTATAGTGTTTCTTTCGGCACGGGTTTTACATAAAAATACCACAATGGAAACAATCAGACGGGTCAGACCGAAAACGGCGCAGACCAGTCGCCGACTTGCTGAATACAAACGAGAAAATTTCGACGGAGTTGGAATCAAAATAACCCCCTTGAAAAACCGTAGTAAAGTAGCACGCGCGCTGGGTAATTGGCCATTTAACAAGGACTCCTCAAATTACGTCGATTTCTTAGCGTACTTCATACTGATTCGACTGTATTATGTTCTTGTTGTCGTTAGTCTTTCGTATTCGAAAACACGATACCGATGATCAGCTTTTACAGCAAGCAATATTACACTGAACAAAAATTATCGCATTTCCTTGCAGAGAAGTGATAAAATTGCTTTTAAAACTGGTTTGACGGGCAATTTCATTAGAGCAAGTTAATGAAAATCGTTAAACTAGTTAACATTAGCTCAACAATATCTGTTGTAAATATCATACAGACTTATCTTTTCAGTTAAAATTTACAATTTGTATATAATAACGAACAAGATTTACATAGTTCAAACAATTATGATTGTGTTAAGTGCAAGAATTATAATTTTTTAAATTAACAAATTTGTTGGTTGCGTTAAAATATGATATTTCAAGGTTGCAATTAGTGGTTCGTTGATTAAAGAAATTATTAGTTTGCTGAATGAATGAATGTGTATTTACACTGAAAATATACTTATTTGAATCAAAATATGATTTCTTTGGCGGAGGTAAACCTATTTTTAAACCAAAGTAAATATTGTTGGCGTCAAAGAAATATGTGTTGATCCAATCGAATAAATTCAAACAAATATATTTCTTAAAACAAGAAATCTTTTCTATCTGTTTAACGAAGACGCTTCTGAATCGGTTGAGTCGTATTTAGAACAATTAATTAAATTGCATCTATTGCTATGATATGATGAATATGATGTTTTGTCAAAGCATGATGCTATGTGACGTAAGGAACTTTCTATCGCAATGGAGGAATATTTCAATTTATTTTCGTAAAGAATTTTTGTTATTAAACGCCAAGGTCGATTTTCCTAAATGGATCATATTTTGAGCTCGGTGTATTAACAAATGTGACCTTTAGTTGTCGTTTCGTAATCAATACAAAAATTTGCGTATGACTATTTGACAAATGACAAAATGTATGACAGAATTTTGTCTCAAACTCTATCTTCACCAGGAATAGCTGACACACAGCTAGGAATACTCAATTTAAACGAAATAATCAATAATCTCCAAAACCACCTTCTTACGTAAAATAATACATAAATTCGAAAAACATACCCATATACAGGGTGTATCTGCAATATTTGAAAAACAAATGGTTTTAGAGCAGTACCAGCTTACTACTTATTACCTTTAAATTTAGTAGGGAATAAGGAATTTAAAATGTGCGAAAATATAGGGGTTTAATTTTAAAAACAAAAAATCTGATGTGGCCAGGCACATGACTTTATCATACTATATTTAAAATTAATGGTTTAGCTGCATGCGATTCCATTAACCATTAACACAAATATATTAATTAAATAAAATACACATTATGAATTAACATAATTTCAAATGATATAAAACAAACGGTGCCTTGCGCTGTGGGCGCTTATTCAAAATTGTATTTACAAATTTGAAATCTTTACGATTCACCCGCCAGTGACTGAATAGCTTGGTGGGTATATTTTTAAAAACAAACAACGATAAAACAATAAAAATGCTTTACTAAAATATTTAAAATAACGAAAAACGTTTTGATCTAAATATTATTGAATAAAAGATGGACACACACAGCACGCACACGCAGCTACCGCCACCGCCTTTGCCGTCTCCTTCGTTGATCGGGCTCAACGTCATCTTCATCGCTGACGTCCCGCTCAGCATCTATTTGCAGAGGTCCTGCATCCGCTTTGCCTTCGTGCTTGTCCCCAGGCTGGTCAGGTGGTTCCGGCGCAGACCTATTGTCAAAACATCACCGTATGACACTGTCTGCCATTAGTTCTGTCACAGTTCTGTCATTAGAATTAAAATCCTGGCTACTTAGTTTTAAGGCCGACACGACCGATCTCAATTTGAATCTGCTCCTGCAGCCAAACTATTAATTTTACCAAAAAATGTCATAGACATAAATGATACAAAATTTCCTCTTCTTTAATTTATTATTTAGCTGTTTTGCCGAAATTACAGAGATGGCGGCTCATTTGCAAAATCCTTGAAAAAGGCTTGAAGGAAGAAACATCCAGTTCCTTTGGACCCTTTTGAGCCAAAAGCTTTTCAGCTATAAGTTTGGTCATGAAACTTCTAAATATGAAGTTTCCTCCCGATACCTTTAGTAGTTTCTCCGGAACCGTCGCCATAAAAATCGGGTACACACACACACACACACACACACATACACACACACACACACAGACATTTTTTTGTACCTTGGTCAAATATGTTCAGGGGACCCTAAAGGACGTATTTCCGCTAAAAACTCAAATTTTTCTTTCGGCATGATTACAATACTTTATAATACTGCGTATGATAAAGTAATAATACTGCGTATGATAAAGTAATAATACTGCGTATGATAAAGTAAAAAGCATGAATGTAAGTTGTAACAGCCTGTGTTATAAAACACAGGCTGTTATGGAAGAGCTTGTGTATGCCCAGCCCTTCATTATGTAGTGCGGAATCAGTTTTAAAATATCTCCATACCGAAAGAAAGCATACCTACTTACGAAATAAAAATAATAATCAGTGAAACTAGTTCTTGCTGAATGAATAGACAGAAAAATATTTTAATTATATAAAGAAAACAATTGTTGATTTAATCTTAAACGCAGCACTACCTCTGGCTGTTAGCATGTAAAAAGAGTATACTCATTACTGGAATACGTAAAAATACTCTGTGGAAAGTAGACAGTACGTTAATTAACATTTCAACATTTTGTCCCGGACTAAATGCGCGATTTTTACTTTGTATTTAGAGCGTACTGAGTACCAATGCTTTTAACGTCTGTTTCACAAATATAAATAATAATCAAGTATCCGTGGTCTGAACCGTCGGACTATAGAGCTTGTACAGCTTGGTATTTTGCCAATGGCAATGGCAGTATTGCTAGTGTTAATGTGGATTAAAAAACTACATTTGTTTATTATTTCAGCCTCTTTCAATATTGAGATGCAAGCTCTGGAACATTAAGAAATTGAGAGTCAATTTGAGATCATTTGATATTGTTTTATGAATACAAGGTATCCGGAAAGTAACGCGACCCAGCATAAGGATAGCTTTCTAAGATTAAAATTAAATTATTTAAAGACAATTTATTAAATCATTTGTGGTTAATAATTCAAGCTGTAGGACATTATTTTGTTTGTGGTGTTAACAAAATGGCATCGCTGACAGAACCTACGAAGAATGGAGGAGTGGTCATGAATGAGCAGAAAATGACAAGAATTAGAGATTTTTGTTTTATGTAACCTATACAAATTTTATACTGTTGGGCACCACTAAAAAAAAATGTGTATCTCCTAGATTCCAGTGCGCCGTAAGCTTTATTTTGCTATAATCTGTCAACAAAACATTGACAAAAGACTCGTCAGTGCCGGCGTTAGGTTACGCTGAAAGGTAAGGACATAACACTAACAGAGTCTACACGAAGACGGGAGTAAATACTGTTTACAAACAATGCATTGGGTCAATGTGCGAACAGTGCTTCAGGCGCACAGTGGAAGACTTGAACTTATAGTATAAACGGACAAAAAAAATGCGGTCTTGTATATACATGATCTTGAAATCGTTATTAGATATGAAAAAGTACAGGAAAAAATATCAGAAATAAGTATTGTATTGTATTTGGCGGGTTTGAAAAATACGATTGCGTCCGTACAGTTAATTAAATATTATTGACGCACTTTCTTGTGGTTCCACATAGCAGAAGTTCATTTTCGATACTGATTGAATGGGATTAATGAATTATAATTTGTCGTATTAAGGTTGACGACATTCATATTATTTTTGTAATATACGTAAATATTAGTAGCACCTGTCTTGCAGGCTTCAGAGTATGGTTCGAAATTTATTTCGATCAGCAAAAATGATTGCTCATCACGTTGCACCCGTAAGAAAAACTTTAATAACAATAATTCTGCTTCACCGCCCACTAAGCAAAGTAATCAACGAATAATCTGAGCAATTTTCAGTGTTTATTGCCATCCATTTATTCCACACAATTTCACCAAACCGCAGAAACTAAACCAATCTAGAATAAATGGTCGGAGTTCTAACTGTTCTAGCAGCAGGGTGTTTTCTCTTTTCTTCAGATTGGGGTTGACGGATCCTATACGGTGTAACTTCTGACCGCAGGACATTTATTACAAACTAACACAAAAGGGACGTCGCCTCCGTGGGCATGCATTATTTTTATGCTTCGCGTCACTCTCCAGCCATAACAACAATTTTGGTGTGGCGACCCTTCGCAACAGTTTTACGTCGTCACTATTACTAGGGTCAATTTCTAGGGTCAATGGGTAAACATTTGGGTGGAAAAGTCCGAGTATATTCGGCCGCCGAATTAATAACAACAAAAACTACCGCGTTTATATTTGCAGTACTGTCATGCTGGACACAAAATGAGCAAAGGGAATTGTATATTTGCTGTGAGATCTGCTTCTAATAAACAGAATGGCCTAGAAGGTTCTGATTCTTATTCAACACTTTTCATTCACAAAATCCATGTTTTCCCATGTAATAATAATATCGGTTTCGGGAGACTGGCCAATACGTTAGAAGAGCTGAACAAGGTCGAAATCGTCAAACTACTCAAAATCAAGACCGATATCTTGTCCTTTCTTCTCTACGTCAACGACCTAAGACGAACACATGGAATAGAAATTTACAGACGAGTCCAGATTTCGTTTAACTCGTTGCGACGGTCGAGTACGTGTATATGTATAGACGTCCTGGTGAACGCTACGCAGCCGCTCTATACAGGAAGTGGATAGATTTGGTCGTGGATCTGTGATGGTTTGGGCTGGAATCAGTATAGACAACAGAACTGATCTTGTTGTGGTTCCTGGTAGACAAAATGCCATGAATGAGGTCGAAAACATCTTGGGAGAACCTGCTGCATATTATGGCGTCGGTCAAAATTTCATCCTAATGCAGGACAATGCAAAGCCATATACCAACGGCATCATCAGAAACTTCATGGATACTATGACAGTCTTTTTCCATTTTGTTTTGCGTTATTTTTTTTACATTTTTAAGTGTAAGTTAGAAGTAACTAAGAGTTGTAACACTGTTTTGTAATTTTCTTTAGTTAAATATATGCCGTTGAAGTATACAAAATTTGATTCGCCTAGAAGTATTATTTAAAAAGTTACAGGTTTCGAAAGTGTTCCCCTAATTTTTTTGAGCAGTGTATATGTATAATTAGTATAGGTAGATAGATATAGATATTCTATAAGCAGATAATGTAAGCAATTACTCACGAAGTGCTGCAAAACGTTCGAGCGAGTAGTTGCCATTACTTGCGAATGGAATAGTACCTATACTTTTTCTACCACCATGCAATGACATTTTATAAATTAATTTATTGCTTAGCATATAGGGACGGCTGTATGTCACAGGATACAGGATTTTTTCAGATTAAAATTGTTTGTTGCACTTGTCACTCTTGACACTTAGCGACGTTGTCAATGCTTTGTCGCTAGGCAGTCTCTCAAAACACGATGGAAATGAAAATCCAGAGTTGTTATAGGTTCTCTGTGGTTCTAAAGTCGTGGCAATAGTAGATTATTCTATGAGGAAGTAATGTAAGCTATTTCTCACGAGAACGCTAAAACGTTCGAGTGCCATTACTGGCGAATGGAATACTATACTTTTTCTACGACCATGCAATGAAATTTTATAAATTAATTTATTGCATAATAGGGACGGCAGTATGTCACTATGACGGTTTACAGGATTTTGACAGATTAAATTTGTTTGGTGCGCTTGTCACTTAGCGACGTTGTCAATGGCTTGACAATGTCGCTAAGCAGTGTATCAAAACACGATGGAAATGAAAACTTTAGAGCTGTGATTGGTTCTAGAGCCGTGAGAAATGAAATATTTCTCACGACTCGCGAGGTATGAAGACCAAGGAATGAAATATTTGCCATGTGTGTGGGGAATGGTTAGTATTACTTGTCATAAATTGGCCATGATCATGAATGCATTCATTAATAGGAGAAGAAAATGATATTTTTCTACTTTGCATTCACAATGCACTCATTGTAACACTGTTTTCGGTGTTACAATTAACACATTGTAACATCGGTTTTAGTAACATTTTTGCCTAAGATTGGTACACATTGATATCAAATGCTATATGTCAAACGTACTACACATAACCGCAAACTGCCTTTTTAGAATCCATTGCAATCGCATAATCGCGAAATATCTACCTATATTCTATACATATTTAAACATGCGTGTACCATGCTATAGTATTGCCAAAAGGTTGGGGCTTCGTAGTTTTGCTCTGCTCATCAAAATACGCCAGCATGACATTTTCGGTGATGTTTTGCGACTCTGGTAAGTCATAGTGCACCATTTTCGTCAACTAAACATCATATCCCTCTTTCAGATACAATACAAGGACCACATTTACCTGAATAAGAAGTTATGCAAAGATCAAACCTACATCGTAGATATGATCGGGTTCAAATACTGCTGCGGGACTGATTATGCGTAATAAATAGTTTATTGAATATCAGCATGCACGTAGCAACCTATAGTAGATCTAAAGTGTTGAGAATTGCCTAATTTATGTAACGGATATGTTTTCGGTAACATTTTGGACGGATGCCGTATTCTCTTTTGTCCGTCGCCAATACCGTATTCTTTATTTGTCCGTCGCTTCCAACTTCGTCTTAGTTCTACACTGATAAAAATGAGTGCGAATTTACAAATGAAATTTACATTTTTTTCAGTAAACCTACCCTATTTGTCGGCAATTTTACCATAATTTTAAGCAAAAATACTAAATATCATTGAAAATGCAGTTACATTCATTAATTGTACAAACTGTAGGTAAATTTGCTAACAAATTTGTAAATTTCATAATAACAATTACTTCAACGGAATAAAATTACAAATCTATACATTAAAATTACTGTCTGATATGTAAATTTGCCCTCTGCTCGTGCAATTTTCCTTTCTAGATGGTAAAGTGCTACCGAGATAATTTTTATCGCACTTGCGCAATAATGGGATATACAGTTCGAGTTCCGTTCGCCATCCGTTTGGTTGTGTTTACAGGAGCTAAGTTAGAGTTTTATTGAGTGCGATTGTTACATACAACTAATCTAACACTGTTACTGCCTCTGTGACTTATCCTTTATCGGTGTCGTGTGGAATATTTGCCCCATATGGTTCTATAGTATTAAAAGATATAATATTGGTACATTCATCTCTTTGTATATTATGGAGGACTTTGCAAATATATACTACAAACTGCAGGTATAAGTTTGCAGTCTTGATATGTATAATTTCACTTTCACTAATTGGATGTTCTTTTTACGATACAAGTGTTGATGATACTGACATTCTACAAATTCAAGGACTTGTGTGGTGTCCATAGGTAAGATTTCGCTTATTGTTCTTTCTTGTACATGCGGTCTTACAATCAAATTTATTACTAACATGTATAACACATATCATTTCAATCACCAATATAAAAAAATACTTTTCTATAAACACTCATTAATAACTTTACACACACTCGGTACCTCAAAGGAAAGCAGCTGCTGACATTGTTATACCCTGTATATGATATATGACTCATGTACGTCTTATTTTGATTTCAGGTGACACATTTTGGACTATATTATATGCTGTGGTTGGATTATCCCCAGGTTATCTTACTCTGGAGACGCATTAAGTCAGGGTTCAAAAACGAATAAGGTGACGTAAGTTTACCATAGGCATTTCAACTTAATATTGTTGAAATAATATTTAATTTATATTTAAAAGATATGTTTCTCTGTGTTAAGCAGATCGATTTATTTTATTATACGATATGTAGATAAGTATAGTCCATGGGTTCCTATTTTATTTCATTTACTTATGATTACATTTTTGTTAAGAACTTCTATTTATTTAATGTTAAAAATATGTAGATATATATAAATATATTATAAATATGTTTCACATGTTATTTATTGTTAAAATTATAATAAAACTTCATAGTATTATTTTTTGTTCTTATTTATGATCTCCACATTAATAGGATTTTACTAGTGATTTTACAGTTGATAATACAGGCTTGTCCGAGCAGTCGCAAAACAAGTTTACAAACAGTTCTTTTGTGACTACCAGATAATGTTTCATTGGTATTTATAATGGAGTTATCATAGCAACATATGTGGTCCATCACAAAAGTACTGATTGTTAACTGGTTTTCAGTTGCTTGGAGAAATGTAATATTAAAGTTGCAGAAAATTTACTGTACAACAATTAATTGCAATTCCGTGTTTACGGTAAATTTACTGAACGTCAGTAATTTTACTTACAAAAGTATATATAAAACCGTACACATCGGAAACCTCATTTCATATGAGAAGTAAATTTAAGCTCAAAGTAAAATTACAAACCACATGGTTTGTAATTCCCTTCGATACACGGAGGTTGAAAATGACCGCCGTGCCACACGGTAAAATTACCTTTTCAGTTTTATCAGTGTAGTAGTGTGCAACTATTTGTACATGCCATCGCATGTAATTTTACTTAGTATAATTTATTCTAATAAACTATTTCACCGAAATTAGAATTTGGTTTCAATTATAAGTGCTTGTAAATGTCTAAAGCCTCAACGGCAACCTAGCGGAATTAGGTAGACACCACTATCAAACGTTAAGCGTTATAACAATTAAAGATGCAGTGGAAAGAAGTAATACCTGTATTGAGGTATCACTGGTCTATCGTCAGGTATTAAAGAAAATCTAACTTACTTTCTGGGTTATTAAACAATAAATGTTTTTGTTTTGTTATTTAAGAATTTTATATAAATTAATGCTTCTAAAATTTACATTATAATTAGCCCGGACATGTCCAAAAACACGGTTATAAAGTTATAAAGTTTATACTATCCCTTTTTATACTAACTGTGATATGGTGATATTAACGTGTGCTCTCATGTTGGCAACACGGCTGCTATATGTCAGCAAATGATGAAATAACGTGGTCGAGGATGCCATAAAATCTCATACCAAACTTTACGAGAAAATTTAATGCTTGTTCCAACCCGATTAAGGTCAAAATATAAAAATTTTATGAAAGTATTGCTGCAAGTGGTGATTAGTGTTGAAGTAGTTACGATTGAACTACACGGTGAAATAGCTAAAGACGCATTTATAACTTCTGTTAATCGGCCTGAGATTGCTGCATTGATGGAAACTGCACCCAATTAAATTTTAGTATCATAAAATTGCAATCCTGTTATGTTTCTCGAAAGCACTTAATAGATTAGTCCGTTCATATTGAATCGTAGATTCGCAGTCGCTTGAAGTGAACATGTTTGAAAGCTGGAACTATTTTCTTTTGGGTTAGATCGATTATGAATTGGAAACTTCAATATTTAACTTTATTGGATTAACTGGAAACTTATTAATTAAGTATTACAAACTGCTGCTGATAAGTGCATATTTATTATTTTTTTAGTGATTAGTTTTTCATGGACAGCTTGTTTAGTCTAAGAAATACAACTGCTAAATCGGTTGTTCATTAAGAAACAACTAAAATTTTGTAACTTCACGTTTAATTTTTCCCTGCCAACCGAATGAAACTGGTTGCACAGTTTCAGGTGGTACAGATGCATACAATATGTGTATAAGTACAATAAGTAACTTCGTGTTTTTTTTAATATTTTTTTGTGAAACACTTTTCACAAATAATCCCAATACCAGGGACACTTACCCATATATATTATTTAATACTGTCATCCCTGGCGTCCCCGAGAGCAACACTGAAACTCCGCAGCCCAGTTACGTTTTGTGTTAATAAATTAAGCAGATTAGTCCTCTATTATAGGACCAGTACTAGGGCGTAAAATACTTAGTTTTCGGTTTAGCGCTTTCACGTTAATTAAATGGACAGACAGACGGGTTGCGAATTGTAAATTTTACAGCACAATTTCGAAGACGACCAATGGCAGGCAGCTGTACTACGGACTCCAGTTTCTGGTGGAACGCGCCCGAAAACTGGGCGTGAATCTCTTTGTCTAATTAAAATTCTAAAGGACGCCCGATCTTATAACTTTTGTTTTGCACCAGGAAACTTTCCAGAACACATCCTTCGCGTCGTCAGGCTGCTCTCTGTTCCCTACGAAACTGCGGATTATTACCTTTCATGCAGCGTTAATCCTCCTTTTCCTTAATGTACAAAACTTCGTATCTACATAGCCCAGCTCCCAAAATGACACCCACCCACGTGCGTCATTACAAAATGTTCCAGGGTGGAAAAGATTTCCGAAAAATTTATCCGAAAAATGTAAATCAGTATCCGTAATTAATAAATAACTGATTACTAATTCTTAAACTATAGGAATCTGAAAAAAAATCCGATCGCAATAATATATATTTAGGTAATTAGATTGATGGAAGAATGCTCGTTCAACAGTATTAGTTTCATTGCAATTTCTCCAAGGGTACTCGAGTAATTAGCGTTTTGCAATACACGTAAATTCCCATAAGAGATGGTTGGGGGCTAACTTCACATAGGGTTTGAAGGAGTAACGGCCAAATCCATGTTCACAGTAGAAAAAATCTATTCAAATCTATTTAAAACCAGCATTCTTCAATAATAATCAATAATTGAAGCCATTGGCGTATCCAGCTTAAATCAGAAAAGGGGACAGTTGTCTAAATTTAACTTTGGGAGAAGGGTGCCCATTAGCCATTAGGGTGGTTTAAAAATACACTGCAAAAATTCTTGTGATGATAGAAAGCAACGATCCCCACAAATCGTTTCCAAATCAAAAAAAGTGGTTATGTATTGTTTTGTTGAAATATTGATTTTTAACCGTGCTTGTCGAGGCCTTAAATTTACATGGGAAAACGCATGGGAAGAAGACACATTCTTGTATTTTTCAAATAATTGTTCAGGGGTTGGGAAAACTTAAGATTACTTAAGGACTTGTAGAGGACTTTTCAAGGAAAAATTTGACCTATTATACATCTGGATTTGACGCCTCCCAACCCATCCCCATAGTGCCCTGAAAACTACCCTTACATGAGAAATATACATTCTTCATATAATTGATCCCTCTTATCATTTCAGTCTCTTTTTTCTCATAGAAATTATCACTAATAATATAACAAGAGAGTGAGAATAAATTGAAAATAATTTGACAGATTGTTTGAAAACTTGTTGCCAGGCAATAGTCACGAGAGCCCGCAGGGCTCGAGTGGCCTGCGGGTGGCCTGCGGTTTGAGTGTTGCCAAATGGCAACAAGTTTGAACAAAATTTGTCAAATTATTTTCTAATTTATGGAACTCTCGAGTTATATTTGACTAGATTATTTTTTGATTCACAAATTTTTACAATAAAAAAGATCAATGTTTTATCATAAAATTATTGAAAAATTTAATTTAATTAATTATTACTTACAATATATGAAAATATCGTTGACACATTGTGAATATATTAAAAGAATTAACAATTTAAATTAGTACAATGAAAAACGCAATTATTAAAAATATTTCGAGACTCATTATTTATTGAGGATTTGGAATTGCTTGTTATATTAAGTGTTTCCTCCTGCGTATTTTCTCTAAGATTATTTATTATATTTGAATGATGTTCTTGGTTCAATTGTAAGTATGGTTTAATCGAACTTGCAGAATTATGACCAGTGACCTTGATTAGTTCTTGTTCTCCTACACCAGCTTTTGAAAGGTTACTTACTGTACTTGATCTGGCAGAATGGTTAGTTATTTCTTTAGTAACTGTGTCTAGACCTACTTTTTCTGCGGATTCTTTCATCCATTTTGAAATGGAATTTATTCCCACAGGAACGTTTTTATACCAAAAACCATGAGTTTGCCAAGCCGGATTTGGAGTAAGAAACAAGCGTTCGGTTTTAATATTTTCTTCACGTTTACTCATTAGTTTTTCAAAAAGACGAACAGGGCAAATATCTGGGTTATTTATGTTTGGAGTCAACCATTTACTATTAGCGCACCTTTGTGCTCCACCCTGTGCAGTTTTTGTAAAGATGGGATGGTATTCAATGCGGCCAGTATTTAATCTTTTTATGTCGGTTTCTCTTTTAAAATAATGAACTAAAAATTTCGTAGCTTCTCCTCCCCTCCAAGCTAGTTCATACGATGCAACGTGAAAAAACTTTCTTTGCAATCCACAAGGTATATCTTCGTCCCAATAGTTAAAAATTTGCAACAATTCTGTATTAGAAAGTGCCACAGAACTCTGTTTGTGCTTTTCAGGATGTTTTTGTAAAATTTTTTTTTGCATCTCTTGCATTCCGAGCATTTCTGGATTCTATATCATGGAAAGGATCAAAGGACCTGTTATACTTATTAAAGTAAAGTTCTTGAACTAATTTTGCCGTTTTATTCCACATTGTCTTTATTACTGCTTCTTTATAATCATTTCCGTCTTTTCTTTTCATGTTATAAGCCCAATCTTTTAAAATCAATGCCAGAGTAGCTGTTGTAGTAGATTGATCCAGAATATAATTTCTTTCTTTGGTGAAGGTCTTAAATTGTCTCCATATAGACTGATTACTTATTAGAGTATTTTTCGAAGTAGTTTCTAAAATCTTTTTTGTAATTTCTGCATTAGAAAAGGTACTAAACCGATGACTTTCACCCATTTCGCGTTGACACAATTAAGTAATTATTTTGACAAGTATCTGACAGTTGCTAGGCAAATAAAAGCTACAGTGATTTTCCCGAGAATAATCACAAGAGATTTATTCCCACTATAATAATGACATAATTGGTTGAAACTTACCCTTGTGACAATATAAATAAGCATTTCATTGGTTTTAAGAAACGTCAAAAAATAAGCACTATAAGTCTAGTGGGATGTTTATAAACATTTGTCAGTTAATTAACATTTGTTTAAAGAAATTCTATTTGTTTAAATAATTCGCTTTTCTCGAAAATCAGTCTGAATTCTGAGTTCGAAATGGCAAATTATTATCTTACAGTGACATTATTGATTAAAAAAATTTTTCCTATTGTTTAAACAATCAATTATTATTCATTTTCAACTTTTCTCTGATTATGCTAGAAAAGTCACCTTTTTTTGTGAAATTAACTTATAAATTTTATGTTCGAGATATCTAACAAACCTATTTTCTATATTATCTAATAAACCCACATTTAATTAAACAAATTCCATTTGTTTAAACAATTTTTGTTTGCAATTCACTTAAAATTATTTTTTTTTTGATCGGTCTGGCCAACTGTTATTCTGTTACTGTTAAAGTGACTGGGATGATTTCCACTGTTTAAATAATAAACTATTATTCGTTTTCAATATCCTTTATTCGAAAAAATTTAAATGATTTAAAATCCTTTTTTTAGGGAAATTGGGGAGTTACATTTCTTTTTAAAATATTAAATTTCCTAACCTCAACAAATTTTATTAATCACATTTCTTTCTCCATTTCTTATTCTGATTTCCTACCACAGTGTGTTGATTTGTTGCTGTCTGGAAACTGTTCCCTGCACTCTAATTTGTGAAATATTGAAAACGAAAATTATTTTATTATTCAAACACTGGAAATCATCACAAAATATAAATGTAACTTCAGAATCACAGTTGGCCAGACCCATCTAAAAGAAAATTTTAGGCGAATTGCAAAAGAAAATGTTTAAAGAAATGGCATTTGTTTAAACAAATGTGGGTTTATTGGATAATACAGACTAGATATCTCGAACATGAAACTTATAAGTTAATTTTACAAATAAACTGACGTTTCTTCCATAATTAGGAAAAAAGTTGAAAATGAATTACATATAATTAATTGTTTAAACAATAGGAAGAAATTTTTTAATGAATTTTCGAACTCAGAAAACAGAATTCAGACGGATTTTAGAGAAAAACGAATTATTTTGTTTAAACAAATGAAAATTAACTGAAAAATGTTTATCAAGTCCTCTACAAGTCCTATAACTTTAACATAAGTTTTCCCAAACCCCGAACAACTATTCGAAAAATACTAAAAAAAAGTCGTCTTCCCATGTAAATTTGAGGCCTCGAAATGCACCATAAAGAAATAAAAATTTAAAGATAAACACGTGTCCACTTTTTTTTTTTGATTTAAAAACTATTTGGAAAGCAACGATCTTCGTTGCGTTCAAAATAAAAATAACCACCCTAGTGTCCATAAGCGAAATAGTGCTATCTAATAAACATAATACCAACATACGAACAAGGGGGGCGGCTGCCCCCCCCCCCTGGATCTGCCTATGATTAAAGCAATGAAAACACGTCAAAACCGCAGTAAACATAGGCTGAACCATCCTCTTAGATGAATCGTTTTCAGCCATATTGAGTGATTCTTTTAATAAAGGACCATTTACCACATCTGGGCAAAATGAAAGGGAAAACGCGTAATACATTTCGGTTATGCAAATTGAAAATTGCTCACATTACTTGGGTAAACGAGCGTTAAACCTCTTTTTCGTTGCGGGTTGTCTCGCCCGCCCACTTCATTTTCAGCGGTGAAAGATTGATTCAATAAAGCTGCGTTTCGCAGTGGCGTTCTCTGATGCTGCCCATCCCCTTTCACATGATTAATACCATTTCTTTGGCGATATTTTCCTTTGAGCCTATATCACAGTTTTGTGGGGAGTAATTTACTTTCCTTTTTCCCTTCTCCCTTTTGCCCCCTTTCCAGAAGCAATTTTCAAACGCTCCACAGTGGGTCGATTCATAAATTTATCGCACAAAAATAGACAAAGTTATCCACCTATTTTTAACTTTGTTAATTCTTCGTTATAGGTAATAAATAATAATAATCCAAAGTTGCAGAAGTTACAAATCTAGACATTCTCAAAGCTGGAATTGACTGCAGTTTCCGCCAGATGGGAGTATTGCACCAGGTAAAAAAATGGTAATTTGTAATCATAATTTTAGTAGTGTTGGCGGTAGAACCCCTAGCCACCATATTTTTAATAAAAAAAATACAACTTAGAAATCCCACAGAACTTTATCACTTGTTCATGATTGTTTTTGATGCAATTGAGGTCCAACTAGTTAATCGGTTTGGCAGTATTGACTCCTGAGTTTGAAGGCGTATAACTCTAAAACCACAGAACAGAAAAAAATTTAAATAAAGTGTTTCATACTCCTGCATCATTTCTACATTAGTTGTATGACTGTTAACATTTTTTGCCTCTCGGTGTAAATATGAGCGCGAGAGAAATGAGAAAAGGTCCCTGATTTTTACACTTTTAAATTAACATTCGTCTTTCCATTTTTTCCCTCGTAAGCCGCTTGCCAAAAAAATTCAATTTTTGTTCAGGTTGCATTTAGAGCCTCTTCTACAGATTAGCGTTTTTGTTTTCGTCAGTTTTTGTGTAATAAAGGTGGCGAACAAGCTTTTCATGGAAGCGGATATCTTATTAACGAATATTAGCACGATATGGGGATATGCTCGTAATCAATCGTCATATTTTATTTAATGCGACTGCAGAAAAAGAATTACATAATATTTTTAAAGCGATTTAATATGAATGATATAAATTTCGTGCAGCGCGCACGACGTCAATCGTAACGGTAAATGGAAACGTAGCTGGGCCAGTGGAACATTATTTACAGGTGCTCCCACACGCAGTGCCAATGTCTCGCCAACGTTGGTGATGTGACACGCTGCGCGTAGTGCGCACATTCACTTCGCCAATATGTTGGCATTGGGCGCAAGGTATATCTGTGTATCATAGAATGCTCGTAGCGTACCGTAGAGAATTAAAAATGAACAGTGAAGACGATGTCATTGCTGTTGCCGCTTCCATTATTTTAAGCAGTGCATTGTTGCTTAGAATTAAAAAAAAGTTACCATCGAAAGAGGTCACTGTGTAATAAGGTTGTTAAATTATTAAACATGTTTTTCAGTCATTATTTATACAGTACGTTCGAGAATATTAACTACATTAAGAAATACAGCAATACAGGAAATAAAATTATTTAGGTTTTTATATTTGCCACGTGACAATAAAAAAATCTCCATTTTTTATTTTCTTTATGTTTCAAGCAACAAATGCGGAATAAGATGGGATCAGATCTGATACACTGAGTGGTCTAATTTTTATACAGGGCCCTGTTAATTCGTGTCGTTTCTTTATATAAATATATTATTTTAGTCAAATCGATGAATTCATAATTTTGACTTAAAATAAAATGATTCTATAATAAAATTGAAATTATTTATAATAAGATACAAAGAAGAATTGAGAACCCTTACATACACGGAGTTTTAATATGTATATATGTAGGTATAATTATTATCAACGCAAGATTTTTAGTTACAGATATAATTTTTGTAATTTTTCTGACAAGCAAAAGAAGAAAAGCATTCAGTAGAGTTTTTAAACTTTGTTGAATACATTAAATACATCAGATTATTTAAATTTGCTGCTTAATATAATCTATAAATTGTTATAAATAAATTATATAAATACAATTTTGTTTGATTGTAGTCTTGCTTTTATCATACTCTATAATAAAGAATAACGTGGTCTGTCTGTCTGTGCAGGTTCCCTATGGAAGAAGGTGGACCGCAGTCCTTGGACCCCTATACCGTATGACTCCCCATCGTGTGTAGATTGATATTCCGCTTCCCTCCAAGCCCCTCCCTTACCTTTCCCACCCCACCCTAGCGAACAAGGTTGACCGCAATCCCGCAATTGTCATACCGTATGACTCCTCATTGTGTACGAATTCCTTTTTAAAATTTTAATGATTATCATTTCCGGAAAACCCGGAAGTCATACTAACCTCAAGACCATCCCATAAATTGGCATTTGCGGTCTATTAGCACAACGTTCATTCCTTCAACATCATAAACACAAAAAAATAAACGAACGTACCTACGCCGTGGGTCACCCGGTATAACGACTTCAATATTTTCTTCAGAATATTATTTTATTGCTTGTTAATTTATTATAATTGTAAGG
Organism: Aphodius sticticus; assembly: GCA_963966075.1. Classification (NCBI taxonomy): domain Eukaryota; kingdom Metazoa; phylum Arthropoda; class Insecta; order Coleoptera; family Scarabaeidae; genus Aphodius; species Aphodius sticticus. The sequence continues at coordinate 32,672,430 of OZ014513.1, forward strand.
TTAATAATGCCTATAAGAACCATAATTGTTGTGAAGAAATTTACAAAATATTAAGAAATGTTTCTTTTCATGTTTTTACATTTGTGCAATGAGGCATTTGGCCAAATAATAAATCATCATTATTGGTCCTGAAAGTACGTACAAACATAAATAATGCATTCAAGGGAAAATGGTTAATTACGTAAACTCGTCAGTAATGTAGAATAAACTAAAGAAGCGAATGATAATTAATCCAGGTGAGGATAATTTTTGGAAAAAGCACCTCCGCCTGGATTTGAACCAGGAACCCTCCAATTTCCGGTTGACAGCTCTCCCAATTGAGCTACAGAGGTAGTGGAAATTTATAGGTTTTATTTGTCACTTCAGGATTTGCAATCCGAATTTCGAATTAAACAAACCCGTCGTGACACCTATTGGGGATAGATGGAAGTTTGGTAACTAGGAATCGCTAAATGTTTATTGCTAAAAGCTCATACAGAGAATAAATTCAAGGGAAAATGGTTAATTACGTAAACTCGTCAGTAATGTAGAATCAACTAAAGAAGCGAATGATAATTAATCCAGGTGAGGATAATTTTTGGAAAAAGCACCTCCGCCTGGATTTGAACCAGGAACCCTCCAATTTCCGGTTGACAGCTCTCCCAATTGAGCTACAGAGGTAGTGGAAATTTATAGGTTTTTCCACTTCTGAAAACAATTCTGACAGTCATGCAACTTATGTAGAAATGATTCAGGAGTATGACATACTTTATTTCAATTTTTTCTGTTCAGTGGTTTTAGAGTTATGTGCCTTCAAACACAGAAGTTAATACTATCGAAACGAGAGATGGCAGTTCGATTCTCTCGTGCGGGGTCACATATGTTTTCAGGTTCAGCGTTGGCCCTACTGTACGCTGCCAATATCGGTAATTTTGACTCCAGTTCCAAGTGAAAGATTGACGATATCGTCAGTATTTACATCTGCAGCGAATTTTCAATTTTTCCTCCCGGCCCGGCGTAGATTTATGCGTAAATTGCTCGAAAATGATGTGCCGATAAAGTATGCCTTAAGAGCATTTGAATTTATTTCCGTTCCGGAATTTTGTAATCTTGCTTTTCAGATTTCTGTCACAGTGCCAATTTGTGAATTTCGCTCATCTCTTAGAAGTCGTACGTAATTTGCATTGTCAACTCTAAAGTAGGAAATAGGAATATTAAATCGTTTACAAAGAATAGTAATTATTTATTTTATGACTAAATTAATGACGTAAATACAATCAACACAATCAGCATTCTTTCAGGTTTTGACTATTCATAGTATATTATGAGAGACAAGCAGTGGCGGCTCGCGTATAGGCACTGTGGAACTGCAGCACCCCCGATTATTTCCACTTAATATTATGGATAACATTTAATATAATGAGTATTTTTTCCTTTAATTCTTTCCTTATACTTGTACAAAGTATAATCCTTAATCCTTAATGTCAGTAGCCATCCCCCAGTTTAAGAAAAAGATTTAAAACTCGTTGTATGGAACTGTGATCTGCACAGTTCCAGTAGACGACCTCTTTGGCTGTTCTGCGCATGCGCACACAACAGCGGCAAGCGAGGGAGCGGCCTGTTACAGAGACTAGAGCGGCCTGATACAGAGACTAGAGAGAACTGTTGTCCCCGCAGTGCCGACCGCTTCGACCCTCGTGGAAGGTAGTTTTAGTGCGGATGGCATATCAAAAGCCAACACGTATTTTACAACAATTGCAGTGGTTTCAATAGAGAAAAGATTCCGCAGTTTTCATCCAGAGACCAAGGATAAAATTATTGATATTTTTGCGCAAATTACAATCTTGTAGTCGATATTTTACCTACTTCCCAATATCCAATCGAGTTAAAATTTTGCACGTGGACAGATTGCCGGTGACAATGCATAAAGGAATAAACAAATTGAAAAATTTTTGGAAATTTTGCCACAATTTTCAAAATTTAACTGTAATGCGTTTTTGTCATTAAGCGTTGTTTTAAAAAAAAATGTTTGTTTGTTAAGTATAAATCTTGTAATCGATATTTTACCTACTTCCCATTGTCCAATCGAGTTCAATTTTTGCATGTAGACGATTTCTGGTGACAATGCATGAAACATTAAAAAAATATGGAACATTTTTAATTTTTAGTACATTTTGTTAAAGAGTAGTTTTTTGAAAATGTATTTTTTACATACATTTATTAATGTAACTGTACCAATTTATGTAAAGTAAATAAGAAATCTGTTTTTATTCCCTTAATTCTTTTACGATTTCATCAAGTTTCTGAATAAATTTTCTTTTTATCCTTTTTTTTCCTTTAACACAATACTTTTTAAAACAATGATAAAAACTTTCTGGAACAGCACCCACACTAATATTAGCTACGAGCCGCCACTGGAGACAAGTTAACAATGGTGGCGAGATTGAAAGTAAAAATTGATCCAACCGTTTTAAAAGCTATATATTTTTCTCAGCCGTTACGCCTTTTCTTCCTACTACGACGTTATTTGTCGAAGTTCTAGTAAGTTTGGACACTTGTGGCATACTGCAAATAACGTTGCAACCATTTGCTCGAGTGACATCAGGAGATTTCTAGAGAACCCTTTGAGAAGGGTTGTGCTGTGGACGTTCAGTAAACGTAATATCGTGCGCATAGAATATTGAATATTGGCATTAGGTGCCACCGACAGATTCACGAAAATTTACAGCACAACTTAATCCATGGGAGAAAAAAATATGTTTTTAATTATAAATTACATAGTACCCAAAACTGTTTCTAAACAAAAACTTTTCTTGAAAAATTAAAATTTAAGTACTGTCATGTTATGCACAGAGATCGTATCTGCAAATTTGTTCAGTTTTTAGTTTTTCCGATTTTATTGGAAAACGTTATATTTGTTCTTTCACGTCCAGAAACCAGTGGAAGTATAGACGTTTGGGACTATTAAACAAGTTTTTTCTTTAAATTAAAAGAAAACGCTAACTTTGATCATTAGCCTCTATTTCTTTTCTTTGTCTCTACTGTACAATTTTCAGCAAAATATCAAGTATTTGGTCATGCAATCGGAAAAATTTTATCTATCGCATAATCTGGGTGGTCCCATAAAGTACACAGGAAAAAAATAAATCGTTGTCCAAAAACCAATAAAATCACGCTAGAGGACACCAGTAACAAAATATCGACCAACATCGATTTAGTGAGTGTTTATTTGACAATTTTCGACTACTTTCACGAACCCATAACCACGTAGATTAATAAACAAAAAAGTTATTTTTTGTTGCCTTGCTTATAAAATTGACGATCAATGTTTTTGTGTTCAAAATGTCATCCTGATTGAAAATTGTACACAAACAATACTGGGTGCAATTTAAAATTTCAATGTTTACGACATTTCCGGAAAAACCGGAAGTCATACTAACTTCAAGAGTACGTATCTAACACTTCTCAAAATTACATCGTCATAAATAAGATAAAAGAATCAGAAGAATTGGACAGGTGTTTTTGTTAAGGGGTAATGCCACTCTAGATTTTTTGAAAAATATAAATATTTTTTTGCTTAAATGGTGTCTTGAGATCTTAGAAATAAGGTACAATACGATTCATATTGAAAAAAAAAAATGTTTAAATGCTTATTTGATGAACATACGGCCGAGCGTACATGCAAAAAGTTTACAGCCTAGAGGCCCTAGAGACATATACGCTCTTATCATATTTGGAGGAATTATATCCGAGGTGTGAAATATAACAAAATATTATAAATCACAAAGATTTTCTGGAAATATCCTCGGTACCTTCGTTGAACTGACGCTAACCGCACAATGTTACAGCTGTCTGATGTAACGTGTGTTGTTCTTGATTTGTTGGTAAAAACTAGCAGAAATAATTAGTGACATTCCCGGAGTATATCGTGATCGAAAGGAGTCGAAAGGAGGCAGCAGATTTTCAAATAGAACTAATATGACAAGCATTGAATCGTTTGGAACTAAAGTCGCCTCTGTCTGATAACGTATCCACAGTCCACACATGTAAAGAAGTAATGTCGGTTGAAGATTATTACAACGTTGAAGTGGATAACGTTTAATTATCATCTTTTTAACTTTGTTGTTGTTTTCTGCTATTTCACAAGTTGTAGTGTGTAAAACGTGCAAATCAAATGTGAAATTGGCCGAAAGTGGCAACCGTGACATAGGATTTCAAATCGTGGTTTCTTGTGAGAAGTTTGAACAAACTTTCATTCCGAGTAGCTGATTTGTTGATAATGGATATGAAATGAATACTGGAATTATCCTTGCCATGCGCATAAAAATAGGTGTAGATGGAATTGAAAAGTTTTGCGCATTCAGGGACCATCATCGTCAGATCATTTTACGATAAAGTTGTTCGCACCATTTTTGTCAAAACAGAAGCAGTTTGTCTACAAAGAGTGCAAAAAGCAGCAGAAGAAGAGAGGGCTAAAAATCAATTGAAAATAGTAAAAAAAGAATGGCGTAACTGTCTCGGACGATGCAACATAGAGAAAACATAGCTTTTATTCTCTGTATGATTGGTGGCGTTTATCAGCTGGAGAAATGTTGTTGATATTCTCATAAAATCTAAATACTGCAAAGCTTGGAAATTTTGGAATAAGAAAAGGAATGCATAGATCACGTGAAAAGCTAATGGCACTCGTCCCCGCCATTTGACAAAAACCAGTTGTGGCCTCGAAGAAAAATGGAAGTTAACCCAGAAGCCTATAAATGAGCTTTCAATTTATGATGGACTAGCCATTCGTCATAATCATGATTCAATTGATAAAATGAAGAAAATAAATCTGTGCGACACTGTATCATAAATTCTGACCGATGAAATGCCACCTGGTGATTTGACTTTCATTTTCACTTTTAACTGGCAAAATAATTGTCAATATTGCAGCAAGTATAGCCATATGTGTTGTCAATGATGCATTATCCAGCCTTATGAAGATTATGGAGGTATTATGTATGAGCATCGAGCCAAACTGCAATAATTTCTGCGGGAAGGCTGACGCACGGCGCATCATGTTTTCAGAGCCATCGCTGACTGATACTGCAAAACAGGCCCGTCTGTCGTCAAAATCAAACAGAAAGAAACAGGAGGATGAAAATATTAATTTGAAAAGATAATTATATGGTCCAGGCTTCGCCGACTATAGTAAAATATAACAATTCTATACATCAAAGTTACACAATACTTTAAACGGTGTTTTCCCAAAACCGCATTTTTCAAACTGGCCGGAACGATAACTTCTACTGAACTTCACTTAAAATTTTATGTGCAGCTTTAGAACAATATTATCTAGAGAAGTACGTACGGATTTTACGATAAGTTCGAAACTTTTCTTGTTATAAACAATTTTTAACCTAATTTTGTACCTAAAAGTGATGTTTTGTGTTCAAACGTGCGCCATTTGGTTTTAAAGCGGAATTTTCTAATTTCCGTACGCACTTCCCGAGATAATCTTATATAATCTTATATTATATATAGATTCAATATTTCTCTTGTTTCTATGGCTAAGTGAAAAACTGTGTGCAAAATCTTTCCGGCCGTGCAACCCTATCCGCCGGAAAAGGTTTCCTTTGATGTCCTCTAACGCTGCCTTTTTATTTATTTTTGTTTTTATTTATTGTGAATATTCCTCAAAATATGAACAATAAAGAGCTTTAAAAAGATTTTGTAATTCATTTACTATATTGTAAAAATATACCAACAAAATCGGCTATTTTTTTCTCGCGCTAGTGTGGCATTACCCCTTAAATATTGAATACACAACTATAATATTAGTGCAGTAAAATTATATAAAATAAGAGAAATAAATACAACAAAGTTGCCATTTTTTGATGGAATCAGGGTCGAACAGATTATAGCACATTCTGGAGCATCGAAGCATCAAGTTCAACGGTACGAAAAGCAGTTTAAAAATACACTTTTTGTGAAACTCCTTTCTTTAAATAAATGACAAACGCATTGAAACACATCAAAATCTCAACTTGCACCATTGAGTTAATACAATACATTGCTGAACACTGCACATAAACCGAATGGATGCTCCTTCGCTACCAAAATATTTAAATATCAGCTCCCCAAGTGGAGCTGATTATCATAATCGTTTGAATGGAGGAGATTGTAGAGAACTCCACCCTCTACTGAGCTGAGCACTATATATCGAGTATCATTCCCAGCAATCCAGCCCACGCACCCCTAAGCGCTCTAGCGGCTATTTTGGCAACCAGGCTATCTGGATACATCAGCATAACACCGGTGCTTATACTTAGATGAAGCCCGAAGTAAATTGCACGTGTACCCCTATAAGCTAGAGGTGTACATATACTTAAGGGTGCTTTACGGTCTGCACGGGGACTCGCACCCTTGCCTTTAGGGCTCACATCCAAGTCGGCATTTACACAAATTAAAGGTAAGGTTAATAGTTAATAAAGCAACACCTTTTTATGGCGTTTACTCAAATTATGTACTGAGTAACAAGATGACATTATGTGTTTTCGTTTTTAACAGTTGTTACAATGTGGATCACTCTATGGAGTATGGATTTTGTGCACAGAAAGAAAATAAGCTTTGTCGATATATGGGCTCGTAAGGGTTTTGGGAAAAAACTTTTTCCCAAATCATTTTCGCAATCCCTTAAAAAGTTAAAGCCATTTAAATCACGATTTTGTTAACATTTCAAAGAACTGTAAAATTTGCTCTTGCCTCATGACTGACATCTGCTTTATGAAAAAAAAAATACAATGATTTGTTACTTTTGCATCAGGAAAAAGTTTGGCATTTCATGCAAAAATTTATTTCCATTTCACCCGGAAATGCCACACATCACCACACAGACAGGTGTCAGTGACCTAGTAGTTATTTGAAAAATGTTTTCATTCTAAACCAGGCGCGATAGAAATAAAACTGTAGGTCAAAAGTTTTGTTTTTGTTTTGATTTCAACTCTTTCGATTCCTTTGATGGACTACTTCTGAGTTAGAATTCGTGCGTAGCGCAGAATAATGTATCAAGAAAATCTTTTTAATTCTCATTAAAAAAATCGATGATTTTCGAACAATTTTCTGATATAAGGCCAAACATGTTATATGATGACAATTAGGCGATCTACTAACATCATTCATAAAAATAGTCATACGACGAACAAAATTGAAGATCAAAAATTTAATTTGATATGAAACTGACTAATTCTATAAAATAAAATGGATAAGACGTGATAAAAGCAAACGGATGCTTTATGGTTATCTGTGACCATAGACCAATAGAAATATTGAAATTTTTTGACGATCCGACCTCGACTGTTAGTTGTTTCCCGTAAAAATTGGTTGACTTGTAGAATGTTTGTTTTTGTTATTTTTTTTCTTCAGTTTCTTATTTGTATATATCGTTACTTTTCTCATTGTAATACAACATATTCAACCATGAAGAGTTATTAATTATTTATTATTTATTATTAATTTTAATGAATTTACACACCGCAATATAAAAAAATAATCAATGAAACTTTTCAGTGTAGATAACACAAATATAACTGAATAGTCTCCAGTTTTTGAGAAACAGTAAAACAATGGACAGAACAGATTCTAGCATTTGTTTTCCTCATAAACTGGAGTCAATTGATAATGTCTGTGTGTAATAACAAATTTATCGCGTAAAAATTTTTGAGGGTCGCGGTAACATCTGAAACAAATCATAGAGCATTGGTGTTCATCATGGTGGCTCCTGGTTTAACACACGAGTCGAAATGGCTGGGGTGCGCTAACAAACGTTGTGACATATTTGTACTGTTCGTGCAAGTACGAATGCGAAGGGAGGTATCTTAAGAATTCCTCTTGCGTGTACAAAGTTTTTCTAACGTGCAATGATTACCTAACAGAGCAGTTATTGGCTTCCATTATATGTTTGTGATGGATGGGTGGCTACATTTGTCAACTGCTAAACCTAGAAATAATATTGTGAAAGCTGTAGATTCTGCAGTAGCTGGATCATCCAGTATAAACAAAATGAGCATATTATACATTAAAAAAAAAACGAGGAAATACAATGCAACGTTTTTCAATACGATTTTCCGAAAATAATAAAGATAAGCGTGTGTGCGTGGTTTGTAACTAATGGCTATAGTAAAAGTATGAAACTAGCTAAATTAAAAGGACATCTCACACAAAATATGCCTATGTGGTAATAAGCCTGTACAGTTTTTTCAAGGCTGTTGCAGTCCTCACAAATGTCTTGAAACTCATGTTCGTGTTGATAAAAAATACTTAAGAGCGTCATATGAACCCGCTTACCTAATCGCAACTGCTAAAACACCTTACACAATTGGTGAAGAATTAATTCAACCAGTTGCGACTAAAATTACTAAAATTATCCACTGAAAAAATATGCAGACGAGTTAAGCAAAGCCAGCGAGAATAACTAAGTATAGAAATAAAAAACAGTCCAATATTTGCAATTCAGCGGATGAATCGACTGAGATGATAAGAATCGTACAGCTTTTGGCTTATGTGAGGTATTGTTATGACAACAGTGTTCACGAAGATTTACTGTTTTTTCGTTCGTAGTTGGACGTACAACAGGTGGGACAATTTTCCAAAATGTTAATGACTTTTTCGAGGAAGTAGGACTAGAATGGAATAACTGTTTTGGAGTTTGTACAGACGGTGCAGCGGCAATGACAAGACGATTCACGATTCATCGAAAGGCACATGCGGCTAAACGAATTGTAGTGATTTAAATACCGTATTAAAAGATGTAGTCATTATAAATCGTGCATCTAGTAGTCGTTTCTTTGCAAATTTATTAAACCAAGATATGGCTTCCGACTTCAGCACACTTCTGCTTCATGCAGAAGTGGGATGGTGTCAAAGGCGCAAGTGTTGAGGCGGCTATTAGCATTAAAAAATTAAATTATGTTATTTCTTTCTGAAAATAATTCAGAATATGGGAATTTGTTTCATAACGAAAATTGGGTATGTAAATTATTTTATCTTAACTCATTTTCGAAACTAATCGCTGTAAATATGTCTCTCTAAGGGGAAGCAAGAATATTTTTACACTCAAAGACAAAATTGAGGCGTCTATAAAAAAATATATATGGAAGCTTAAATGCAATATAACTCTTTTGAAATGTTCTCATATACTGAGCATTATCTTGTCGATACCGAGTTGAGCTTTGATTTGGTTAAGCAGACTTTTGTTAATTGAGCATTTGGTTGTCTAGATAGAAATCTAGAAGAAATATTTAGTGCCGGAAAAAGTAAATTATATATAGTTTTTATTACTAACAAAAGATAAAATAATAAGTAAGACTCTTAGTAGTAAATTGCACTTATAATTTTGAGTGGGGTCGTGGAAATATGTGTGGGGTACAAGTGGGTCGCCGATGAAAAAAGTTTGAGAAGCCCTGGTTTATGTTAACCGGATGACAACGTCATAATCTGCCACCTACGTCTACAGATATCAAAATTAACTAATTTTATTAACGTTGTTTCTTTGAATTTAGTGGCAGGATTGAACAAAACGCTATACAGCACTCGTGAGAAACCACTTCACTCACTTTTATGTCTTTGACACTCGGCTGTGCCTCGTGCGGAAATCCGACATACGCGTGTGTGAAAATACATGGTGCGGAACTACTTTCGACGCATATCAATAAAATAATAGAAAACAATACAAATATTTTCGCTCGCTATGTTACTATCACTCAAAAGTCACCCTGTAGCGGCGCAACGGCCTTCCTTTATAGTAAAGTTCAATAGAAAATCGATCACATAGGTAAAACAGTAGCGAGCTTGAGATTTGAATTCGTACCCATCCACTGTGTACATTCGTTCCGACACAAACAAATAGTATCATTTCGAAACCTTTTCAATTTACTGCCCCTTATCTGGCATCGAAGTTGGCGGCAGAACAAACGAACAAAGTTTTGTTTGGAGGCACATCCGGACGGAAAATAATAATAGGATATCGGTCGTGAAATTGAATTTTAATTGATTTCGATATTTACTTCTGCCCATCGGCACAAGCCGGCTAAGGTAAACAGCTGAAGGTTTTCCGCGAGGATCATGGTATTATCTTGTCATTTTTTCGAACAAAAATGAATTCCGCTTTTTTCGGATTATGGATAAAGAAAGCTACTTAGTAAGCTCAGATACAAAAGCTTCACTTCAGTAAAAAGCAAAATCAGATTTATATCACATTCTTCCAGGAAAGAGAAAATTTGACTCCCATACATTATAAACAATCCAGATCCGAGCATTTTTGCCTCAATTAATGAATACAATACAAAAGGTTTGTTAACAATAAACAACAACATAAATTATTAAAAAGTCATCTAAAAAGCGTTATTCAGTGTTACATTTAGCAAATTGTTAGTAACTTTTAAGTTTGTAACATTGATGGCTTTGAAATCAAACGTCAAACGTAAAAGCGCATACATAACCTCAATTTTTGAAGAGATTTCAAGGAACCACATTGGCTTGGGTCTTTGAGGAGAAACAACCATAATTTGTTTCTTTGTATTGTGAGTTATCGGATTTTGTCGCAGTAAACCAACAGCCTTTCAATAGAGTCGCTGAACGACTTACTCTGATAAGTTATCGTGCATTATTCTCATCAACTAAACATCAAATCCCTTTTTCAGATACAATACAAGGACTATATTTACTTGAACAAAGAGTTTTGCGAAGAACAAATCTACGCCATATCTACCACGATTTTGATTACTATCGCAGTATTGTATTATGTTTACTGAATATAAGCATGCACGTAGCAAGTTTTATTTCTTCCGGTATGTTCAATATATCGGCTTCACAGTTGACAGTTTGTGGCCATTTTTGAGGTGATGTTTGAGTATGTTTTAGGACATAATTCAAGTTGCTAGTCAGTCAAGTACTCTGACTGCACACGGTCTGCTGCTGTTTATGTACTACAAAATTATAAGATTTCTGTATACTGAAACTATAAAAAGTTCAAAATTGATCATTTGGAAGTAAGACCACTTTTGACAAAAAAATTATGATTATGAGAAAGTATTTCTTAATAGACCAGGCAATAGAGACTTTTTCGTGACAAAAATAGTATCAGCAAGCCGCCGGTCCCAGGTCACGTGGAACAGTCCATAGATGTATTGTGATGTGTTTTCGACTAGCAAATATCATTACTTAATTTGTTATAAACAAAAAACCTAAAAAAATCATGCTTTTTTTTTCGTTGTTCGCTTGTAATAGCTGAACCGATGGAGCAATCTTGATACTGTCAACAGACGAATTGTAGAGAATGAAAAGACGAAAAAAATGATCCCTACACGGACCCGATCGGATTAATATTAACGGAGGAAATTCGGAAGAACCGGAGAAATCTGCATTTTTTTCAAAAATTTATAACTCCGCCATTTTCAAAGTTATAACGCAGGCTTTTCGCGAGAAAGTAGCGATTGATGGGTACTTTAAGTGTGCACAACCCAGGCGTTGTCCGATGATTAGTTTTTGCACAATTGCGATTTGAATCTTTTTTATGCAATATGGTTCGGCGAGCCTGGATGCTTCGGAGGTGGCCCCGATTTTAATTTTTTTTTCGTATTTCGAAAGCAGAAGTATTGTGCTACAAAACGTCTATTCTGATTTTGCGTTAAAATGTTGCGAAATAAGCGAAAAATGCTTGCAAACTTGACCGAAATCTGCGGCGCGCTCCAATCCGGTCGAGTAGTGGTGGTAGGCGGCCGACGCGGGGAAGCGCGTATCTATAGTAATCCCAATGCGCGCGCGCTTCCCCGAGTCGGCCGCCTACCCCACTACTCGACAGCGTTTGAGCGCGCGGCAGATTTCGGTCAAGTTTGCAAGCATTTTTCGCCTATTTCACAACATTTTAACGCAAAAGTAGAATAGACGTTTTGTAGCACAATACTTCTACTTTCGAAATACGTTAAAAAAATTAAAATCTGACCACCTCCGACGCATCCATAATGCAACGTCCTTATTAAGTTAGATCTAGTAGTCTCGTTAACCAAGTGTCATTGATCCAAATTATACAGGATGACCAAAATCTAGTGTCAAACTTGTCAAACTTCAAAGCGTGTTATTGTTCTTATTTTAAATTGGAACCAATACATTTTTTTAGGTGAAACGATGCAGATATAAAAAAATAAACATTGTTTCTAAATACAACCCCATCACAATTCCCAATATTTTAAAAGTTATTCGCCAAAAACTAATTTTTCAACGTTTCCAACGGCAATTGTAGGTAATAATAATAATAATAAAAATAATTTCTTGAAATGTACCTTGAAGTACAGGGTAAGCTTGCAAAATGTCAAACTCTTAGCTTAATTAGTAACTGAGCTACAGAAGACGGGAGCTGAGCTGCAGGACCCTGTACATATTTGTATACTATACTAGCTATTTTTTGTTATTTTTTGCACACGTGACTTTTGTTTGCAAAAGAAATGTTTTTGTCGTAAATAAACGATGCTTATTAACTGTCTGTTTGATTTTATTCATGTGCATTCGCGACTTATTGGAGTTTTAATTACCAACAGAGACAAAGACAAAAAGTAATAAACTTCTGCTTTCAGGTTGACGGTCGCATCCAATTAGCCCTTTCAGTATTGCTGCACAATATTCCCCTTTATTTTCAATTGCCTACCATCTCATTCCTCCACGTTGCCTCTTCCCTTCCCCACCCTATCCATATTTCATTTTCCTGCCCTGACCTACAGTTTACTAAATCCTCATGAAAAACAGAGTTTAAGAATAAGAGTTTAAGAAGTTTTAAGACGTGTATCGTGAAAAAATTAACCTTCTTATTTTCGGATGAATTTCGCAAAATGGTAAAGGACAAATTTCTCATTTTTTTTAAAATAATTCAGATGGAATAATAGAATTTTTATATAAATGACGTTCGTAAAAAAACACAGTTTTGTAGAACCATTTTCATTTTGGAGAAATGGTAAACCACTTCTTGTAAACTACACTAGGAAAAAACACCAGAAATGTCACCATTTATTTTAGCGTAAAATTTAAATTATTTTGTGTTTAACCGTATTTAATAAATCTCTTATGGTTAAAATTATGACGATTCTTTTTCTTCTGACTGTCGAGGCTTAAAAAGTGCCTAAATATGTCAAAATGAGGCTTGTAGAACATAAATTACAAGTTTGAAATATTCCACACAAACAGTCTGCATTTGTGACATACCAAAATAAAAAGAGGACGTCATCGAAAACGGCAAACGCAGGAAAACAGAAAACCCATCAACAATTTGCGTTTCACCGAATACCGCAATAAATTGCAGTCGCCGCAGATTTGTCCCGACCAGATTTAATGACATACTTCCTTTGAAGCTATGCTGTCCCGTAATTGATTTCTGTGGTATTCTTTGTAGATTAGCTTTTCAGGAAAACTTGTTTTAACTAGCTGCTTCGATTAACCGCTTAATTAGAATTCAAAAGCGTAGGAGTTTAATCCATTCTGGTCTCCGATATTCTTACAGCAGAAAGGTAAAGGCATAGTATTTTAATCAAACGTTTCAATGAATATTGAATATAATCTCAATGTAATCTATATTCTTAAATAACTAATTCATTAGCATAAAGAAATCACTGATAGTTCGACATTTTTTTAAAAAATCTTTTTCTGGACTGAAAATTACGCAAATATTGAGCTTCTGGCAACTTTAATAGTCTTATTTGATCTGGATAGAAATCAGTACAAAGCACCTAAATCTTATAGGTATCATATAGTTTATTATTTCGTTTTTATTTCATAGCCCATATTTAATGTGAAAGAATGTTTTCCTAATGTGCTGATTTTCCATCGAATAACTAGATATTATAAATACAATAAAAACTACTCTGCCATACAAATTTAGACAAACTAAGTCCTAGCTATTCAAGAAGTAATTTAGAATGCTTACTTTAAGGATATCGGGAAGTCACAATTCAAGATTTCAAAATGCGGCTTTCCTTTCTTGTGATAAAAATTAATAATGTTTACGTTTAGAACAAAACATTGTTGAAAATATCACACAAAAAAACGTTTCAAATTTCACAGAAAGAAATCCCAAAAAATGCAATCAGTGTGTTAAACATATTTTGTTGAAATATGAATAAAACTTGATTAACCACAAGTGCTGTGTTTTTAACGGTTTCGTTTTTAACGTTTAAAATGTATTTTAAACTATCCTAATTTTTAAAATGTTCTTTTACAATTTAGAGAAATAAATGTATAAAATATACGATATTTTTCTGGTATCACTTAAGTCGCGGATATAGAAATATTTCTGTGGCTTTTCTGGACAGCACACTGCTTAAAAATATTAGGGGAACACTTTTTCGAAACCTGTAACGTTTTAAATAATAGTTCTAGGCAAATCAAATTTGGTATACTTCAACGGCATATATTTAACTAAAGAAAATTACAAAAACAATGTCACAACTATAAGGCTCGTATTAATAGTGCAACTGAAATCAATACTTAAAATTCTACTTGCGTGATGATTACTTAAGTATCGATTCGCAACTTGAGACACGCATGTATGTCATGGGAGATCAACGCTTTGGCTAAACAGTACTTGGCCAATCAAAAAATCTCGTATCTGACGGCACGAGATTTGAGCAGAGTGAAGTGTGCGTCAGATGGTGTATATCCGAACGTATTCAAAATATCCGCCTATCGAAAATAACCAAACAAAGCAATGCGTTACTTTCGTGCAAGGTGTTTGTTTGGTTGGTTATTTTTGACGTCCTTTCGTGTGTCTTTTTGCCACTTTTCGCCATGGAGAACAATAACGAATCAAGAAAAAACAATTTCACCCAGTTTGAGAGGAGTTTATTGAGTAACTGCATAAAAAGTTATTAAAATCATTGTATAAAAAATAAGATTTTGATAACATTGTAAGTATAGATACATGTGTAAGTTTGTAACAAATGGAAAATGCTTTTATTATTAATTTCTCAGAAAATTATATTCTTTGAAAACGTTAGTGCAACCTTGGTAAAATTGATACTCAAACCATCAAATTTTACAATTTATGCATCTTATACGGGGTAGTTCAGAAACTGAATTTGTTATAAAGCAGGACAAATTAAATTTGGAGAATACAAAATCAATTTGTCTATCTTCATAAATAAAAAAAATAATTGAGGTATAGTAAAAATTAACAAAACACAGAAAAAAAACACAAATTCATAGTTTCTAAAGTATGTCGTATATGGTGCATAAATTATAAAATGTGATGGTTGCGGTATTAGTTTCAGATGACCCACCAACTTTTATTAAGTGTAACATTTTCTGAGAAATCTATTACAAGAGTAAGATTTCTTGCAAATTTAATTTAATATTGTTAATTTAATATTGTTCGTTATCATATGCTCCAAAATCTTCAATATCGTCCCAATCTTCTAAATTATCCATGATCAATAGTAGGTACAGCCGAAGAAAAAAAGATCTTTACATGAGCGCGGCAAGCCTACACCAAGCGTAGGTCGGAGATTGTCGGTCGTCGTATATACCTGCTAAAGCCATAAAACCAAAGGGTCACTTGTGTTTCATTTCATTTTAAGTTTTCTGTATATAGATGGAATGAAATTGAGTTTCGTATTAATATAATATATTTTCGATATTTGGAACGAGCGAAACTGCCGCTCGTAGCTAAAGATTGTTATTCGTTAATATTTTTGTTTCGATTGGCAATTGCAATATTATGTCATTTATACTCAAATACATAGTAACGTTAGTTACAATTATAAAAATTTGACTTAGGCACATATTAAAATACTTCATCATCATGGCTACGTTGCCTAAAGGCAAACCGATTTCTACATCGAATATCCGCTGTCAATAATTTTTAAAGGAAGGTAATTCCAGATAGGAATTTCATGTAAGTGAAAAAAATCTAACTCGGTTTCTACTTCGTCGCAGACCGAGATATGAAAAATCTGATGTGGCCAGGCACATGACTTTATCATACTATATATAAAATTAATAGTTTAGCTGCATGAGACTCTATTTGATCATCGAGATCGGCCATGTCTGCGTTCGGATATTGTACTCCGTTGACACCAGGTACACCGTCCAAATGACACTTACGTGTTATTGGGTGTAAAAAGTGTAATGCAATATGCGAACGCAGCTTATATTGACAGAGGTTATTGTCAAAACATTAGCGTTTGACACCAAGACTACCTACTGTCATTAGAATAAAAAAATCTCACAAATCCTGGCTACTAGTTTTCATGCAGTACGACCGATCTCGTAGAAATAGAATTTGCTCATGCAGCTAAACTATTGATTGTACCAAAAAATGTCATAGTGATAAATTATTCAGAATTTCCTCATCTTTAATTTATTATTTAACTATTTCGACGAAATTCCAGAAATGGCGGCTTATTCGCAAAATCTTTCAAAAATGCTAAGACTAAACCTCCACGTCCTTTGGACCCTCTTCAACAGAAAGCTTTTCAGCTCTAAGTTTGGTTATGAAACTTCTAAATATGAAGTTGCGTCCCGATACCTTCAGTAGTTTCTCCGGAATCGTCGCCACAAAAAACGGGTACACACACACATACACACACACACACACACACACACACACACACACACACACACACACACACACACACACACAGACATTTTTTTGTACCTTGGTCAAAAATGTTCAGGGGACCCAAAAAGACATATTTCCGCTAAAATCTCAAAAAAAATTTTTGGCACGATTACAATACTTTACATACTGCGTATGATAAAGTAAAAATGGAAACTCCGTAAACTACAAAAAAATTCACTTAGATGGATATTATATATTTTATTTATGCATATAATTATGCATACAACAAAAATTATATAAATATAAAATGAGAATAGTATAGATAATAATAATAGGTAGACAAAATAAATATATGTAATAACATAAAAACAAACATTTAATAATATAGTAATAACATAAGCATGTATTAAATAAGAAAAGTGTTCTGTTAGGTTGGAGGTGATATAAATTTGGAGTGCCTTTATTTCATATTTGTTGAGGTTGGTATGACACAGAAGTAAACACAGAACATATGTATCGTCAATTTGTTGCACTAAGGAAACAAACAAAATCCTATGTTGTTGTATCAGCTAAAATTGATTTAATTATGGTTGTCCAACAAATTTATGATTTTTAATCAAATAGCTGCCTAGATTAATAGTTGAAGAGCTTTTTGTTTGTTTCCTTGGTGTTTTAATTGCTCTAATGGACATTTTTTAACGACCTTTTAGCTGCTCATTATAATTCATAGAGGTTTTGACAGTATTGCACATTTATTTACTTACAATTTACA